>JAOTOL010001572.1:1042500-1367500 GCA_034440575.1 Imbricaverruca yamaguchii
CTGCCCAAATCATGTCGAGCCTCGTTCACTTGTAGAGAGCTTGGCGTCGGAACGTGGCTGTTGATCTTGTCCAGTCCTGATCTTCCTGGCAGACAGCAACAGCTACCTCCTCTATCCAGCCCGGTCCGGATCATGGGCGCCATTGCGGTGCGGCTGGATTGGATTGGATTGGATTGTAGCCTTACGACGCACTCAGCAGCTGAGGCCGTGTGGCGTCGCCTGCCGCTCAACCTGGCAGGAAAGGCGGGCATCGCCGGGAATCGAACCCCGTGCCTCTGGCTTGCCAGACGCTCAGCTTAACCACTGAGCTGCCGACGCCCCTGGTGCAGCTGGAGCTCCAGCTGGGAGCTCAGTGTCTTCTGTGACGTGAGGTAGCTGGTTGGACCTCATCTATAGGCCGCGATGGCACGGATGGGCGCTACATAACCAGTAGCAGTTGATGCGCCCTTAAGCCCAAATAATCAATCAATCAATCAATCGCGATGACACGGTTCGACAGAGCTGGTGCAGACCTAGTTCGAAGGAGCCGCCGCTACCGCGCGATGTTACCGGTCTTTCAAACGACAACTAGCAACGGGAGGCAGCACTCGGCAACGGGGCAAACGACAACAGCAACGGGGCACTCGACTTTCGCGCTCGACTACGCGGCGAAAACCAGAGCGGCTCTTTACCCAAGAGCAACACGACAGTGGTCCGTTCTCGTCGACAACTCCTCAGCGATTCGAGCGTGGTGGCCTCCGACCGCAGCCGTGTGAATGCCGCCTGCAGAGGGAGCTACCGCCTCGTCGCCACAACCACAACGCGCATAAATTACGGATCAGCAGCGCCGCAGGGCGTGTTCATTAACGTCGGCCATCGACACAGCCTACACAGCCTACACTGGTTAGGCCATTGACACAGCCTGCGCTGGTCAAGAGTCTCAATCCAAGCTTGGTCCCCTGGCTATGAAAAACATTGTTGGCTTTTAGAGAGTACAAAGAGGGCAAAATATGGTTGATGATATAAGCAACCTGGCATATGAGGCAAGACGGAAGAAATTAAATATGTTTTCACTTAGATATAGAAGACTGGAGGAGATCACATCGAGGTTTTTAAGCTTGTTCATTTTTTTCAGGAGAAGGGATATCTTATGGAAATGTTTTAATTCAACAGAAATTATCCAATTAGAGTTCATCAATTCAAAATTAAAGTTAATCACAGCAGGACAAGGTTAAGACAGTCTTTCTTCACCAACAGGGCAGTACAACACTGGAACCAGCTGCCTGAAACCATTGTAAGTAGCAGCACACTGAACATCTTTAAAACAGCTTAGACAACCATGATAAGAATCGAGGGCTTGCTTTTCAGCATTCCAGGGAGGGCTGATTGACAGATTTGGTGAGCAACTGGTTCAGTGTCCAGAGTGCAACCAAGAAGGGCCCTTGTGGCTCATAGTTGCACTAGTCTTTTTATGTCTTTATGTCCTTAGGATTCGCCAGCACCGCAGTCCACACCGACTGAGGCTCGCCGGCGCCACGTCTCAGAACGATGACATTCCGCGGGACGAGGGAGCGGCCGCGAGCCCGGAGTTCACACCGAGCTGCGGCGGCGACGGGTAACGACTGTCTTCCGTAGGAAAACCACATCGTTTCCAGTTGTTTGTCCGAAATTTGCATGCACTAATCAAATTAGCGGCTCTGCGGGCGAGCTACTGCCGAGGCTGGCCACCCCGACTATGCAGATTAGTCTGCCGAGGGGGACATGACCGGCTGCCGGCCAACGGTCGACTCTTGTCTGGGAACGACGGGCGCCGCCCCAGATGACTCCCAGGGCAAACAAACAAGACAATCAGACCGACTGGAGCAGATTCTCGAGAACGGACACCGCGTTGAAGTACCATGCATCGCCAAAGTGTTGGCTCGGCGATGGCCCTAATTTTTTAAATTAAAAAATTGTGTGTTTTCAAGTTTTCTTTCATTTTCCTTTTCTAATGGGTAGAGCAGACTGAGAAACGTTGTTGGAAATCAACTTGCACTAATACAAAATGCTTACTTAAGCCAGAATCTTCGATTTGAACAGCAATAGGTAAATATTCAAAATTTATGTGGTCCAAAACGGGGAAAAAGGAAAATTTCTCTGATACGTTTTGTTGCATCCCTAAAGATAAGCAAACGCTGAAAGTTTCATTAGAATATCTGTATCCGTTAAAGCGTGACGACTGGTTTAACTTTTTTGGAGGTGATCTCACTTGACCTTAACTAACTCATTGACCCAAGATTACCTGACTTCAAAATTTTGAAACAGCATGCCAAATCGATGAGGGAAAAGGTACGCCAAATTTTGGCTCGCTGCCCCGCGCCGTTCGCGAAAAAAAATCCTCAATTCAACCGCCCCCCACTATCCGCGAAAAAATATCAATGGGGGCGGTTGAAGCCCCCCCCCCCCCGAGACGGGGCGGGTTAAAACACCGGTGTATCTCAGAACTCCGAGTAGATTCCCGACAAGCAACGCAAGCCAGACCGGTCTCAGAACATGGACGATCCCAGTGACCTGTTAGATCCGCTGGTTATGCCATTGCAGCCACCATCTTTTAGCACTTCGTTACGTGAATGTTGGCTGATGCCTAATTGAGTTAACCGAACGTTATCCAGTCCCTGAGTGCCAAATCGGTCAGAATACAATCTGTTGCATTGCCAGCCACAGATGACTCGCAGCATTGGTGATATAAAGTGCACGGCGGGAACAGAAATGAGTGAAACCGCAAATATCGATTTGGCACGTGTGTGAATCTTAAATCTTCCTTGTGTACAAGGAAGATGTAAAATTGTCATCGTTAATGTGTCATCATTGCTGTGCCAAAACACGTCAGCCCCTAATGAATGATCTTGGTATTTTAGTTCGCGAACAGTTTTTTTATTGTGTTGTCGTTTTAATAATTGTAAGTGCAATAGAAACACCTTCGTTTCCAGTGCATGAAGTGACGGCTCTAAATGTCTGTTTGCACGTGGCATAATTCCGGAAGAATCTTGCCTCGGCAGACCCGATGTTCGTGACGTCAGTGGCAAAAATTGGCAGGCAGCGGCAGAAAGTAGCACCTACCTACCGTCACGTTTCATTCTGCCAACGTCGTACTAGCAAGCTGACGTCATCTATTCAATGCGTCATGAAGCGTCTTGGTTGCTTGTTTACTGCCTCACAAAAATCCGCTGCAGTACTAATTGACTCAGGTGGTACGACTCACGGTAGTACCCAGATCCAGCAGAAACCGTCCGACGCTCTCGTCCGACGGCGGAGCGCAGCAGACAACTTGAGACATGTCAATTTGTCTGCCTCCAACGTCGCCGCGCACTTCGAACAAGGCTACTATATCATAATCACTGTGGCCAACGCGTTGCGTCACGTCATCTATTTACGCTGTGACGTCAGAGACTGCGGGCGCCGCCGACGTCCGGTTCCGCTTGGTACTGCTCGGTTTCTCCGGGTCCTGTCGACGTAGGGATTCTGCCGGAAGCCTATCGGGTTTCTGCCGCGCGTAAACCGGCCTTAAGACATTATATCTAAGTCGACTTCAGGCTGAAATGCACGGATGCATTTTGAACCGGTCCAAACGCATATACCATCAATATTTTAGTTTTTGCGCCCCCTACCCCTACCCCACCCCACTTACTGAAGCGGATAATTAATAATAAACACCGCGAAAACAAACTTTTCAAAATGAATAGCTAACGTGCTGCAAGACACCATTCAATGTCATCGTAGGAAGCCATAAAAAGCCACTAATATACTGCAACGGTCTGCGACCAACACGGTAATAAATAGTTCCATTGTAATAAAGCTCGCTGCTAAATTCAGCTACAAATAATCTGGATTTATTCACGTGGCAACCGCTAATGCACTTAACAAGATAGTTTTTAAGACGACAGCTCACTAACACAGTTCGTGAAATCACAAAGTTCTGCACTATTAGCACCCCCGAAATGGTCCTGATTTGACTCGAACCGCATATATACACATAGGCATGCATGCCAGTGCATACATTAGAGAAAGGAGCGAGAGAGAGAGAGAATGATAGAGAGAGAGAGAGAGAGGGAGACAAAGCGAGCCAGTGACAGATGGGCAAAATACTAAGATGATTGTGTCACCGTTGTAGTAGACAAAATGAAGAAATTATTGTACTTCTTGGCCTATGTGCGACCCCATATAGAATGTTATGTATAAACATGGAGTCCCTACTTAGAAAAAGCCATAGACATGCTAGAAAGAGTGCAGCGCAAAGCCGCTAGATTCATCAGTAGACTAGGTAACGTAGAATATGGGGAAGACATACATTGCATGCATTAAATGGATTAAATGTGTACTCACTCAAGTATAGGAGATTAAGGGGTGATATGATTGAAATGTATGACAATATTAAAGGGCTAGACCAGGCTAATCTGAATGATGCCCTTCTATTTAGACTATCCCATCTGGATCATTAATTTAGGTTGGAGAAATCAAGGTATGAGACGGCTAAGCGACAACAGGCCTTCAGTCAAAGGATTGTTGATCAGTGGAATAGTCCCCCATCGAATGTATGGGGGACTATGTATGGGTTGGTGTTGAGAGTCCCCCATTGAATGTATTTAAAATAGGGTGGACAACTTTTTTAGGCTGCAAAATCTTGTTTTTGAGTTTTAAGTAGTGGTGGATGGAGTGATATTTATGCTAGGAATGCAACTGTACAGTCCCCTTTAAGCAGGCTTGGATAGAGTCTGAAAATTATTGGTGGTGAAAAGTTTGCCAGTGGTTCTATGTTATAGCGAAATATCCATAAGATGATAACGTATTTGAATTAGGGAATATGAAATGTTATTGTAATCCTACCATGTGGCCATTATCACAACATGAAACTGATGTAACTTAGCCAATATGCTGCATACCCTCTGATTGCGGAGGCATCGGTCAACTGGGCGATTCGCCTCTCTAAGCTCGGCTAATTATTATTTTTGTGCACCTATTGATATGCGTGTTAAAAGAAATACACACATTTTCCATGCTGTCTGCACAAATACACTCAAGGGCCAGTCTGCATGGAATATCCCAAGCTGCCTCCGATCGATCCCACATAGATCGATCTCCGATCTCACAGCTTGGTACTCGACCATGTAACGTCTCCCTGGTCAGGCGTTGCCAAACCTCCCTACATCCGCCTCACCCTCCTCCGGCAGGCTCCGTCATATCCTCACCTCCCACAGCAGACGCTGTCAAACCTCCCAACACCCGCGCCATCCTCCTCCGGCAGGCTCCGTCACATCCTCACCTCCCACAGCAGGCGCTGTCAAACCTCCCAACACCTGCCTCACCCTCCTCTGGCAGGCTCCGTCATATCCTCCCCTCCCACAGCAGACGCTGTCAAACCTCTACACCCGCGCCATCCTCCTGTGACAGGCACCGTCGTTCCCTCGTCTGCCTCAGCAGACGCTGTCAAACCTCTACACCCGCGCCATCCTCCGGCAGGCTCCGTCATATCCTCACCTCCCACAGCAGACGCTGCCAAACCTCCCCACATCCGCGCCATCCTCCTGTGACAGGCACCATCGTTCCCTCGTCTCCCTGGTCGGGCGCTGCCAAACCTGCCCGGCACCAGCGCCATCCTCCTGTGACAGGCACCGTCGTTCCCTCGCCTCCCAGCAGGCGCTGTCAAACCTCCCAACACCTGCCTCACCCTCCTCTTTGAGGCTCCGTCATATCCTCACCTCCCTCAGCAGGCGCTGTCAAACCTCTACGCCCGTGCCATCCTCCTCCGTGACAGGCACCGTCATTCATCACCTCCCACAGCAGGCGCTGCCAAACCTCCCCACACCCGCGCCATCCTCCTGTGACAGGCTCCGTCATATCCTCACCTCCCACAGCAGGCGCTGTCAAACCTCCCACCACCCGCCCCATCCTCCTTTGAAGGCACCGTCGTATTCCCTCAGCAGGCGCTGTCAAACCTCAACGCCTCCCCTCCTCTGGCAGGCTCCGTCTATCCTCCTATCTCCTCTACACCCGCGCCATCCTCCTGTGACAGGCACCGTCGTTCCCTCGTCTCCCTGGTCAGGCGCTGCCAGACCTGCCCAGCACCCGCTTCACCGTCCACCGGCAGGCACCGTCGAACTCCCGACAGCAGCGACGCCACACTCCTCTCAGAGAGCGGCCTGCTTTCCTGTTTACCGGGAATCGCCGCCTCTGTGTAATTGATAACGAGCGGGCTCGGGTCGGCCGGGTGTGATACGGCGGCGTAGCGCCCCCCCTATCATTATGCCGTGCGCGCCCGGCCGCCGCCGACGCCGCCACGCCGCCCAGCGACGCCGGAACTGGGCCGCTTCCGGCGGCGCGCCGGCCGCCGCACTCCGCTCTCCGGCCGCGTCACGGCGCGTCACGGCGCGTCACGCGTCGGCGTGGAGGACGACGGGGCGATCCGGCCGGTGTAATGGCAGCGTGGGCAGAAGCGGTTTCACCTCTGAGGTCACCCCCGCGAGGTGACTCACAAGACGCGAGGTGGTCGGTTCCAGAAATTTCGCCGTGGGCTTGTCGATTTCTACGCGGGAAAATGTCGGGTTGAAGATATTCACTGTTGATCTTTGCGTTCGGGGGTTTGGGGCATTGTCGAAGGACACTGAAGTTTTTTTTGACTAACGATGATAAATACTAAGGGAAATACGAGCAAATAAACCAAGAGTACTAACCATGCGTACTAACAGATTCACCGACAGGGTTAGGTGCTGCGACTAATTGGCATAAATGTCTTTGTTATTGCCTTCGTGCCCTACCAAGCAGCTAAGAAGAAAACTAAGCTCGCCAACCGCGCCGACTATTGCTGGGGTTGCGCTGTTTGTATCCTCCTTAGTCACCAAGGTCAATCAACTAAAACAACTAACCAATGCTACCTTCATCCTACTGTCTTTACTTTAGTGATGTCTTAGTTCTGGACATCGTTAGTTGAATTGGCAAAGCATTAGTAAGGCCAGTTTGTAGCTGTGTTGGCCAATTCCCTAGTTGTGTTTGCTGGTAGTATTAGATGTCTTGGTTAGTAGCCATGGTTTTGTTCGTAGTAAGAATGCTCCAGAACACGAGGCTTCTGCCACGACGGCAGCCATTATTGTATCAAAACTATGACGCTGTGCATAGCGCGGCGCTGCCACTCGTGATTACGTGCGTATGTCATCGTTCTAGCTGTAACCCGAGCTTCCATCGTTCTTCATCGTTCTCATTCTGCATTGTCTGTGCAAAGTGAGTGTTGCCTGTGTGTGCATGTTTCTCAGTCGAGTCAGTGTAGGTACCTACTTCAGTATCTCATTGGATCTAAATTCGCCAATTTGGGTTGGAAACTTCACATACCAGAAGTGTTTACGTTCTAAATCGGATGTCGACCTGTCCATTGCGATCTTCTGTCAGTCTGTGTCAGTGCATCCGAGAGATAAGTGCATGATAGCACACCAGGTGTGAATGCATAAAGCACACCAGACATGAATGGCATTCAATCAGGCACGGCTACAATGAGAACTGGGGTTACACTGGTGAATTCGCCCACCACCCCCCCTCCAGAGGAAGGTGGAGCCCCTCTGGGAAAGCTTGAGTGCACCCCTTAAAATTTCCAGTTGGATGCATTCTTCTGAAAGGAAAATGCTCTCTCTTTGAAATAAATTCCCCCCCACCCAACTTTCTCTTGCCATGTGGTAAATTTCCAGTTTAAAGTAATTTCTGAGTTCTTGGAATTTCTTGGACTTATTTTTAAATGCAGTGTTTTTAATATGCTGAACATGATGTAACTACTCATTTCCTCTGCAAATGCATACTTGTCAGCTGACAGGAAAACTAACACCCAAAAAGTGGCTTGGAGTTGGGTAATATACCTAGCATAGCAAGTAATGTTAAAAATATAGATGAACAGATGTAACATAACCTAACCTAGCGTAACCTTCCATGCAGGAAATCAAATTATTTGGTAAATTCGTGCTCTAAGGTGTTTTTTAAAAATTAACTTTTGGAATACCACGTTTATGAAGGTGACTAAGATGATGAAACCACATATTTTCTGTGAAAATGCTTACTTTTCAGGTATAATAATGGAAAAAAGGCTTTGAGTTAGGTAACAGAGCATAAAAAGAAATGTAAAAATGCAACATAACATAACCTAACCTAACTCAACATAACATACCTTTGGAGAAAAACAAATCAATTTTTTTTAATGTAAAGAAATTCATTATCTGATAGCTGAAATAACCTAAGCTGCTTTTGAAGAAATTAACATAAATTTTTATGAACTTTTTTTCTAATAAAAATATCGAAAATGTTCAGAATGATTGTGCTTCAAGGTGGTACCAAGAAAAGCGTTTACATGCATTTGCATCCATAGAGCCAAAAAATGGGTTAGATTTGGTTAGGCTAGGTTAGTTCTGTTTTTGAACCTTGCAAATTTTTCAAATGTTTTAAACAATTTTTTTAATTGAATTTGCACAGAAAACAAGTGGTCCCATCATCTTAGTAACCTTCATAAACATGGTATTCTGAAGAAATAAAAAAGACACCTTCAAGCACAATTGACCAATTCTCTTTTAATGGAAAATTTCCTGACAATTTTCCCCCAAAATTTCAATGACAAACCAAACCTAACCTCAGCTAGCCTGAACTTTTTTTGAAGACTCAATTAAAAACAAATTAAGTCAAGAACAGAATATGGTTCCTTACATCGGAAACAAGTGGTCACATAATGTGAGTAACATTCATAAGCATTGAGTTGGGAAGAGAAATTCCAGGAAGTAAATAATTACCTTCAGGTACAATTTCTTCTTAGTTCAGTGGGTCTAAGCATGGGGCATACACAAGGCCTATCTCTGGGCCAATAGACAATGACTTGCAAAAATAAAGGCTGCTACAATCTCTGAACACCCACAGAGATACCCACCTAACCATAGGTGCAGATTTGTGAAAATGTTTGTGAACGCACAATACATGAAGGCAATGGGTGGGCCAAAGTGGATTGGAAGGCATGCCACATAGTGTCCCATGTTAAAAGTCTAAATTATTCGGAGGGCACAGCCAAGATTGATCGGCAAGTACCCTCTCAAAGACACACCAAGCTATAGATCTGTACCTAATTTGAAGCTAATTTGAAAATTTTCCCCATATACCTCCTGATTTGAAGTTCGTATTTTTGGTCATTCCCAACTGATCCTGGATACAAATACAGAATAATGCACTATTGCATGAGACTTGGAAGTGCAGTGTTAAAATAATTTGTTTTCGTTAGGTGTGAGATGTCGAAATGTGTCCAGTATGATGTCGAAATTTGCCACGGAAACGATATCACCTACCATAATAAGTTCTTCAAACACAATTTAGATTCGACAGCATGCTTATATGTGCGCATTTTTCTTTTGTTTTGAGATACCTAATTTAGAGGTAAATATTTTAGTGATGCCAATATATAATATATTTCCTTATCAACTGATGTTGCATAGCAGTCCACATCGCAATTCCACCTGGAACGGTGCTAATAAATGTTTGTGCATCAAAATCCACAATGGTCAGCCTCAGCATGATACTTACCAACAAGAGACTTAGAAATTAGATATGAAGACTATATATCGACTCGTCATGAAGTGTCATGAAGTACGATGTCAATACTCCGTTGGGAGGGATGTCAGTTCAGTGTTCGGAAAGTGGTATATACCACCCTACTTCACGAATAAGTTGTCATTGTGGAAGTGCCGTACCTACCCCCAAAATGGTAGTTGATATTTTGGTTAAATTTGTCCTTTAAGGTGCATTTGAGACCTGGAAACAATGACGATTATTAACATGGTGATGATTTGGCCATCCATTTATGGGTGTTATTGCAGTCTGGGTCATCCATAAAATTGCACGTTTTCCTCAGTGAAGCAAGAAAAGAGGGTAATGTTGCAGTTTAAGTTGTTCGGGAAACAAGTTTTGCGCACATATTACCTCCGTAAATCAAACACAGTCGTACATAGTGAGTACAATGAAAGACATATGTCAAGCTGTAGTGACTGAATGTGATGATATGAAAAAACAAAACCCAAAATGCGCAGCCATCAGAAATGTTAGGAAATGTGAGCACTATGAGGGAACTGAGAAAGATCGACACCGGTTACAAGCTCATGCGTCACGCGAAGGTTGAAAATGGATATGTGGCACCCATTTCGTGCACCATAGAGGGACGATCAGAAGTGCATGTTCCCCAATTCATCCCACCAAGTGTGCAGTTGGCATCAATTCTTGAGGAGACAGAGTTGCAAGTGGATGTGCGATGCCAGCCTGGGGTGTATCGTGACATTTTTGATGGATCTCAGCATCGAAGCAGTGTCGAATCTGGAGATATTCTCTTAATTTTCTACTATGACGAGTTTGTGGAATCCAATCCCGTGGGTAACAAGACAAGAAAGTACTCCATTGGTGCCATCTACTAAACAGTGGCGAACATGTTCAATAGGTCACAGTTTGCGGACATTCAACTGGCTATGTTGTTCCCTAGTACCCATGTCTCAAAGTATGGCTTGAAGGAGACCTTGACGCCCCTCATAGACGATCTCAAAGTCATTGAAGACAGTGGCGTCAAAATCAGACGGAAAGGAGAACTGATATGTGTGAAGTGCAACCTAGCACTCGTAGGAGATAACAAGGGTGTGCACCAAATTGGAGGTTTGTTTGCTTCGTTCCGGGGCACAAACAGGATTTGTCGTTTTTGTCATGCAACCACACAGACTATCCAGCATCTTTTCCATGAAAGTCAATTCAATATGCGCACTGAGGAAGAATATGAAGAGCAAATGCGTCTGCTGAGAATGGAATCTTTTGACATGGCTGTCCAGAAAATGTTTGGGCTAAAAGCGGAATGCCCATTTAATGTATTGCGTGCCTTTATTGCACAGCGTTAAAATATTGGTTTTTTTTTGGGGGGGGGATGTAGAAAAAAAAACCAAAAAGAAGAAGAAACCCCCAAAAAAAATGTTAGAATATAAAAAAAAATTAAAAACTTAAAAAAAAATTTTAAACAAAAAAAGAAAAAAAAAAATATTTTATTATAAATAAAAAAAAAAAAAAAAAAAAGAAAAAAAAAAAAAAAAAAAAAAAAAAAAAAAAAAAAAAAAAAAAAAAAAAAAAAAAAAAAAAAAAAAAAAAAAAAAAAAAAAAAAAAAAAAAAAAAAAAAAAAAAAAAAAAAAAAAAAAAAAAAAAAAAAAAAAAAAAAAAAAAAAAAAAAAAAAAAAAAAAAAAAAAAAAAAAAAAAGGAAAGGGGCAAAAAAAAAAAAAAAAAAAAAAGAAAGATGTAGAAAAGTAAGGAGGAAAAATAAATAAAAAAATCATTGCATGACAGGGTTTACAGTGGATATCACGCATGACCTGTTTAAGCCTGGGGTCGTTCAGAGAACGGTAGAAAAGGTCTTGGAATACCTATTTGACAATACATTTTTGTCAATGGAGGAAGTCAATGCTGCCATCAAAGACTTCCCATACAGCCGTCGATGTGATTCAAACAAGCCACAGCCAATCTCGAGAGTTGGCGGAAGAACAAAAATATCGGAAACCTGTAGCGAGACCTGGACCTTGCTTCGACTTCTCCCGTTGATGTTACAGCCAAAGATAGCCAATGGCTCGCCGCCTGAGGATATAAAATTAAAGTGGAGCGTGTTGACGTCGCTGATATCGATCGTACAGATTGTTCAAGGAGATGAGATCACAACACAAAATATTGAGAGGCTCAGGCAAAAAATTGAGTCGTGGCTCTGCCAATTTCGTAGTGCTTTCCCTGCATTCAGCATGACACCAAAATTCCACTACATGGTGCACAATGCAAGGCAGATAAAGCTCCATGGACCATTGGCAAAGTACTGCACAATTCGTTTTGAGGCCAAGCATAAGCAGGTAAAAAGTGCTTTGATCTCATCTCGCAACAGGAAGAATGTGTGTCTATCTATGGCAAACCTTGTACAGCTACAAAGCGCATTGATATGTCGTACCAGGCGCCATACAGATGACGACAGTGCAGTGGAAAGTGGCGAAACCAGCTCGAGGTGTCGAAGAGAGGTTGGACAGAAGGTGAAGTCCGTTGTTATTGATGGGTATACTTATCACACTGGTGAAGTTCTTCTCATGAAAGGTGACCGTTCGTGCTTCTATGCACTGACATCTG
This sequence comes from Imbricaverruca yamaguchii, assembly GCA_034440575.1. NCBI lineage: Eukaryota > Metazoa > Arthropoda > Thecostraca > Neoverrucidae > Imbricaverruca > Imbricaverruca yamaguchii. Next base: position 1,054,653 of record JAOTOL010001572.1, read on the forward strand.
GCTTCAAAGATGAAGGTGGGGTGGTCACCATACACTGCAACAGGCTAACTGATGTCACACCTAATGAAGTGGTGATGGCCTACACAGTGAGGATTGGCCAAAGCTGCGTCAAAAGATTTCAAGAAGTAGCACACTACAGACCATTGGGATTTTATCAGTGCCATGGCTCAAACTTTGTTGTTCCTCTTACTCACAACCACCGGCTCTGAGGTTGAAGGATACATGAATGCAGGTAGGCATACTAAGAAATGCTTGTGGCATGCTAAGAAATGCTTGTGCCACATACTTGTAATCAAGTTCGTTGCACATTGCTGTAATCTTAGGACCCGGCCCTGTCTAACGTGCTAGCTGGGACCACATCCGACCCTCACTCAAGCCACGGGCCACTCCCTGGCTCTCGCTCCCAGATGGACCACATTACTGGGAGCCTGAGGGGCAGCGACGGAATGAGGATGATGGCTCTACTCCGAGCACATTGATCGACAACAGCACCCGAAAGCATGCTACATTTTGAAGATTTTATGTGAAGTTCTTCATCCTATAGCACGATTGTATTGTTTCGGAGAGCAATTTTCCTCACTGAGCTCATCGTAGGTTGTCAAGTAGCTATCGGAAATTAAGACTCAGCATTTGAAACGCGAAAGGGAAGTTAAATATCATGCAATTTTCTATTACGATTTCGCATTTGAAGACCATTTAATCTTTTAGCACCAGCAGTGATGTGTTTCAGACTTGTTCAATACCATGGCAATAGAAGTAGTTCGACTGTATGTGATGTTGAAAGTTCATTTTATTTGTGTAAAGTATTTTGTTGTATATTTTTGTATTTAACAACTTCTATGCATTTTGTGTTCGTGAATGCCGTAAAATAATGTTCGCAATCGCCCTTAAATGACAGTACACATACAATGCCAGGGTTGTACACTCTATGGCTTGCTTCCATCGACTTATGTTGTAAACTTGTAGGCCCCCAAATGTAGCATCATGGGTTCCAACTACGACTCCTTTGTTTGTTCCATTTCATCCTGCTTGTCTATGGTTTCTTGTTTTCTGTATAGATCGTACTTTTATATCGTTAAAATATCACATTTCGCCACAAGGCGCCTCGTTAAAAAAGAAACCTGTGTATGGTTGGAGAACATTCATTGGAGAGGCTGCAGCACCAGAGACAGACCACCTATGTTTTTGTGGTGGGAGGGGGGGGGGAGGGGCGTCATAAACTTCCATGAAAAAGTATTGCATTTAAAAAAGATCTTGATCTCATCAAAACTTCGTCGAAGACAAAACATGTCACTCAAAATTGTGAAAATTGGAGATGGCAGTCTTTGGAACTGTTTACTCTGTGTTGTTCGGTGCATTGCAATATTGTTGTTTCGTAATTTTGCATGCATTTTAAAAGATTTATCACGATGTTGGGCTGAAACTTGCATTTGGTGGTATCATTTCGGCCTCACTATAAGTGATTTATTTCGCTGAAAAGAACTGCTTTTTTCCGAAGAATTCAGCATTGTTAAAAAAGAACGTAAAACTAGAAGTAACAGATTTAGCGTTTGATATTGGGGGTAATCGTGTGACAACAAGGCAGACATGTTTTTTTTGTACCATTTCTTCCAGGGTTCATGCCGTGTGTGCTAAACGGTGCATCGCACGACGAATCCATGATGAACCGAATGAAAAACGGAGAGAGAGGCGAAGAACTGATGGGGGAGACGTTCCCGCGTCGCAGGCGCGAACTCCTGGAAAGTAGCGGAAAAAGAGGCGCATCAATTGCCAGGGTGATGAAGACGTACCCGGCACTTTTCGATGCCTCAAAGGTACGCGTGGAATCCATTGACGAAGCAGTCTTTTGAAAATGATTTGTGATGTTGCCGAATCCGAGCTTTGCCGGAGTGGGAAGGAGATGCTAAGTGCATCTCATCAGCCAGCGCCATATTTCGTTTTGTAAAGGAAATTTATCTGTATTGTATATTCAGTTTGCAAGAAGACGAGTAAAATGACAGTAAAAATCTCTCTTTCAGTTCTGGCACGAATTCGAAAGAATCACTGGACGTCCGACCGACACACAGAGTGATGCTTTCCTGGAAGAACTCAAGAATTGGCTGCAACAAGTGGAAGACCGATGTCAAAGCAAACCAGGTTAGCGTCAGTAGCCCCGCAATGAGAAACTACACCGTTTGCAATATTGGTTGCATAGTTTGGTGCATGCACATATCAATAGAAAACCCTGACGACGGTCGCTGATCTTAACCTGTCAATTGCGTTATCTCCCAGTTAGGCGTGAAGTGGTGAGATATTATTGCCCCACTATAATTAAGCAACTACAAAAGGGCAACTTAAAAATCAAACTGTTACACAGGCGGCAAATGTTTTTTTTTTTGCACAAGGCTTACATTGACCACATAGGTAAAGTGATTCGGATCAAAGGTGTTGTTAGTGAAAGGTGCACTTGATCTATTTATGGCAGCCGCAGCTGTAAGCCCATCTGCACGGCTCAGTCTGCATACTTCAGTGTTACACAGGATGAACTGATGCATATAAATTGCCATTTTTTACATGTTCTGAGAGAAATATGTGCAGCGTTTCTATGTCTGTGATTCAGGTGATTCTTTTTCGAGCTCAAATGTTGATCAGAGTGGATACCATGCGTTAATCTTTTCGTAAGGGAGGTGAGGGATAGTGTGATGAGATATTGGTTGTCTGGGATAGTGTGATAACAGTTCTCAGATTTCGCCACTTAATCTGAAAATTAAGTGGCGAAATCTGAGAACTGTTTGGTTTGACAAAGTTGCCAGCCGGCCTTGCCATTACAACTTTGGTGGATGTCCTGCGGCCCTCACGGGCCCTCACGCCACTTTCTGCTCAGTAGATGTAATTCACATCGGAAAGCAGAACTCGCTCTGAGTTCAGATATGTGTATCCTGCTGTTGTAACCATGCTCTTTTGAGAGAGAAAAAGAATCCCCTCACCAAAAAAACAACACATTTTAGAAGTTGTTTTTGGCCACTCTTCGCACCTCACCTTTTAGCATATTTGGGTATGTTTGGGTTGTAACATCCACATATGCATCACATCTAGAATATTCATCATTTGGGACTTTTGTAATTATTTGCCGCCCACTTTGCATGTAACCCTAAGAGAGCAATGTTTGTAGGAATGCGTGGAAACCATTCCAGTCTTGGTATTGTATCGAGGTATTGTAAAGACCCATATCATTGAGCTCTATCGGATCGAAGTTGTGTTGTTATCAGATAACTGTAACCCTCCACATATAATTTATATTGATTGTGCCTCTCTGAGCGCGATGCCAGGCCCCAACACAGGATAACATCGTCAAAGGCTGTCCTAATCGGGTGTAGGCGGGTTGGACCCAGCACGGATGGGTGGTCACGGTCAGTGCCCAAGCTTGTGCTGGGCCGTGAAATCGTTCTCGGGAAACAGACTGGATATGAGGTTATGCATTTTTGGTTGTTGGTGTGGGGGATTCCCTGATTTTGGCCAATCTTTCCTGAGATATCAGGAGGTAAATTTATACCGATTTTTTTTTTACAATACTTCAAAAATGCGAATGGCTTCCACGTATCCTCAAAGTTGCTCTCTCAGATGTCATTTAGAGGCCCCGACACCCTGCCGACGCGTCCACAGGGTTGAATACAGCCGGCGCGTTCTCAAACAAACGAACAGTAATAACATCAGCGGACTGCGTACAATGGAAGCCGGCGTTGTATGAAATGAGGGCAGAGATGGATTACAAATGTGTCAAGAGATGAATATTTAAGACAAAACATATCTGTGAATGTGAAAGACGGGCGGAAGGAAACTTAATGTTTTGGGAATAAGTGTGATTTTTTCTTGAAATGTACAAACGGTTACAACAGGAATACTACGAACTTAAGACGCGCGCGTCATCTGCTTGACTCTAAAAACTTGACCGTACCCACACATCAAAGCACTTAGTATAACTATTAGAGGTATGACATTCAGCCTTCACTTCATGACAGCCTATGACTTATCACGCAGAGAGATGCAGCTCTCCAACGCAGATAAACCAATTTTATACGGGCCTAATTTGGAAAAGAGTAGGGGACCAAATCTCCTCTTGAGGGAGAGGGTCGGCCGATCAGCGGCCGTTCCGGGCTAACATCGACACACAAAGTTACTATTCCACTATTGGGAGCACAATCTCTTTACAAACGTATGTTTGTAGCATGCGTCATTTGACCTGAAAAATATCATTCGTGCACCTTTTGGGTGCTTGAATACTATTTTGCATTCTTCCCTAAGCTTTTGTTATTGCGTTAGAACATTTGGGAACAAGACAATGTGATCGCTTGTACTTTGCAAGAGCTCCTACGCAACATATGCATGAATGTTCATTCTCAGTCGGGCGTTTGTTCTCCCCTTTTATGATAGCTTTCTTACACCTTGATCATTTTCCATAATAAGCAAATTTCAGCTTTAGTTTGCTACCTTATTTGAATGATGCTATTTTCGCAGACAACGCCATGAACTCGCTCCTGTGTGTGATGGGAGAGTAGGCCACGGTCCTCAGCGAGGGCCATCCACCATACCCGCACATTATCGAGGAGGAGGACGTATGGAGTGTAGTCGTTGAAGGGGAACGTGTGGTGCGCGCAGCGAAATTGGAAGGAGCGGTCGGCTTATGGTCCGTGTCTCACTACGTCCTGCACCAAAAAACGGCGAGGTCCGTGAGAAACACGAACTGGTTCATTCGAACGAAAATCATGAAAGTCCATTGCGAGATGGTCCCAGATAAATCAATCGTCAGGGACATAGAGAAGTTGGAAAAGTGCTAGACTTGCTAGCATCCCTCAGCCGCTGTCCACCCTCTTCCCTCGGATAGGTCGCCAGCTGAAGAGGGTGGCGGGGGGCGTCTGCGATCTCGAGAGAATGTTGTCTCGGTTTCGTTTGTGTGATTACCCAGGTTCGCTGTTTGACTGACATGTGGGTTGTCGTGCAAGGAGTCGCATGAGGCTCCTAAGGCTGTGCTAATCGTGTGATATTCTAGTCTAGAGTCATCGTATTGTCATGCAGTGTTACATGCAGCATGCAAACATTGCTATTCGACATTGTTTTGAATAGCATTGCTATTCAACATAGGTTTGAATCAGATCAGAGTTTGAAGGCATCGAGCCTGTTCTAACCTTTTTGACATGTGGTGGCATGGACAGGTCATTTCGGCACAGTTGTTTAACATCCGTTTTATTTTGCATAGAATACACTTGCTACTTTTTGGCTGTGGCTATTGGGAGATCGACGTTTGCACGCCGAGCCACGGCGCATACTTCTGCGGCAGAAGTGGTACGGAACCAAATGAAAACAAACCTGACATACTGTATGTAGTCTTGCAAAGTTGTATGAAGGCTTTTGTTAACCCTTGTCACACTCTGCGAACCTCATACTATATGTTCGCATGCACATATTGCTTAATCGCCGACCTTATAAATATACTTCATTTGAGGCTTCTTGAATTCCACTTCGGCGGTGCTTTACCAATAACGAGTGCGACCGTATAGTGCACTGGTCACCTGACAGGTAACGAACGTTATGCTAATTTTCCCTATGCTTATCGATATTGTTCGTATCTCTCCAATCAGTAGTAACCTTGCTACAGTTGCACCTCCCTCTTACGTGTCCAATTACATGGCACACTGATGAACGGCTAAGCCACGTAACACAAGGAGATATTCATAGAACCGATAGAAGTCCTTGCAGGGAAAATATGGTAAGCCATGCATTGGCTACTGGCATATCAAGTATCAGTGGCAAATCAAAAGTGGTGGTGGCTGGTGGTGGCTAAATTCAGTGGTGGCTAGTGGATGGATCAAGTCCCTCTCTACCTCCCCCCCCCAAAAAAAAAAAAAAAAAAAAATCAAACGATTATGAAAACCCCTTTGGGTTTCAATTTATTTTAACCTTCGAACTATATCAAAACATAGCTTTCTACCCAAAAACTAAATCAAAACAAACTGTCGGATGCATTTTCCGTACAGGAGAATGCCACTTACCTACTGCAATCAAACCTCTTGCGGGCATGGTATCGTAACCCCCTCCCACGGTCCGCCACAATGAGGAAGAATATGGCTGCAATGTAGGCTTTGCTAAGACGTGCATGGCCTGGGGGACGTGGGCCTTACTGAAACGTGCATCGCTTGGATTTGGTCACGTTAGTCACGTTCGTTAATTTTTTTCAGTGGAATCGATCACCCTGGCAGCTTGATTCCACTAAAATTGTTAGTTGGTCCCAATGGTAATCATATTTCTTTTGGTACTAAGTGATCTGCCTCCGACATACGGGGTTCTGGCGAGCCTTTCATAGTTAAGCGCACCTCTGGGCGAACTTTCTCTCTCCCTATGCCTTCCCCTCCATCTTTAGTTAGTTATTAGGGTTTTAGGGCGCTTCGACTAAAATTCCTCTCCATCGCCAACTGCATCCTTGCTGCATCTCTAGCTCTCGCCACTACATCTCTAGCTCTAGCTTTGGCTGCATATCTCGCGACATTCAGTTTATCGGGAATACATATCGTAAGTAGTTTGCCATGGTGGCAAGCTTGCTAGGCCTATTGCTGATCTAGAATAGGCCTATTGCTGATCTAGAACAGGCAAATTGAGGTCAAGTGAGATCAGTCGAAGAGCTTTCAGAGCTCTTTGGTTGGCCGGACACCATAGAAGTGCATCTTCGGAAATATGTGGCCAATATCGGCGGCGCTTTGTGAGGAGATAGTAATGAGCTGTGAGGACTGCTAATTTCAACTTCCATAAGGCGTAATGATCGTGACCTACGCTATGCTAATAAGCGCCGAATATACCCAATGGATGAGCATGCAAATTGCATGGAAGATCTTTTGCTCCTTTTGCTACCTTTATTGACACGTGTATAACATAAATTTGTCCCGCATTTGCCTAGCGTTTCTCATGTCGACTTCGGTACATTGATGGAATTTCGCTCTACTTTGGGGGTTCGAACCCCTCCAATATATGGCCGAGCGCCTATGGTAACTAACGAGTTTATCACGTGACCCTATTGGTCAATCCTTTTAGTTCATTTTGAATCCACTAACTTCAGCATTGCTGGGTACTGCCAATTCAATATTTGAGGCTATATTTCTGCCTAGATGGAGTAAGTCTGGCACGAATGTAAGTAAGTCCGGCACTTTGTTCCATCACCGGTGCATGTTTTCACACCTGGGCTGTTGCCAATAACTTGCAAGGTGGCTGATGCTCATATTCTGGCGCCAGCTAACTTGCGCTTGAATGATGATACATACTTCGACTGGTACTGACCACCCTGCACTGGGTGGTCGAGACAGCTTGGCAATGGACGCGCGTATTAGGCACGGATCCAAGCTGAACTCGATTAAGCTACATCACAATTTGCTAAAACGCAACCGCGCACCAGTGCGATGAAGAAAATCCTTGGGTTTTTTTTCGCGACGCATTCAACTGCTCGGTTATACGGCGTCGCCAGTCTCTCACGCCGATTGCTCGCAGGTGGACTCGGCTGTCCCGCCGGTTGGCGGATTCGAACGCACGATATTGCCATCAAGAGTCCGACACCCTACCGGCTGAGCTGCCCACAGCCCCAGCTGTGTGGTGAAAGATGTTCAAAGGGGTCAGAACGGCGCCGCCAGAATACGCCAGCGACGTTAAATTCAGGAAACGTCTCAGCCACGACTGTTCTAGTCCGTCCAATCATGAAGTGTGCGAAGAGGGAGACAACCGTGCATTCTTTGTGTACAATACGATCGCAGTTAATGCTATCGGCATATGTTGTGGTGGCTTACATGATTTCCTGGATATAGCGTATTGGTGCACAGTGCTATTCTAAGGGAATAACACTGTGTTCTTCAAATTTAATCTTCAAATTTTTCACATCCAGTTCTTCGAAATTTAACGATTTTCGCACACAGGTCCTGCTGTTTTCCCCCTTGCAATGTGCTGGAGATATCTTCGAGGCATCCAACCGTCACCTCTTCGCCCACCAAAAAGCCGTTTCCAAATGGTGACATTGATAAACTAACAACAGTCCCATATTTATGGAAAATGTATATTCATGTTGATATATGTACATACAACCAGAGACGCATGCAGCCATACCCACACGTCCATACAGAGTTATTCAATCCATCAAACAGATAGGGCAGAGTTCGGAACGCTATGATAGGATGTAAATATTGTGATGAATCTACTACATCTATTTCACGATTTTTAAACTCCTAGTCGGATGGCCGAGTCCAACGTTCCTGTGTGTTTGGCACAATTGCAGTCAGCAGAAACGGACACACATATACCGAGCGACTCTTTAAATAATACCTACCTATATCACAGTATAACAGTTGAGGCGCAATACACTGAAACAGCGTAACATGTAGATTTTAGCCTCAAACAAGAAGTCATTCCATGTCATAAGACTGAGTGTAGGTCATTGGCCTGGTGTTGTTAACACCAGTGAGAAAAAAACGTTTTAAATACGGGCTCTCGTCAATAAAAACAAACTGTTCGTCCAGCTAATTTCGGTGCGTAGTGGATGAGAATGAAACGATGCTCAAATGATCAGCTCGGAAGTGGAACGACACCATGGCGCCGGGTACAGCATTCAAGCAGTCTGAAAATGGCTATGCAATAATCATAGGCATTTCAGAGATCATTGAAACGTGCGTGTCGGGGGAATGGCGGACCTTCTGCACGACACGGCCCGCCGTCGACCGTCCGCGTCGGCGGCAGACAGCAGCGGCCGCGCGGCTACACCGGCGGCGCCCGGCCGCACGAGCGCGCCTCCCACAGAGCTGCCCTTTGACTAGATTCGTCCGCCGCGTCCGCACCGGTGGCGGTCTCGTCGCCGCAGTCTGGTCGGCGAGCGCGCCGCCGTCGACGGCCGCGCGCGGTCGGCAGCGCGGCGCGCTCGGAGCGGGCCGACAGAGACGACACTTTTTGGCGGGTGTGCCGCGGCGCCGCCAGACGAGTGTCCGTAGCGTCGCCGCCGACGGCGAGCCCGGCGGCCGCCACGGAAACTAACGGTGGAGCACCCGGCCGGCGCCTACAAACACCGGTGCTCCACCTTCTTGGTCCTGCACACCTTGCACTTGACGTCGCAGCACCACTTGAACGTGCACTCGCAGTGCTCGAGCACCTCCTTGATCTCGGTGTGGTAGCCGCGGCCGCAGCACATCAGCTCGCAGCCGTCCAGCCCGCTGGACGTGTCGTTGCACAGCCGGCCCGCCGTGCCGGGGAAGCCCAGCCGCTGGTTCTTGGCGCAGAAGTTGGGCGAGTTCTCGTAGTAGACCAGGTCGTCGTGCGTGGGCGGCTTGTGGTGCGGCTTGAGCGGCTGCAGCTGGAAGTTGTAGCGCCGGCGGCGGCGGCGGCGCGCCGACAGGCCGCTCGGCACGCTCTGCACCCGGTTGGAGACGCGCACGCGCGTGGCGCCGTCGAACTCGTCCTTCAGCCGGTCGCCGACGCGGCGCAGCGATGGCAGCCGCATCCAGCAGGTCTTGACGGCGCAGCTGCCGCTCATGCCGTGGCACTTGCACTGGCGCTCCATGTCGCGCGACACCGCCTGCGGAACGGCGACCGGTCAGACGGGGGTCAGGGCGTGTGCGGACGTCGGCTGAGAGGCGAGCAGAGCGGGATCGGGTGCGTCTCGGCAGGCCAGGCGGGAGTCGAAAGGTCTGACAGGAAACAGACCTTTCGACTCCGGTCGAAAGGTCTGCCTCACCCTACCTCTCACACCCTCTCTGACAGGAGACAGGAGGCGGCCAAGTCACACGGTCGCAGACTGGGTGCAGGGTAAGATGTTTGAGCGGATCTGAATGCATGCTGAATGCATGCAATTATGTCTTGATTGGCTATTTCAAACAAGACACACGATAAATGGGAACCGGGTGAATAGCAGACAACTTGCACCTAGCTCACGTCACCTAGCCTAACTCACTAAATAGCATCGAAGTAAAAGACAACGCACCATGGACCGATACACAGTCTCCGGAGTGGATGACCGCACCGCTGTCGACAGCGGCTACTTCGACAGCCGGCGATCGCGGGCACCTCGGCCGGTCTGGTCACGCGGTTCGCCGGACCGCCTGCGTACGCGCAGCCCGGCCGCCCTCGCCGACCACGTGACCACGCCGACGGTCACGACCGCGTGCGGTCGGGACGCCGCTCGCCGACGTGCTGCCTCGCCTCCGCCGCGGCCGTGCGAAGCTCGGCCGGCCGATAAAAGAAGCCGGAGGAGCGGCCGTGCGTGCGAGACGGAAACGGCGCCGAACTTTTGCCGCACGGCGCACCGGCGGCTAAGGAAAGCGCGTGAGAGCCGGGGCAGCTGCAGGCGTGTCGGCCTGTCCTTCATAGCTGTGCAGGCCACCGCCGGTTGTGCAATCGCTCACCGGGCGTGCAATTACTCGTTCGATGCACCTCTGCCCGACTTACGCCCGCCCACGGTATCATTACGGCCGGCCTAAGTGCCAGGTGGTGCGTCGCGCCTGCCACGGCGATTTATGACTGATGCAGTTCCTATGCAAAATGCCGTTCGGTTATTACCGCGTCGGATAATTGAAATTGCCACCTCCATGCGGCGGATCGTCGGGGCGCGTGCGTGCCGCGCGCGCACCGGGAAGCTCGTCGCGGCCGAGCGCGAGGCGCTTCGCGGCGATGTTGCGCGCGGACGGCGGCGGTGGCTCGCGAGGGGTCCTCGCTCGCCACGTGACGCAGCCGACGGCGAGCGACGCGACGCGAAGTGCGCGCGATTGCGCGGCGAGTCGGCGCGGTTTGTCGCTGTTTACCGGGCCGGTGTCGGCGCCGGTCGGCGGCGCGCGCGGCCGCATGACTGGCCACAACCGACAGAGCCGCGGCCGACCATTGGGCCGACGGCGCGCCCTGCAATCAGGCCTCCACGCCCGGCCGTGTGAGAAAGAATTCGGCGCGCGAATATTTTTCAAAGGCGCCAAATGCATTCTCATACGGACGGGGCGGCCTAATGACATGTTGGCCGGTCGTGTTTCACGACGGCGATCGCGGCCGGCGCGGCCGGCCGGTGATGCTGCAGAACCGAGCCTTTTGTCCGCCTAATGGCGACTAAACGGCTATTTGGCCGAGCTTTCGTGTCATTAATCCGCGGCGCGGCCAGTCGCCGGATAGATTTCGGCCGTAATGCACTGTTTACCGGTGTGTAATGCACGAATTTTGCGGCTATCACGCCGCGACGGTCGGCGGCTTTAATTTCGATGATGCGCAGCGAGCTGCGTCGGCCGGCCGCACGCCGGTGGTCCGCCGCGTCCATTAGTCTTTTGTCTCGGCCGCTCCGCCAGATGCTACGCAAATATTGACTCTTTGTGTGGCGCGGAGCATTAATTACACCCCATCGTCGCCGGGCGCCGACGAAACCGTACCAGTCATGATAATGTCATAATTTAGTTTTCCCGGTCCGGGGCGCGCCGGTCGCGCCGGGCCGACCACAATTGAATTAATGCCGGCCGGCAGTAATCATCGAGTCTCGAGCGCCGGCTGAATGCCCCAAATTACCCGCCATAAACTGGCCGGCGAACGGCGGCGTCCGTGCATGTATAATTTGGCGCGCTTGCGTGTGAGGTACGTGTTAACCGACGCCGCTCTTCTCCGGCGGCCGGCCGGTAATGGAGGCGCGCGCGGCCGATGCCACACACGCTCGGCCGCCACCCCGCCACCACCTTGACGGTAATGTCTTAATGCGGCCGGCTGGCCGGCGCGGCCGCCGGAAATTTAATAAACTGGGCCGTGACGGCGTCGCCGGCGGCGGCCGGGCTGGGCTGGCGGCGCCGCGGCCGGCACCTACCGCAGCGGCGCGGCCGCCGACGCGGCCGTTTTTGCATCGGCTCGCCCGAATGGGCGCCCGCCCGACCGCCTCGACGTCCCTTTGGAGGCGCTATTTTTACCGATTTGCACGCTTCTCAGCCCTCTCGTAGGCGCACAGATAGAGATGAAGGTCGCACAAAGGCGGTGGAATTCCGCCGATGAAACGTACACGCGGTGAATGCGAGAAATCACGGCTCCAGTCAAAGGTGGCCACGTCGCCGCGATCGTATACTTTTACAATGTGTTAATGCCGGGCGAAACTCGCCGCGACATTGTGGTGTCGGCGGCGGCGGCCGGGCCGCATTCAGCGCACCTGCTAACGAAATCGTTTAATGGTCCCGCGGCGCCGCGGACCGGCCTGTGCCCGCCACGTCTGAATCACGAGCACTTCCCGGCGCCGGCGACGTGTCATCATCGCCGGCCGACCTCTGGCGCCGCCGGCAGCGGAAGTTTCGCCGTCGCCGCTTCGCAGAGCCCGCCAGTCAGCGGGGTTTTACGCGCGAAACGGCCGCGCACGACCTCGGTCCAATCGCCAGGGCTGAAGCGATCGGCATCGTCGCTTTGAATCGGACGTCGATCGTAGTTTACGGCCACCGATACGCGATCAGCTTGGGCTCGTGTACGCGCCACGTGTGCAATTATAAATTGACGCTGTAGCAGGTTGTAATTGTTCAGTGACTGGCAAATATTAACGTGAAAAAATGTGTCCTTAGTGGCGCATCAACATGACAAATTGGCCCCTACTTCGCCATAATGGCGCCTATCCAGAGGCTGACGTGAGACAGAGCGCAGGAACTCCAACGCAACACACGGGAACATCACCGGCGACTGCAACGCGCGGAGACTGCGCCGCACCCACAGGACACCAGCACACGGTGACGAGCGAATGCTCGTGCAAATCGTATTGTGCTCTATTTGTGCATCATAGACCGGCCGGCATACATCACGCCCGAGCCCTTATTAACCTCTTCACCCATGTTACAATAACAAACGCCCGATGACAAATGGCCGCCCATGCAGCCGTCGAGTGAGCGCACGCCGCGTCGTAGGCTCAGCTCGCGCCGGCGCTGCACGTCAAACTCGCCCCTGTCGACCGGCCAGTCGCCACTTCTGACCGAGCAAACAGCGAGCGTCTATGCGAAACTCGAGCGGTCCGGCGGGGCGCACACACGAGCCGACCGACGATCGCGCTCGCCGGCCGGCGCGCAAACAGAGAGCGCGCGGCGCGCGTCGCCGACCCCGCCTCGCCGGCCGCACCGCGCACCGGCCCGCGCCGGTCTCGCGCCGGCCGGCGTCCGGCCAAAACATGGCACTTAGCGGGCCGGCCGATCTGCCGATAGTGTTCGCCGGTGTCGGGTCGATGTCTCGCCGCCCGCAAGCTCGTACGCGATCGGCGCCGGCGCGTGACCGCGCCGCGCCGGCCGGCCGGCCGCGCTCGCTCGCGTGCGTTCCCAGGCGCGTCTGTCGCGCGGCGAGACGTGCGCGCGCGCTCGCGCGTTGCCGATGTTGCAACGCGCAGATGGATGGCGCCGCGTCGGGGCGGCCGGCTCCATTGTTCGCTCGCGGTGAGTGAGCGCGCGGCGGCGCGCCGGCCGTATTTTGCGACAAATACCCGCCGGACGGCCGCGTTGCGCGCCGGATGTCTGCACGACGCGTCCGCGCCGGCCGCGGCAAAAACCGACACCAAGATCGATCCGGGCGAAACCGCGGCCGGACAGCGCCGGCGGTTGTTAAATTTATCATTCATCAGTGTCGCGTGACAATGCGACGAGCGCGGCCGCGCTCGGCCGTCCATACCTTCCCATCACCTGGGAATTCTCCGCATACGTTTCCCTGAAAAACCGGCGCGCGAGAGGACGGCCGAAAGGAGCGCCGCCGCTGAGAACGGCTCTCGGCCCGAGGGCCTGCACTCGGCGGACCGAGCCGCGCGTGATGGCAAGGGACAGGAGTTATGACGGACCGGAGTGGTGCCATCTATCCGAGGGCGACGGGGCGCCGTCCGCGCCGGCCGGGTCGCCACAGCCACTCGCGCGCACACACACCCACACACACACACACACACACACACACACACACACACACACACACACACACACACACATGCGATGCGCAGTCATATTTCATCGTGTCGTTCTCGGATGCCGTATCGGCGGACGCTACGCAAATTGGCAGTCGTCGAGACGGCTGGAGGACGTGTGGCCTTTGCGCCGCTCGAGCGACAGGTGGACCTCGACACGGTCAGTGCATGATGGCCGAACAAAATGTCCAGGTGCGGCCGCACATCGCTGGAATGTGCAGGGTTGTGGCAAACTATTCCTGCTTGGTGGGCAGGTTGACTTTCTCCGAACCATAGCTCGAACATCAGCGTGGCAAGAATATTAAATTTCACCAATGGCGTGCACGTTTCCTTGCATTGCATTTCGATTGGTCCAGTCTAATATCAGCTGCCCCATCCTTTGGCGCTATGCACACATCGCGCACAATTATAATGATCCATTTACACAATTTAGTCCACATCTTGTTCGAAGTTTTCAGCTCTGCCTGTCGGATATAGAGCTCATTCAAATAACCCCTCCCCGCTGCTACATCTCCCGCTGTACCAGTCCCACTCCCGAGCTCGCCCAGTGATCCCCACTTCTCCCCCTCTCACCCTGCGGCCGGCGTCGTTGTTGTGGATGTTCATCATGTAGCGCATGTCCATGCCCCTCTCGCTGGCGTCGACGAAGCGGCGCGCGAAGCGGTAGCCGAAGTGGATGTTGTCCGAGCAGCCGCCCCACTGCCAGTCGTGTCCGCTCGGCTCGCGGCTGTGGTAGCCGCACGAGCACGACCGGATGCCGCCCTCGGAGCAGGCGCGCGCCACCGAGTAGGTGACCGCCGCCGACGTCATGGCGTACAGGAACGCCGTCTCTCGACACGCTGCAACGACAGGGTGGTACGCTGAGGTCAGACGACAGGCGGTACACTGAGATCAGACGACAGGGTGATGCACTGAGGTCAGACGACATGGTGGTACACTGAGGTCAGACGACAGGCGGTACACTGAGGTCAGACGACATGGCGGTACACTGAGGTCAGACGACAGAGCGGTACACTGAGGTCAGATGACATAGGGGTACACTGAGGTCAGACGACAGGCGGTACGCTGAGGTCAGACGACAGAGCGGTACGCTGAGGTCAGACGACAGAGCGGTACACTGAGGTCAGACTGAGGTCAGACTGAGGTTATCATCCGGAGGCGATGTTCAGCTGCATTTTCGTCCCACTAACTCCTGCGAATTTTTTCTTCACTGAGCTACAGATGAGAAAAACTGCGTGTGTGCCATGCCTATGAGCTGAATGCCATAACACAAGTCATGCGGGTAATATAAGAAGAGAAATAAAAGTCGGAGAAGTCGAGACAAACACATGCATGCCTGAAGAACAGCAGCTGGGAGATAGCCCAATTTTGGGCATGCCTGGCCGTCAGACCCCAACAAGTCCACCTGTTCCCGATAAGCTATGCTCTGACTAGTATCTGAATAATGTCAGCTGATCTATCCTGGCGGAATGAAATCATCCCATGTTCGAACGATGACGGAACGAGTCGGAATATTGTCCAGACAGCCCGGACGACAACCTGGACCGGGGTCTGGGCCCGATCCTCCGACCGGATTCCTAGACTGGAGCATAGTCGGTGTCCTGGTCTTAGGCCGGGTCCGCGGTCTGGCCTGGGTCCTGAGTCGGAGTCCGGTCTGGACCCTAGACGGGAGCCTGAATCAAAGCCCAAGCCCTGGCCGAATCCTGGAACTGAGTCTGGAATGGACCTGGTCCGGATCCGGAGCTGGAGTCCGGTCTGCGACCTGGTCCGAATCTTAGACAGGAGCACAAGCCGGAACCTTGGTTGGATCTCGGACTGGATCCTTATGTAAAGATTGGACCGGATCCCAGACTGGAGCCTGTAAAGCCTGTACCGGATCACAGACTGGAACCTGTGAAGCCTGGACCGGGTCCCAAACTGGAACCTGTAAAACTTGGATCGGATCTCAGAATTGAGTCTGGTGTAAAGCCTGGACGGGATATCAGGCGGGAGCCTGTAAAGCCTGGATCGGACCTCAGACTGGAGCCTGTAAAGGCCTCGACCGGATCTCAGACTGGAGCATGTAAAGCCTCGACCGGGTCCCAGACCGGAACATGTAAAGCCTGGACCGGATCCCAGACGGGAGCCTGGTGTAAAGCCTGGACCGGATCTCAAACGGGAGCCCGGTCCAGGGCTGTCGTGAGATGGGGCCGCCTGTCAGCTCACATTTTCATCGCCGCTCCAAGCGTCGCGCCGGCTTTATAGCCTCCTAAACTCTTCGATCTTATCTAATTAGATTAGAGGAATGACGTTAACATGCGGAATTTCTCCCGCCGGTTGCGCCCGTCGGATTGCGTTATTTCGCCTGATCGCATTCGAGTGGGCAGCCGGCCCCGGCCGGCTCCGCTCTTGAAAACAACTCGACCGCGCCGCTACAATGGGACCGGAAACGCGACATCGCGCTGAGTATGTTTCCAAATTCTGCTGATTATCTATTGTTCCGCGTCCATTTTCCGTCGTAAATTAGCTGGAATGCGTGGCGGAGATGAAGTAATTAGGGGTTCTGTAGGAACGGCGCGGCCACGGTGTCCACCTGGCGCACGTGCCCCCCGCCCCCCCCCCTCGGGCCGCGCGATGCCGTATCACCTGCGCGCCGGCAGCTCTGTCGACCCGGCGGTCGCCGGATCAGTGATACCCCCAGCCAGTCGTGCGCGCGCCAGGTGGGTAGTTGCGAGGTAAATATCCCCGTCCATCTGGCCATCCTCCGCCTGCCGTAATCCAGCCGACGTGTAATGGCCGGCTTGAATGCGCGTGCTCCAAGTGTCCAGATGAGTGTGTGAAAAGTGACCGGCCTGGAGGAAACGCCAGCGCACTTTAGTGGCGTCTAAAAGCTCATCAAACACGCTGCGTGATCGCTTCTGGAAAACGACGACATTCCTGTTTCGGTCGTTTCGCTCGCCGGTGTGTCCATCAACGAGCGTAAATTACACAAATTCCTATCAAAACAAACAGGCCCCGGCCGGGCGCGGTAGATGACGTATCGGCGCCATCTCCCAACTGGATCGATTTGTTCTTTCACACCGTAAGCCTTGTTTTCTGTTATCGGCCGATCGGCAGTCATTTGTAATCCCCGCGTGTCACCGCGATCGGCACCCGCTGCGAGAGCCGAGAGTTTTCTCGATCTCCGCCGGGCATTCGATCATCCATCAGGATTATCTGCGCAGTGTGTCGACGCCGGTCGAAACAGATGCACCGTCGGGCCGGCGGCGTGTGTGCATTCTAAATGGATTATCGTTGCATTGCTGTCAAATCGTTCTGTCGCTGCTGAGGCATTATTTATGGCCGGCGAGGGGATCGTCTCCGCGCCGGCGACTGTCGCCGGCCGCATTTTTATCGGCCCGCTCGCATCGCGTCGGCACATCCGCAATGATCTCAAGCGAATGAATGAATGCTTTTCAGGCGGCGTATTGGCGCGCTGCATTCAGCCCATGCGCGCGCCGTGGCCGGCGGGGTAATCACTATTTACCCTGGTCTTGTGCGGGCGCCGGCATTGAGCGGCCGTCCCTCCCACCTACCTCGCCTCGTATGAGCCGACCGCACATCATAATTAGCCCCGCATAGCTTCAAAGGGTTTATCGCACCACCCAGGTGGTGGCGGCGCTCTGTTTTTGTGCGGCGCACTCTTCCAGCGGTTTTGGATTTACTCGCGCAGTGTAATTGACTGGCAGAGACGCCCACCGGCATAAATTATCCGGGCGCTCTCGCGGCGCGCGCGCTCGCTCTCTGCCCGCTCTGCCCGCCCACTCCCGCTCTGCCCGCTCGCTCTCTGCCCGCTCGCTCTGCCGTCTCTGCGCGGCGCCGCTCCACCTGGCCGTGGCGCCGCCGACGGCCGCCGACAATGCGGCCGCGTCAAAGCGCGATTCGTCGCAGTGCCGGCGCAGAATCGGCCGGTCGGCGCGCGGCGTTCGCGTCTCCATCGCGCCGCTGAATGCCGCGCGCCGCACTGTGACATCGGCCGGCCGGTGTTTGCGCGTCGGCTGAGAGGTGCCGCGGCCCCGCCGGCTGCCCGGCCGCGAGACGGGCAGCTGCCGCACGCGGCGTGCGGTATCCTGAAGATCGGGGTGCAGGCTCGGTCTCCTACGGCCACCCGCTCAACATGCGCCGGCGTCTTTTGTCGGTGTATATCTACCAAGGCAGCAATTGGTGCTTTCGTTTTGTTGCTTGCTCGTGGCAGAAGGCAATGGGCGTATTTTGTCGCAGTGAGGAAGGTTTCCCGTCTACTCTCTTTTCAGGGTGACGCTCCGTATCTGAAACGGTGTGCAACGGTTCAATGGAAAACAGCATGTTCAACATTGAAGGTTTGTGTGAACGGACGGAGGGTGGATTGTCGACACGCGCTAATTACGGATTACGCAATTAGCAGCAGCTCGGCGTCACCAAAAAAAAACTGCTGCACTGTCATGTTTTCAAATATTTACCTTTATGCATACTGATGACAAATTATATGGGAAAGAAGATGGTCCCCTTCGCATTTCCCATAACGGTGATGCTTTATATGCTCATGGACGACCATCTCCTGCTAGTTTGGCCTCCACAATGTATGTTTCCAAGCGTAACGTGAGGCCATGCATATGTATACACGGCTACCAAATATACAACACAAATTGTCACCCGTGATCTTGCACAGTTCCCTCCGCGTCTATCTACACATCTAAGCATCCAATTCCCCATCACGGGCCATGTTGATCAGATCAGACGACAAGCGCGAGTGGGCTTCATATGCCCTGTCCGGATGCTAATGGTTTCGTCAGAGGGACGGGCGTCCGTGTGTTCAG
The DNA here is from genome assembly GCA_034440575.1 of Imbricaverruca yamaguchii. Lineage (NCBI taxonomy): Eukaryota > Metazoa > Arthropoda > Thecostraca > Neoverrucidae > Imbricaverruca > Imbricaverruca yamaguchii. The sequence goes on from JAOTOL010001572.1 coordinate 1,073,385, forward strand.
CTAATCTAACTTGGCCATTGGACGGCCGATGCCATTTATCTCGTGGCTAATTTGTAACAGCGGATCGCTTCATTCCCCCAGTCACGGCGTGGGTGTCTCCGGGATTATGTCATCGCCTCGCAGGTCCCACGTCGGCTTCGCGGGGGCCGGATGCGATACCCAGCCTCAGTGCAGACCGCCCGCGGCTGTCCAGCTGACCCGACCTGGGATGCGCTCTCCTGACCGGCGACCGAGTGTCCTGGCCGGAGGTGGTGTGCACGCGGGCCCGGGGGGTCAGCTATCCCGTGCAGAGGTCAGCGCGGCCCGGCGACGGACAGGAGAGTCGTCATCGATCATGCTCCCGAGCTCCGAGACAATGAATAATGGCTCGTGTTGCAAGCGGCATGACTGTTGCGTCGACGTACGGCTGAAGTCGCCGCGGCTCTCTCGCGAAGTTCAGATCGAGCCGGGTCGGCGCGAGTGGGTGGGCGCGGGGGAAGCTCGAGATGGTCGGGATTCCCGGTAACGGCGGTGTCGACGTTCGCAGAACGACACCAAGTTGTCTGACGGGGTGGCGGCATTTATTATCCACACCGTCGTGTCCCACTCAACCCATATTGGGCAGTTTCAATCAGCTGCAATGGGTTGTTCTGCGCTGCCTGCACATGATCTCTTCCGATATCTACACCTACGCACGTCTGCCACTAATCTGCATGCGCATATAGGGCTTCCTAGCCCACTAACATGCAAATATTTGCCGGTATCTAACACTCAACTGTTGAACCAAATGGGCTTCTTACCTCCGTCTGTTTTTTTTTATCTCGAGGCCATTCTTTTTTAGCTTTCGATTAGACACCCGGCAACATAGTTCTCCCGCGATCCAGCCATACCTGGATTCTCCACTCCACCTGTTCAGGGCAGTCGCATTCCACGCACACGGCTGCGGCCGGCTTTCACCTGTATGGGACAGATAGCGTCTGCCGTGCCGCTGTTCGGTGGCGTTGCTCTGTAGGCGGAGAGCCGCTCCTCCCCGCCTGTGTCGGGCCGCCCCTCGCGCGCGGTCGCCGCCCTCCTCCCGCTACGACAAGCTGCGCGTAGCACGTCGTTAGCGCCTGTGCCGATCTCCCTCGTCGTCACAGCGGCGGCCGGTCTAGTCTGTACCCAGCCGCACACAACGCCGCCGACTGATGCCATCGGACCGGTGACACTGATGTCACTGTGGCCGATCTAGTCTGTACCCGATCGTACACAGCACCACCGACTGATGCCATCGGAGCGGTGACACTGATGTCACTGTGGCCGGTCTAGTCTGTACCCGACCGGACACAGCACCACCGACTGATGCCATCGGACGTCGGTCCAGTGGCCGTACACAGAGCTCCTGTGTACGGTCTGTACCCGATCGTACACAGCACCACCGACTGATGCCATCGGAGCGGTGACACTGATGTCACTGTGGCCGGTCTAGTCTGTACCCGACCGTACACAGCACCGCCGACTGATGCCATCGGGCGTCAGTCCGGTGGCCGGTCTAGTCTGTACCCGACCGCGCACACCACCGACTGATGTCATCGGACCGGTGACACTGATGTCACTGTGGCCGGTCTAGTCTGTACCCGACCGCACACAGCACCGCCGACTGATGCCATCGGACGTCGGTCCGGCGGCCGGCGCCGTCGGCCGCGAACGCCGGGTCGTCGGGCGCCGAGCCGGCTGATTTATCCGCCGGCTCTGCAGCGGCACCGGGTGGGCGGGGCTCCATTCGCCGCGCCGCCGGCCGCGTCGCCGCTGACCTCGGCCGCCGCCAGACGACCGGGCCGCATTGTTTTCGGCGGCCACGACGCGTTGCAGTAAAACGATTACCCGCGCTGTATTCTCCACGGCCGATTGCGAGCGGCGGGCGCGGCCGTCCTTCGGCCGGGGTCCACGCCCGCGGCGCGCCGGCCAGTTTACGGCCGGTGACGCGGCGCCCGCCGGCTCCTCGCGCCGGAGGTCGCGCGGCGCGGCGCGGCGCGGCGCGACCGGCCACCGCGACAGCACACACAAAGGCGTCCGGTGCGCCGGGCGGCGCGCGCGTTTTTGCACGCGTCGATGACACGCTCGTCTCGCTCCTCGACGTGCGGAATTGCCGGCCGCATTAGCAGCTAATGAAACGATCGGCCGCCGCCGCGCCGGCCGCAGCACCCGAGCTGGCGGCCGGCCGGGCCGGACCAGTTTTTCGGCCGCGCCGCGCCGGCCGCGACCGCCAACCCCTTCCGAGCGCCATGGGAAGCACGCCCGGCTGGTGTCCCACGTCTGTTTTGGCATCCCGACTCGGGCATTCCTCGGCCGGCAGAGGCTTTGATTTATTCGCGTTAAGTGCGCGTCGCGGTCAAAAAGCGCATCGCTCGCGACCCGATCGTGACTGCGGTGGGCGCGGGCGTCGGCGCCGCCTCGCCCGGCGACCTCGCCGACCGTCGACCGGTCGGTTCGTCGCCGGCGCTTCGCCATCGTCTCGAGCCGGCGAGGACCGGCACAGAGCTGGAGGAGAGCCGACGGATGCTGCGGGAAGGGCCGGAGGACGGCCAAAGGAGGACCGAAGGAGGGCCGTAGAAGGGCTGGAAGAGAATCGACGGCAGGCTACAGGAACCAGGGGAAAAGCGGAGGACCGACGGATGCTGCGGGAAGGACTGGATGACGACCAGGCAAGGATCAATGGAGGGTTGGCTGGAGAAGGACCGGAAGAGCACGAAAGAAGGACTGCTGCCGGATCTAGGGAGACCCGAAGGAGAGACGCAACGAGTGCCTGAGGAGGGTCACGAAAATGCTCAAAAGAAGGCCACAGCAAGACCTGAGAGTGGCCGGATGAGCAGCGGAGCAGAGCCGGAGGGGCGCCGGCGGTTACTCATCTCGAGCCGTCGGCTGCAGGTGACTAACGGGCGTGACTGAGCGCGCCCGACCGCAGACGGCCGCGCCGCCCACCCGGCGACCTCTCTGCGGCCTTGCGCGGCATTTCCGCGCCAGTCGGCGCGCAGGAAACGGCGCGCCGGCGGGCTCGCGCCGTCAGCAAGGTCGGCCAGATGGCCGCGTGCGGTCAGGTCAGGCCACCTGGCCTGCGGTCGGCCGCCGCCGGGGCGCCGGTTCCCGCGGCGGGGAGCGCGCCGGCCGCGGCTGCGGGAGCCGGACAGCGCGCGACTTGGGTCGGATGCTGAGCGGCGCGCAGCATCCGCCGCCCGCCGCGGCGGCTCCAGGAACTGCACTGGGGGATGGGGAGGGGGAGCGGTCCGTGCAGCACCTGTGCCGCTGCGGCTGATGAGATGTGGCCGCCGCTTCGTCCACAGTGTGGTCGCGCGTCATCGAGTGGCTTGTGCCGCTGCCGGACACCTGCGTAGGTGACTGGCTGACCTACGTCAATCCGCCGCGCGCTGAGGACAGCCACACACACCGGCCACCCGGGACGTTCCCGGTAGCCGGAGCCGCACGCGAAGATCTCGCTGCACACCAGTGACACCTGCGACCTCTTCGCGATGCAAAGCGTCACACAGCGGAGCACTTCACAGCCATTAAAGAGCACCACCCAGTCTCGATCGCTGCACACAAGCGCAAGTGTCGCAGCTCGATGTTGCGCCCGCTTGCTGCATTCCCGGTGTCCACCATCACGTTAATTTGTGAGTAAGTGGCTCTCCTCAGTCTATCAAGGCAACGGTGGCAGCCCTTGCATTCTCGTCGTCCCACCTATGACCCCTCACCGTGGCTTACTTCAATCATCCGCAACCTCAGCGCCAGCAACTGCCCTGTCATCCGCAACATCAGTGCTGCCGTCTATCCTGACACTTCCAGGACTCCTCACCGTGGCCTACCCGGATCTTCCACGACCTCAGACCTGCCCTGACGCTTCCGCTACTCCTCCCCGCGACCCACGCCTCGACTCTCCCGTGACCTCATCGCCTCGGCGCGGCGGCACTCACCTATGTTGACGACCCTGCCGAAGAGCCGGCGGCCCCTGATGCGCTGCTGGGTGGGGCAGTTCCACCGGCGGTCCCGGAACTGGTGCTTGCACTCGGCCACGGCGTCGCGCGTGCCGCGCGCCACCGCCTTGATGAAGCCCTGGTTCTCCTGCGCCAGCCGACGCTGCTTCTTGCGCAGCGACGAGAACGGGTTCATCGGGTACATGCCGACCAGGAAGTTGCCGCGCATCCGGTTGCCGCGCAGCTCGTTCGACGGTGTCGCGTCGACGGCGCCGTCGTCGTCCGCCAGGTGGATCAGGCCCCTGTCGGCGGAACCATGTGGTGAGAAGGTGGCTGGACGCTGGGGACGAGGGCTCAGGCGACTCACGCCAGGTGGATCAGGCCCCTGTCGGCGGAACGATGTGGTGAGAAGGTGGCTGGACGCTGGGGACGGAGGCGACTCACGCCAGGTGGATCAGGCCCCTGTCGGCGGAACGATGTGGTGAGAAGTCGGCAGGGCGACAGGAGCGAGGGTCAGGCGACTCACGTCAGGTGGATCAGGCCCCTGTCGGCGGAACGATGTGGTGAGAAGGTGGCAGGGCGACAGTATCGAGGGTCTGGCCAATCCTCGTCAGGTGGATCATAACCTGGCCGATAAAGGGTGAAGTCAGAAGGTAGCCAGTCTCCAGAGACGTGAGCTGCCTTCGACGACTGCCGACTGGTCCTGAGCCTGACCCTCATGCTTGGCCGGTGCATTTCAGGTTTTGTTTTCCTGATATATGTATATATATATATATATATATATATATATATATATATATATATATATATATATATATATATATATATATATATATATATATATATATATATATATATATATATATATATATGAATATATATATGTGTGTGTGTATGTGTATGTATGTATATATGCGTATTACGATTGATAACATTACCGTTACTTGCCATCGATACGCTGTCCGCATGCTTTGTACAGTAACCTACTGTACCGGTGGCCTTCGTTACCATGTGTTACTTGTACTAGCTAGTTGTGCTAGCTGTTGTAGCTGTACCGGCGGATTTGTTAGGGCTTCAGGTGAAGGAAGGGAACCGAATGCGATGTTAACTAGCGAGATGATATTTGTGATGTAAAGAAACGTAGTGAGGAACATGCATTTATTCGAGGCCATCACGATTCAATGAGCTACTCAGCAGTAGACCGGAAAATGGTTTAGTCCGGAGGCATCGTGAGCACCTTTGTCCCATTAATGTCAACTGCATAAATTATGTGCAATAAAACAACACTGAAGCTAATGAAAGCAGAATGCAAAATTAACTTGATATCCGCTGCACGAGCTGCGAATATACGACCGTACCGCGGGCCTGGACAACGATCCGCCCAGCACACCGGCCTGGACAGGGTCGGCAGTCGGCTGACTCGCCTGCTGTATACAGCTGTCTCTTGCCCTGGTGTCTGACCCTGCAGTCGGGTCACCTGCTGTATACAGCTGTCTCTTGCCCTGGTGTCTGACCCTGCAGTCGGGTCACCTGTGTTACAGCTGTCTCTTGCCCTGGTGTCTGACCCTGCAGTCGGGTCACCTGCTGTATACAGCTGTCTCTTGCCCTGGTGTCTGACCCTGCAGTCGGGTCACCTGCTGTATACAGCTGTCTCTTGCCCTGGTGTCTGACCTCGCAGTCGGGTCACCTGCTGTATACAGCTGTCTCTTGCCCTGGTGTCTGACCCTGCAGTCGGGTCACCTGCTGCATACAGCTGTCTCTTGCCCTGGTGTCTGACCTCGCAGTCGGGTCACCTGCTGTATACAGCTGTCTCTTGCCCTGGTGTCTGACCCTGCAGTCGGGTCACCTGCTGCATACAGCTGTCTCTTGCCCTGGTGTCTGACCCTGCAGTCGGGTCACCTGCTGTATACAGCTGTCTCTTGCCCTGGTGTCTGACCCTGCAGTCGGGTCACCTGCTGTATACAGCTGTCTCTTGCCCTGGTGTCTGACCTCGCAGTCGGGTCACCTGCTGCATACAGCTGTCTCTTGCCCTGGTGTCTGACCCTGCAGTCGGGTCACCTGCTGTATACAGCTGTCTCTTGCCCTGGTGTCTGACCCTGCAGTCGGGTCACCTGCTGCATACAGCTGTCTCTTGCCCTGGTGTCTGACCTCGCAGTCGGGTCACCTGCTGCATACAGCTGTCTCTTGCCCTGGTGTCTGACCCTGCAGTCGGGTCACCTGCTGTATACAGCTGTCTCTTGCCCTGGTGTCTGACCCTGCAGTCGGGTCACCTGCTGCATACAGCTGTCTCTTGCCCTGGTGTCTGACCCTGCAGTCGGGTCACCTGCTGCATACAGCTGTCTCTTGCCCTGGTGTCTGACCCTGCAGTCGGGTCACCTGCTGCATACAGCTGTCTCTTGCCCTGGTGTCTGACCCTGCAGTCGGGTCACCTGCTGCATACAGCTGTCTCTTGCCCTGGTGTCTGACCCTGCAGTCGGGTCACCTGCTGTATACAGCTGTCTCTTGCCCTGGTGTCTGACCTCGCAGTCGGGTCACCTGCTGCATACAGCTGTCTCTTGCCCTGGTGTCTGACCCTGCAGTCGGGTCACCTGCTGCATACAGCTGTCTCTTGCCCTGGTGTCTGACCTCTGCAGTCGGGTCACCTGCTGTATACAGCTGTCTCTTGCCCTGGTGTCTGACCCTGCAGTCGGGTCACCTGCTGTATACAGCTGTCTCTTGCCCTGGTGTCTGACCCGCAGTCGGGTCACCTGCTGCATACAGCTGTCTCTTGCCCTGGTGTCTGACCCGCAGTCGGGTCACCTGCTGTATACAGCTGTCTCTTGCCCTGGTGTCTGACCCTGCAGTCGGGTCACCTGCTGTATACAGCTGTCTCTTGCCCTGGTGTCTGACCCTGCAGTCGGGTCACCTGCTGTATACAGCTGTCTCTTGCCCTGGTGTCTGCCCTGCAGTGGGCCTGTTGCTGGTGTCTGACCCGCAGTCGGGTCACCTGCTGTATACAGCTGTCTCTTGCCCTGGTGTCTGACCCTGCAGTCGGGTCACCTGCTGCATACAGCTGTCTCTTGCCCTGGTGTCTGACCCTGCAGTCGGGTCACCTGCTGCATACAGCTGTCTCTTGCCCTGGTGTCTGACCCTGCAGTCGGGTCACCTGCTGCATACAGCTGTCTCTTGCCCTGGTGTCTGACCCTGCAGTCGGGTCACCTGCTGCATACAGCTGTCTCTTGCCCTGGTGTCTGACCCTGCAGTCGGGTCACCTGCTGTATACAGCTGTCTCTTGCCCTGGTGTCTGACCCTGCAGTCGGGTCACCTGCTGCATACAGCTGTCTCTTGCCCTGGTGTCTGACCCTGCAGTCGGGTCACCTGCTGTATACAGCTGTCTCCTGCCCTGGTGTCTGACCCTGCAGTCGGGTCACCTGCTGTATACAGCTGTCTCTTGCCCTGGTGTCTGACCCTGCAGTCGGGTCACCTGCTGTATACAGCTGTCTCTTGCCCTGGTGTCTGACCCTGCAGTCGGGTCACCTGCTGCATACAGCTGTCTCGCCTGCCTGGTGTCTGACCCTGCAGTCGGGTCACCTGCTGATACAGCTGTCTCTTGCCCTGGTGTCTGACCCTGCAGTCGGGTACCGCTGCTACGCTGTCCTGCCCTGGTGTCTGACCCTGCAGTCGGGTCACCTGCTGTATCAGCTGTCTCCTGCCCTGGTGTCTGACCGCAGTCGGGTACCTGCTGTCGGTGGGCCTGGTGTTGCCGGTCGGGTCCTGCTGTACGCTGTTCTGGTGTCTGACCCTGATCGGTCCTGTGATACGCTGTCTCTTGCCCTGGTGTCTGACCCGCAGTCGGGCCACCTGCTGTATACAGCTGTCTCTTGCCCTGGTGTCTGACCCTGCAGTCGGGTCACCTGCTGCATACAGCTGTCTCTTGCCCTGGTGTCTGACCCCGCAGTCGGGTCACCTGCTGCATACAGCTGTCTCTTGCCCTGGTGTCTGACCCTGCAGTCGGGTCACCTGCTGTATACAGCTGTCTCTTGCCCTGGTGTCTGACCTCGCAGTCGGGTCACCTGCTGCATACAGCTGTCTCTTGCCCTGGTGTCTGACCCTGCAGTCGGGTCACCTGCTGCATACAGCTGTCTCTTGCCCTGGTGTCTGACCTCGCAGTCGGGTCACCTGCTGTATACAGCTGTCTCTTGCCCTGGTGTCTGACCCTGCAGTCGGGTCACCTGCTGCATACAGCTGTCTCTTGCCCTGGTGTCTGACCCTGCAGTCGGGTCACCTGCTGTATACAGCTGTCTCTTGCCCTGGTGTCTGACCCGCAGTCGGGTCACCTGCTGCATACAGCTGTCTCTTGCCCTGGTGTCTGACCCTGCAGTCGGGTCACCTGCTGTATACAGCTGTCTCTTGCCCTGGTGTCTGACCCTGCAGTCGGGTCACCTGCTGTATACAGCTGTCTCCTGCCCTGGTGTCTGACCCTGCAGGCGGGTCACCTGCTGTATACAGCTGTCTCCTGCCCTGGTGTCTGACCCTGCAGTCGGGTCACCTGCTGTATACAGCTGTCTCTTGCCCTGGTGTCTGACCCTGCAGTCGGGTCACCTGCTGTATACAGCTGTCTCTTGCCCTGGTGTCTGACCTCGCAGTCGGGTCACCTGCTGTATACAGCTGTCTCCTGCCCTGGTGTCTGACCCTGCAGTCGGGTCACCTGCTGCATACAGCTGTCTCTTGCCCTGGTGTCTGACCCGCAGTCGGGTCACCTGCTGCATACAGCTGTCTCTTGCCCTGGTGTCTGACCCTGCAGTCGGGTCACCTGCTGTATACAGCTGTCTCTTGCCCTGGTGTCTGACCCGCAGTCGGGTCACCGCTGCATACAGCTGTCTCTTGCCCTGGTGTCTGACCTGCAGTCGGGTCACCTGCTGCATACAGCTGTCTCCTGCCCTGGTGTCTGACCCTGCAGTCGGGTCACCTGCTGTATACAGCTGTCTCTTGCCCTGGTGTCTGACCCTGCAGTCGGGTCACCTGCTGTATACAGCTGTCTCTTGCCCTGGTGTCTGACCCTGCAGTCGGGTCACCTGCTGTATACAGCTGTCTCTTGCCCTGGTGTCTGACCCTGCAGTCGGGTCACCTGCTGTATACAGCTGTCTCTTGCCCTGGTGTCTGACCCTGCAGTCGGGTCACCTGCTGTATACAGCTGTCTCTTGCCCTGGTGTCTGACCCTGCAGTCGGGTCACCTGCTGTATACAGCTGTCTCTTGCCCTGGTGTCTGACCCTGCAGTCGGGTCACCTGCTGCATACAGCTGTCTCTTGCCCTGGTGTCTGACCCTGCAGTCGGGTCACCTGGGCTGTCTCTTGCCCTGGTGTCTGACCCTGCAGGCGGGTCACCTGCTGTATACAGCTGTCTCTTGCCCTGGTGTCTGACCCTGCAGTCGGGTCACCTGCTGCATACAGCTGTCTCTTGCCCTGGTGTCTGACCCTGCAGTCGGGTCACCTGCTGTATACAGCTGTCTCTTGCCCTGGTGTCTGACCCTGCAGTCGGGTCACCTGCTGCATACAGCTGTCTCTTGCCCTGGTGTCTGACCCTGCAGTCGGGTCACCTGCTGTATACAGCTGTCTCCTGCCCTGGTGTCTGACCCTGCAGTCGGGTGCACCACGCCTGCTGTATGCAGCTGTCTCTTGCCCTGGTGTCTGACCCTGCAGTCGGCCTGACTCTTGCCCTGGTGTCTGACCCTGCAGTCGGGTGCACCACGCCTGCTGTATGCAGCTGTCTCCTGCCCTGGTGTCTGACCCTGCAGTCGGGTCACCTGCTGTATACAGCTGTCTCTTGCCCTGGTGTCTGACCCTGCAGTCGGGTCAGCCTGCTGTATACAGCTGTCTCCTGCCCTGGTGTCTGACCCTGCAGTCGGGTGCACCACGCCTGCTGTATGCAGCTGTCTCCTGCCCTGGTGTCTGACCCTGCAGTCGGCCTGTCTCTTGCCCTGGTGTCTGACCCTACAGTCGGGTCCACCACGCCTGCCGCACCAGGTGAGATCGCCGCTCGGTGGTTGGCGCTAATGACGGGTCATTATTACGTCGCCGTGCTCGCGGTGGGCGCCAATCCGCGTGTGGCCTTCGCGAGCCGCCCGCAGTCCCAGCTCGGCGTCAGGCGATCAGTCAGCTCGCATCGGCTGACGTCTTAATGCAAGTCGTTTGCTTTTCGCGCCATTGGTTTTTCGAGCCAGGTGACTGTTCTTGCGACCCTTTTGCCGCCATAAATAAGCCCTTCGCGGCGCGAGCGCTTCCTCACCGCCTGTACCGCAGTGGCCGGCACAAAAACGCAGAGTGGACTACTAACCTGGAAATAAATCGCGACATGGTCGTTTTTAGCTGGGCGGTGACAGCGCACGGCCATTTGTCGCGCCACTAATGAAGCAGCGCCACAAACGCCGCCGACTGCCACCCGGGTAGCGGCGCAGTAACCCTCGCGGAAGGCGAGCGGTGGCGCTCTCCGCCCGCGGAGGTGCCCGACACGATGACGTGCCAGGCAGCAGGGTGGTCACGCATGTGCCGACCAACTCGCTGAAACGGCTTCAATTGGACGTGATGAAACTGGTAGTGGTACGTTTTGGATAGCGTTTTGAATTATGTATTGTGGCGGGTATATGTGTATTATACCCACCACAATATATAATACAATAATATATGTATTATATATTGTTGACGAAATCCGAACTTAGTGTATTGATCAAATAATCATGGATGACCATTCAAGCAGCAGTTTGTTTTCTTTGGGTAGAAAATATGCCTATGATTTTTGCTCAGCAAGCCAACACCAACCATGCCGCAACCAGGGATGGATCAAAAAGGGGTACCGGAGCCCCCCCACCTACTCCTCATGGAGATGCGATGTGATACTCCTCTGACTGAGAAGAGAAGAGAAAAGAAGAGAACGCCCTATGAGATGTTCGAATTCATCCGTCTCTTTTTTTTCAGTCGAAGGCGCTCGTCTAAATGCTCAAGTTTTCCCCATCACACGCCTCGAGGAAATTTTCCTAAATCAGTGGCATCCCTCCGTGAAAATGGCTCCTTTCCGGATAAGTGGCTCACGTCCAGACAAGTGCCCGCACCCACCAAAATTCCTGGATCCGCCCCTGACCGCAACTCAGTCAACCGACACTCCCATCCAGCTGCATTTTCCTAGATTATAAAACATGTCATCTTCGCTCCATTGTCATAGCAGAGCAGACACGCTATCCTGCTTTTGTCCTTCTGTGTATATAGTCCGAACTCCTTCTCGGGTAGCTTTGTGGATCAGGGGTGTATTGCTTAGCAGACCTTGTTGCGCGCACTTTGGCCCCGACACCCGACCCGTTAATTTCGGCTCAACGGCATAATTTAGCCGGAGTTTTACGTGCCGAGAATGCCGAGAATCGACACGGCCGCCCCGATAGCCCGTCCACGACCTTATCGAGCCAGCTGCCAACTGACCACCACCCCCCCCCCCAGCGTGGAGCTAATTGCGAGCACTTGATGATAATTTAAACCTGTCTTTCTGGGACAGGAGAGACCAATGCAGGCCAGTGCTCTAGCCAACTGAACTACCGAGGACGCAGGGATCTTTACTAGAGCATTCTGACCATATCACTGGCCACGCTTGCTCCCTTAAAAGAGAAGAGATCTTCAGTTATGCCTTCAAGTGGATCGCGCTTAGCACAACCTTGACACTATTTGGAGTAATCGATTTGCTACTCAATTGTCATGCTCCAGCATATCTGTGCGATCTGCCTTTCCATATGTTTATCTACTCATCTCTTGCATAAATTAATGCATCTCTCCATCGGCGAGTGCACGGATTGGCGGCGACCGTTCACGGTGTGTCGGTGTGTGCTGGGCCACGGCGACCGTTCACGGTGTGTCGGGCTGTGTACGGATCGGCGGCGACCGTTCACGGTGTGTCGGTGTGTGCTGGGCCATGGCGACCGTTCACGGTGTGTCGGTGTGTGTTGGGCCACGGCGACCGTTCACGGTGTGTCGGGTGTGCTGGGCCACGGCGACCGGTCACGGTGTGTCGGTGTGTGCTGGGCCGCGGCGACCGGTCACGGTGTGTCGGGCTGTGTCGGATCGGCGGCGACCGTTCACGGTGTGTCGGTGTGTGCTGGGCCATGGCGACCGTTCACGGTGTGTCGGTGTGTGCTGGGCCACGGCGACCGTTCACGGTGTGTCGGTGTGTGCTGGGCCACGGCGACCGGTCACGGTGTGTCGGTGTGTGCTGGGCCACGGCGACCGGTCACGGTGTGTCGGTGTGTGCTGGGCCACGGCGACCGTCCACGGTGTGTCGGTGTGTGCTGGGCCACGGCGACCGTTCACGGTGTGTCGGTGTGTGCTGGGCCACGGCGACCGTTCACGGTGTGTCGGTGTGTGCTGGGCCACGGCGACCGTTCACGGTGTGTCGGTGTGTGCTGGGCCACGGCGACCGTTCACGGTGTGTCGGTGTGTGCTGGGCCACGGCGAATCGCCGGCTGCCGAGCCATGCTGCTGCCCGGCAAGGTCGGCGTCACGCGGACCGGGAGCATCCCGCGGGACGGGCCGGCCCGCTCCGTCCAGGCCGTGTATCACTGCTCCAGCTGTGACGGGGAGTGGGTCACGGGGACGGCTCGGCAGCTCCCACGGAGCAGCCGACCCCCCCCCACACTTTGGAGCGTAACCCGGACTGTCCACAGTGCCACATCAATGGCACCAGTAATGTTCCTATATTGTGTCACCAATATAGGATGCAATGCAATAGACAGACTGCGGATATCTGTGCTGCAAGATAATCCTCAGTCTGTCTATAGGGCATGCAGGTGGTGACTGCAGAACGCTTCAACCGTGTCCACGGGGCCTGTCCTGCTGTGTCCACAGGGACGCCGGGACTGCACACACAGAGCCATCTAAATGGTGTCCATAGGGAAACTCTGAGTCTACTGAGACACCCTCATTTCACCTAGAGAGCGACCAAATATCCTCAAAAATAAAATAGCATTGCTGTCTACAGAAGACCTTGCAGTTCACCCCCACCCCACCCTGAGCCGCGCCTGGCCGGCCAGTGTGTCCGCAGTGCTTGCTGCTCAGTCCAACCACGTCGCCGCTCAGCCTGGCCGCGGAGTCCCGCAGGGTGTCTGCATCGACGCCCCGGTTTTGTTTATGCTACCGCCCGGCTCGTGTCTGTTGCATCGTTCGAACTGCGTGTTTAGCGCTACCCGCACTGTCTAGTACTCCACCCGGACTGTCTAGTACTCCGCCCGGACTGTCTAGTGCTCCGCCCGGACTGTCTAGTACGCCGCCCGGACTGTCTAGTACTCCACCCGGACTGTCTAGTACGCCACCCGGGCTGTCTAGTACACCACCCGGACTGTCTAGTACTCCACCCGGACTGTCTAGTACTCCACCCGCACTGTCTAGTACTCCACCCGGACTGTCTAGTACGCCACCCGGGCTGTCTAGTACACCACCCGGACTGTCTAGTACTCCACCCGGACTGTCTAGTACTCCACCCGCACTGTCTAGTACTCCACCCGCACTGTCTAGTACTCCACCCGGACTGTCTAGTACTCCGCCCGGACTGTCTAGTGCTCCGCCCGGACTGTCTAGTACGCCGCCCGGACTGTCTAGTACTCCACCCGGACTGTCTAGTACGCCACCCGGGCTGTCTAGTACACCACCCGGACTGTCTAGTACTCCACCCGGACTGTCTAGTACTCCGCCCGCACTGTCTAGTACTCCACCCGGACTGTCTAGTACTCCACCCGCACTGTCTAGTACTCCATCCGCACTGTCTAGTACTCCGCCTAGACTGTCTAGTACTCCGCCCGGACTGTCTAGTACACCACCCGGACCGTCTAGTATTCCACCCGCACTGTCTAGTACTCCACCCAGACTGTCTAGTATTCCACCCGCACTGTCTAGTACTCCACCCGGACTGTCTAGTACTCCACCCGGACTGTCTAGTACTCCACCCGCACTGTCTAGTACTCCACCCGGACTGTCTAGTACTCCACCCGGACTGTCTAGTACTCCACCCGCACTGTCTAGTACTCCATCCGCACTGTCTAGTACACCACCCGGACTGTCTAGTACTCCACCCGGACTGTTTAGTACACCACCCCCACTGTCTAGTACACCACCCCCACTGTTTAGTACTCCACCCTGACTGTCTAGTACTCCACCCGCACTGTCTAGTACTCCACCCGCACTGTCTAGTACTCCACCCGCACTGTCTAGTACACCACCCGCACTGTCTAGTACACCACCCGGACTGTCTAGTACTCCACCCGGACTGTCTAGTACACCACCCGCACTGTCTAGTACTCCACCCGGACTGTCTAGTACTCCACCCGCACTGTCTAGTACTCCACCCGCACTGTCTAGTACTCCACCCGGACTGTCTAGTACTCCACCCGCACTGTCTAGTACTCCACCCGCACTGTCTAGTATTCCACCCGCACTGTCTAGTATTCCACCCGCACTGTCTAGTACTCCACCCGCACTGTCTAGTACTCCACCCGGACTGTCTAGTACACCACCCGGACTGTTCACCACGCTACCCGGATTGTCAGTTGCGCTACCTGGACTGGGATAAAGCCATGCTGTTCGTTCCCAATGCGACCCGGACTTTCCACAGTGCCACATCGATTATGTATAATGACATCAGTAATGTTCCTCTACTGCATCACCTCTGTGTCTACAAGAAAATCCGCAGTCCATCTATAGGGCTTGCAGGTGGTGACTGCAGAATGCTTCAGCTGTGTCCAAAGGCTCTGTCTTGCTGTGGCCCCTGTGGCCACACCAAGACAGGACTGGGCACACAGAGCCACCTAAATAGTGTCTATGGGGCTACTCTAATTAATCCTACGGGGTACCCTTATCTCATCTAGAGAGCGACCCTTGCCGTGTCTACAGAACACCTTGACTTCCTCTGTAAACCTATCGCCAGCGTCTGGGCGAGTGCCGTGATTGCATCCGCGAGGTCAGCCCGACTTTGTCGGCGGGTCAGCCCGACTTTGTCGGCGGGGTCAGCCCGACTTTGTCGGCGGGGTCAGCCCGACTTTGTCGGCGGGGTCAGCCCGACTTTGTCGGCGGGGCCAGCCCGACTTTGTCTGCGGGGTCAGCCCGACTTTGTCTGTGGGGGTCAGCCCGACTTTGTCGGCGGGGTCAGCCCGACTTTGTCTGCGGGGTCAGCCCGACTTTGTCTGCGGGGTCAGCCCGACTTTGTCTGCGGGGTCAGCCCGACTTTGTCTGCGGGGTCAGCCCGACTTTGTCTGCGGTGCCAGCCCGACTTTGTCGGCGGGGTCAGCCCGACTTTGTCTGCGGGGTCAGCCCGACTTTGTCTGCGGGGTCAGCCCGACTTTGTCTGCGGGGCCAGCGGCAGGAGCCGTCCGCCCAGCCGGTCTGGGAGTCGGCCCGACTCTGGCCGTCCGGCGGCGGCGGTCGTACGTCGCATCCCGCGCCCGCCCCTCCCCGAAGGCGTTGCTTTTTACCCGGCGCGATCTTATCGTAATGCAGAATCCATGTAAACTGCGGCACGCCACCCTCCGCGCCGCCAGCCGCTGCATCGGTCGACGGTGTGTCGATTCAGCGCCGCAATCACCGCCGTGAATTAACTCGGGCAAGTGCTTGCTACGTATTAAACGGTATTTAATTTGGCCGGCAACGGACGGACGGTTGGCAGCGGATTAGCGGCGAGCCGTACGTCACCCGGCGTCCGCGCGCGCCGGCCGGCGTCGGCCGAGCCGAGGTGTCGTGTCAATGAGAGAGTGTTCGTGTCGCTGCCGATCGTGCAGTGTCGGTCTGCGGACAACGGCATGCGCCACCATGTTTAGTGACCGCGACGGTCGTCAGTTTAGGCTAAGTAGCCGCGACGTCGGCGGATCCGCGCCGGTGGAGCTCCGCCGGGGCGGGGTTCGGGTGGGCCGCCGTCGCGTCAGTGCCGGGTCCGCTTAGCATACTCAAACAGCGCGAAACGTAATCCGCGGCGCGAGCTCGCCACTGTTTGCTCCGCTCGTGAAGTGTATCATCGGCGCCGGGAGCTGGCCGGCCGGTGTTTTGACAGGTCGCCCCGGCGGCGGCCCCGCCGGCGGCCGACAGCGTGCAGCGACTCTCCGGCGGAGCAGGGGCGTGGGCTGCACGAGCGGCGGCCGGCCGCCGCGACATCGCCGCCGACGGCCACCGCGGAGCGCCGGCCTTCGGCCGATCACATCCACTCGCCGTACTACAGCCAGACCAGCCTTGCACCCTTCCGAGGCCGCGTGGGATTATCGAGAAAAAGCGGCAGCAAAGCCAGATCAGCGCGCCCAGCTTACGCTCCGGAGCCGCGCCCGACTCGAGAGCCCCCGCCCGCCGAGCGGGCGACACGCGCCCCAGCCGGGCTCGATCCGACCGCGGCGGCCGGCCGCGGCCGGCCCAGATCGAGGCCAGGTCAGCCTGCGCGGCGGCGGCGCTGGCGAGCCGGCGACATGGGCGGCGCGGGCCGCCTCTCCAGGTGGTGACGGCGCGGCCGGCGGGGGGCGCCCCTGATTTGCTGTCGCCGGCCCGGCGACAATGGGGACATGCCGGTGACTTAGTGCCGACCGCGCCGCCACCGCCGTTTGTTTACGGCGCGAGGGCCAGATAAATCAGCGCCTGCCGGCCATGGGAACACGGCCGCCCGCGCTGGGGGCGCCCCCTGCCGCCCGCCGGCGCGTCGCATTCTTGTTCCCCGTGTCTAATCGCTCCGGAATAGAGTCATTTACACGGGACAATTCATGCGCCGAAAGCGCCACCGACGGCACTCAAGGACACCTCCTTTTGAGACGAGCCGGTCCTTATAAAGCGGGGTAATAAACTAGGTAGCTCGTGGGATATGGGCAAGACGTGATTGTTATGGCGATCGGATAGCCAATGTATCTACGATGACTATTATCTTGGTGCAGCAAGTGAATATTAGGCAGATAGCTAAGGGAAGACATAAATAAGTAGAGCAAGAGAGAGAGAGATGAATGGGTGAGATTGTTGCCTGATATATATGTGTACTTTAAAATATAACTGAACGAAATTAACAACAAAAATTAACCTGATTTTATACTGAATACGCATGTCAACCTCTTTAACGTGCACCACCTCTTGCACCGTTTGGCTTCGGGAAGTGAAATATCATTAGAGGAGAGAGCAAACTTGTAGACTTAGAACTCGCATGGGCACCGCACTGGAACAAAGTCACGCCATGAATATCGTACCTCGACAATTCTTGGAATACCTGGGATAACACCAAATGTGAGCTCTACACCAAGCAGCTGTACCAGTTCTCCTAATCATCATTCCGCAGCCAGGCACGGTATCTCGCAGCGTGCATCTGCACACGACCGTGCGTGTGCAACAGGCGGGAGTCGGCGCGCCGTGGGCGACGGGCCGCCAGGCGGCGGCGCCTTCCCGCGCCGGCAGCCTCCACCTGGAGGAAAGCCGGCGCCGGAGGGGGCGGGACAGACGCGCGGCGAACGTGCCGCGCCGCCGGCGCGCCGCGTTCGCCACAGCCGACGGCGGCCGTCCCGCACAGCCGCCGGCGGCGCGGCCCGCCGCTTCCGGCTCGGGCCGAGCGGCCCCGACGGCGCGCGGAAACCCGCGTCTGCCGCGCGTCGGTCGCGTCATGGCGCAGGACTGGGCCGAGGAGGTCCGGCGACGGCACCCGTCTAAGGTGCGCCGCGAGCCGTGGCCGCACTTCCACAGAGGGGCCCGGTCCGTCGGGAGACTCTCGCGGTTCGCGTTGGTTCGCGGCAGGACGCTTCACGTAGACGTCGGAAACCTCCGCCGCACCGCCACGCGCCACCTCGGCGGATGATGTACGTCGCGAGCTTCACACCTAGCTAGTCACCGCAACGATCTCACTATGCTGAGGTAGCTTTTTTTTTTGGGGGGGGGGGGGGCGATGGCCATGCAGCCTGCGGGTCACAAAATGAGCGCTCGTTCCGACTGGAGCACGCCTCGCCAGAAAGTGGAGATCAGTTAGCTACCGACTACGCCACCAGCTGAGGAGGATCTTTTTTTAATCGAATGCGATGTTTTATTAGCATGCTACTGTGCTAGGAAGAACAATGAGTTGTGGCATGTCAGCGATATCAATGATCGGTGTTTGTCCGATACATAAGAGGAGTATTATGTTCTTTTCGATCCATTACTTTCCAACGGTGTCGCATAAACGCGATGTTAAAAGCTAAAAATGCTGGAGGAGACACCACCCATCTCCGTACCCCGCCACGCTGAAGACCGCTATGACATTAGTTTCAGTTGCCATTTCACAGCCCACTGAAACATCCTCTTGAAACGCATTGCACCAGAGACGCGCCTTGCTGTTCCGATCGGTGAACACTGCGCGGGCGGAAGAACAAAGCGCGTCAGCTGGACAGAGACACGGGCTTTTCAGTCGCATCCCCACTTCACTCCATAAACAGTCGAATAAAGAGCAGCGGGCCAGGGAGCGCCGGCGAGCTGAAGCGCCGCAGGACCCGGCTGGGGCGGAGATGGCCGAGTGGTTAAGGTGTCGGGCTATGGGTACCAAAAGTCCCGGGTTCGACTCTAGCGCCACTCAGGACATTTCCCAATCCCGCGGCCCACCGGCGAAACAGTGTGGGCGGCGCCATCAGCCGTGAATGTGCATAAAGTGTGTCGTGAACCAACCAATAAACAATAAGCAGGAGCCGGCTGCCTGCCGGGACCTCCACGCCACACGGCGGTCGGCCAGCGTCACGGCAGCGAAGCGGGCGTGTCGGCCGGCCCGGCCTGGCTCGTCTTGACGCCGCGCCACGATCGCCGCGCAGCCGCCACCGCGCCGCAATCGCCGCACGGTGGTCGGCGCCCGCTCCGCGGGAGCCAATCCGGCGCGGCAGGGTCGCGCCGACGCGGCGTGCTTTACCGCCGGCACGGGCGGCCGCCGAGTACCTCTCACGGCCCTGTCGACACACACACACCAGCCAGCTGGCGCCGAGCCGGCTCAGCGGGCCCGGCCTGAAAGCGACGACAGGATGATACAAAACAGATACATACATCAGGCACCACAATGGCGCGTATCGGGCGGCCGGATCGGCCGGCCACTGTTATTGACCGGCGGCGCCGGCCAAATTAACCCCTCTAATCCTCGGCGCAGAATGGGCGGCGACAATGGGGCCGGTCGGCGCTGCTCCGGTGCTCCACGGCGCGAGCTGGCGGCCGGCCGGCCTGGGTGGCTGTTGAGAGCGCCTCCCAGCCAGCGTCCGCTGCCAGTCGGCGGCAGACTGAGAGGAACCAGCTGGAGAGGAGGTAGCTGGAGAGGCTGCTGGACAGTGGCGGTCTTCAGGTGTGGTGTGGGGTGTTTTAGGAAAGCTTCACGCGCATGGATTTTGACTTAGTTCGGTTGTAGTGCAGTCGCTCTCGCATCATTTACAAGCTTAGTAGGCGCGAGTGATCAATTCTGGTCGAGGCGCCCTGAAGCCCAAATAACAACAACAAGCTTAGTAGCCAACCGAAACCAAGAAATGCAAATCACGGTAAAAATCCCTGCTCGAGAGTTGCGCCTCGTCGGAAGCTTCTTCGCGTCGACATCGTGTATGCTTTCCCGCATCCGAAAGGCAAAGAAGCCGACAATTGGATCGAATCCTGCGAAGAGCCGTCCGGCAGAGCGATGGGTCCGCACGCACCGCGACACCTGAGTTTCGGTCGCACCGTCCCGAGGCGGCTCCCCGTCCCCGAACCTCACAGCGGCGGCCGCGGCGGCGCGTCTCGCCGCGCCGGCCTAACTGCCGCGGCCGGGTGTCGCAAACGACCCGGCCCGCTGACCGTCGGCGCCCGGGGCCGACACCGGCCGGCCGGAGCACGTGATTCGGCCGCGGCCACGACGTGACAACGGCCATTACGGCGGCCGTGGCCGGCGCGCCCGGTGCAGATTAGCGCGGCCGCTCAAACACGGACGCAGGAAGTGCGCCGCGCGCGAGAGAGCGGCGCGCCGCTGACGACCCGCGCTCGCCGGCAAACACGGCTGAAGCGGCCGATCATTTCCGGCCGGCGCGTGTGCGCCCGTGTGTGTGTGTGTGTATGTGCGTGGGTGTGTGTGTAGGTGTGGGTGTGTGTGACGTCGTTGGGCGGCGGGGCCGCGGGGGAGGGCCGCCGCCGCCGCCGGGCCGGCCGCCGAAGAACAGGCGGCTGCTCGGGGGCGGCCTCTGGGGCGGGGGCCGTTTCTTGCCCCTGCCCCCCCCCCCCGGGGGGGGGGTGGGGGCAAAAAACCCCCCAAAACAAAAAATTTTTTTTTCCCCCCCCCCCCCCCGGGCCGCCCGCGGCGGCGGGGGGGGGGGGGGGGGGGGGGGGGGGGGGGGGGGGGGGGGTCTGCTCAGTTTATATGTTTCGGGCCTTCACTCTTTATTTTTCTCCCCCCCTCTTTCCTTTTGTTTTTGCCTGTGGTCTGTTAATTTTTTTTTTTTGTTGATTTATTTTACTCTTTACTTCTTTCCTTCCCCCCCTCCTCCCCCCTCTTCCCCTCCTTTTCCCTAAAATTTTTTTTTTTAAAAATAAAATTTTTTTTATGTGAAAAAGAGGAATTTAGGGGGTGTTTTTTGTGTGTGTTTGGGCGGGTTTTTTTTTTTTTTTTTTGTTTTTTTTTTTTTTTTTTCCAAATTTTTTTAAAGTCAATTTCACCCGTGATGCCATACGCAGAAGTGACGCTTTGTACCTATGTGCTAAAGGGGCTCTGTTGCACCCTCAATAATTGATTTTGCACCGTCAATCATTGATGTTCTGCCCCCAATCATGTTCAAGGTTTTCGTCATTGGGCTGGGCATACTCTAGACAAATGGTTTTCGGGGCAGCACTGGCCATCACAAAAGTTATTCCTCCTCTACTCCACCCCTAACCAGACTCATAAAGTGACACTCATGGCCATATGTACATATCAGTAGTACTTGCAAGTGGCTTTGTTTATGCACCATTGACTCGCACGTGCTATGGCATTTATCTTCCGAACCAGTTTGCGACCCCCTCCCCCTCCATTCGTACGAAGTGTCACCTTCAACACCATTGGCTGTCAAAGGCGCGGGGATTCACACCAAACTAGCTGGCGTCCGGATGGTGCGAGACGAGCCGTTCAAGCACTACCAGTCAATGGGCGCTAAATGATTACGTTTTGGTCGAAGCGCCCTTAAACTCAAATAACTAACTAAACACCACCAGTCATGCGGATTCCTGGCGGCCGATCAGCCCACTCTCCCCACATTGATCGCACACCCGCTCAGCCAGCCGGCGACAAGTTTCCGAACACTCGGAAACTTCACTTCCGCAAGTTCACTCGGCTCTTCGTGGTCAGCACCGACGCGTGCAGGATGTGTGGGACTGGCACGGCGTGGCTGGCTACTTCCGGGGCTGTGCCACTCCCACAGGGAGTCGCACAGCGAGGTCCTCTGCGCAGTGCTCAATAATTCCAACACTCCCACGCCTGTCTCCTGCTCTAAGAACTGAGAAGCCTTGATCTTCCAGTGGTTCAACCTGGGTACGTCGTGGTGTCTACATGCTGTTTCTGTGATACTGATGGAGTGATGGTATAGACACAGGCTTATGGTCGAGCGCTGTACAGTTTTCATTGTATGGACGACACGGATCTGGGTGTATAAATTGAATGTCCTTAACGCGGGACATCACATAGTCCAAGCAAAACGTTGCCAGGTTGTTTTTCGTGCTCACGTGATAAGAATTTAGTGGAGTGTGAGTTGGAGTCAATGAAGTTTAATTCAATTCATGGGACCCACGAACAATTTAGCATAAGGACCGCAGCAGTTTAAATTAAATCAATGGATTATCTGGCTTGCACTAAATGCTTTCTGGAATACTCATTTAGTAATCTGCTGAATTAGGGAAGATATTTCAAAGAGCGCTTACAGCTAAAAATTGCATGCATCATCATAAGTACAATGGAAAAATAATGGGTTCGAGTGCCACATTTAAGTCGCATTCCAGTCTAAACCTGACGATACAGCTGCTTAAAATAATAACTCACGCACGTGACATATTTAGCAATTAAAACATATTTCAATTATAATTGCTACTGATGAGCAAGTCAGACACAGCCAGGGCCTTAATTGGCACTGCACCCACCCTCGATCTCCGCCGCACCCACCCCGCCCCTCTCGCCTCGCCTGTCGGGAAGCCGCCGCCGGCTCTCGCCCCCAGCCCAACAGCCGAGAACCGAGCGGCGACGCCCAGCTAGCAACGTCTGCCGTCGACTCTCTGCAGACGAACTCGGCCGCGTGGGCCTGAACGGTGAATAGCGGGTGGCAAAACAACTCCATTTTTGAGTGTTTCGGGCGGAGGGTGATCAAAAGTTGAACGCCTATTGATCTCATTGGGTGGAGCCCGAAATCACCTTGCGTTCTCGTAATTGCAATCGTTATGCCGACGGTTCGGACGAACGCGAGTTTATTCCGACGTCTGCCTCCTTCCGCACGACGATATTTTGTGCGCAAGCACGGTAACCGAACCGCAAATGAGGCCAATAATACACATATCCACACGTCTGGCGGCGTTTCCGAACTTTTGCGTTGGAAAAAAAAAACGCGTCGGAAGGTGAGTTTCGAGCTTCGGCGCCACGCTCAGCGACTGTGATGTGATCGATGTTCTCGCTAGCGCACAGCTGGGGGGGGGGGGAGGAGATGCTCTTGCAAGAAAGGCGCACGCTCCCGCTCGTCGCGAGCAAAGCCCACAGCGGAGGCGCTTCTGTTGGTCTGAATGCCGACTGGAATGCACACCCGTATCATATCCGATAAACTATGCCGGATAGCAGCTGTGGGCCATTCATCTCCACTCGTCTTCATCTCCTCCGCAAATGGTCAGCGGTAATCGGTAATGTAATCAGGCAGCAAATAGTACAGCAGTGCGGTGTAGGTATTCATTAAGATCGACCCCTCGGGCCGCGCTGCGTCGTCTGCTGCTTCGACCCGGGCGGCCGCGGAGCAAGGGATAGCAGAAGTTATAAGTAGAGTCACTTAGTCCCACTTACTGCTCAGCGTCAACGCATCGCTCGGACACTGGATACCTGGCAGATCAGGGAGGTTGGTTGCATGCAGAAAGTGTCTTCCCGGAAAGTTGAAAACGTAAACCCGCATATGTTATCGTGTCGCCGAGGGATGCGATCTTTGCGTATTCATCGCATCCAGGTGTCATTTTCTGATGATGCATCACACCAGGGGAGTCCTCGCCACTGCGGTAGGTTATACCACGGCCGTAAGTTACACCACAACCATAAATTAAGCCATCACAGTGCATCCTGGCAACTCAACTCGTACGCCTTTCAACACCACTGAGCTCCTAATGCGGAGACGGTCAGGAGGAATGCGACTGTAGCCAACTCTGGAACAGGTGCCCCTCTTTTGTCAACTGTAGATCCTGATAGTCGCAGGAAGCATCCTTGTCAGAGTGCAGCATAACCCTTCAACCGCAGAAATACTTTTATGCCAATGAACGATCCCCTCTCTCGGCCTGCAGGGTGCCCCATATATTTTAAAAGGCTACCGAGGCGCCCTTTGGCTTCGTTTAGCTTTTGCGCTTTCGGGAAGCTCCCTTCTTCCCTGAATGCTTTTCACGCGTCCATGAAGACGAATATTGGCAAGATGATGGCTAAGTGACGGCTTCAAGATGCCCATACCGTTCTGAAAGCTCTCATATTCAGCCCAAATCCATCTGGCGGCCTCGCCGTTCTCACTCCGACCTCACTCTGGATCAGTCTCACAGCCGGAGAGCCCGTCTCTCGACCGGAGAGGCCCTCTTCACACACGGCGACGGACAGCGCGGCGAAGGTCCGGTGCCGGCCGACTCTTCACACGGCGGAGGTCCGGCGCCGGCCGACTCTTCACACGGCGGAGGTCCGGCGTCGGCCGACTCTCTACACGGCGGAGGTCCGGCGCCGACTCTTCACACGGCGGAGGTCTGGCGCCGACTCTTCACACGGCAGAGGTCCGGCGCCGACTCTTCACACGGCGGAGGTCCGGCGCCGACTCTTCACACGGCGGAGGTCCGGCGCCGACTCTTCACACGGCGGAGGTCCGGCGCCGACTCTCCACACGGCGGAGGTCCGGCGCCGACTCTCACACGGCGGAGGTCCGGCGCCGACTCTCCACACGGCGGAGGTCCGGCGCCGACTCTCCACACGGCGGAGGTCCGGCGCCGACTCTTCACACGGCGGAGGTCCGGCGCCGACTCTTCACACGGCGGAGGTCCGGCGCCGACTCTTCACACGGCGGAGGTCCGGCGCCGACTCTCCACACGGCGGAGGTCCGGCGCCGACTCTCCACACGGCGGAGGTCCGGCGCCGACTCTTCACACGGCGGAGGTCCGGCGCCGACTCTTCACACGGCGGAGGTCCGGCGCCGGCGGCCGACTCTTCACACGGCGGAGGTCCGGCGCCGACTCTTCACACGGCGGAGGTCCGGCGCCGACTCTTCACACGGCGGAGGTCCGGCGCCGACTCTCCACACGGCGGAGGTCCGGCGCCGACTCTTCACACGGCGGAGGTCCAGCGCCGGCGGCCGACTCTCCACACGGCGGAGGTCCGGCGCCGACTCTCCACACGGCGGAGGTCCGGCGCCGACTCTTCACACGGCGGAGGTCCGGCGCCGGCCGCGGGTGCCGAAGTGGCCGCCCGGCAGTACGGGCGCGCCGTCGTAATGGAGCCAACACGGCCCCCTGCGGCGACCCAGCGGTCACGCGGCGGGCCACCGGCCGGGCACCGCCGACCGGCCCGATACGGCGCCGGGCAGACTGCCGACCGCCCCGGTCGGTACGGGCTGTGGGCCGTCGGTCGGTACGAGGTGTGGGCCGCCGGTCGGTGCGGGCTGTGGGCCGCCGGTCGGTACGGGGTGTGGGCCGCCGGTCGGTGCGGGCTGTGGGCCGCCGGTCGGTAGGTGGGGCCGCGGCCGGTCGGTACGGGCTGTGGTACGGGCTGTGGGGCGCGGGCTGGGGGCCGCCGGTCGGTACGGGCTGGGGGCCGCCGGTCGGTACGGGCTGGGGGCCGCCGGTCGGTACGGGCTGTGGGCCGCCGGTCGGTACGGGCTGGGGGCCGCCGGTCGGTACGGGCTGGGGGCCGCCGGTCAATATAGGCTGCGTAGGCTGTGGACCGCCAGGCTATGGGCCACCGGTCATTGCTGACTGGCATGTTTATTGCAATGCAGTGCAAGTTATATCGCGGGGCGGGGATGGCCGAGTGGTTAAGGTGTCGGGCTATAGGTACCAAAGGTCCCGGGTTCGACTCTAGCGCCACTCAGGACATTTCCCAATCCCGCGGCCCACCGGCGAAACAGTGTGGGTGGCGCCATTAGCCGTGAATGTGCTTAAAGTGTGTCGTGAACCAACCAATAAACAATGCAAGTTATATTGCGTAATGCATAAGAACTTAATATATGTATGAAAAGAGCATTTACTCACAAAATAATTCGACGACGATGACACATATCAGTAG
This sequence comes from Imbricaverruca yamaguchii, assembly GCA_034440575.1. Taxonomy (NCBI): domain Eukaryota; kingdom Metazoa; phylum Arthropoda; class Thecostraca; family Neoverrucidae; genus Imbricaverruca; species Imbricaverruca yamaguchii. The sequence goes on from JAOTOL010001572.1 coordinate 1,098,744, forward strand.
CATGCATAGCGCGGGGCATGAGTCACGGCACGCCATGAGTCACGAAGCCAGATCGGCACCGCCACCGCTACCTAACGTCAAATTCGTGTAAACACCTCGCGGAAAGGCCGGTCTGCAGTGGCCACGCTCCGATGCAGCGAGCACAAACAGCCCTGTCGGTGCGACCCGACCGGCCGGCCACGAGCGCCCACCGATTAGATCATATCGGTGTTATGTGTACCGCTGTCAAAACAGCTGACATTCACTTATCGCACGACGTCGGCAGGCTCGGCCGTCGCGTGCGGTTTTGCGTCCGCCGAATTTTTTAAAACAAATTATGAGGAGGCACAGATCGGTCTCCTGTGCGTGCCGATGCAGTGAGGTTTGTGATGTTTGGTGTCGCTAACCGTCGTGAACTAATTCAGGGTCTACTGACTGGCTCTCCGCGTCCAAATACACATTGACTACTCACGATTTTCAGTTCATCCTTCAATGGCAGAGTGCAACCGAACGAATCGAACGTTTGGTGCGAAATGTGCACGCAGGTACCAAAGTGCAAGCGAAGTTTGTACATTTGGTGTGAAATGTGTATGCACTTTTAGTACCAAAGTATAAGTGAAGTGCATACATTTGGCACGAAATTATGAGCTGATTTTCCATCTGTAATATATACTGGACCAGGGTACATACTTAATTTACCTACCTGGTGACTAATTTGCCTCTCATTGGCGATTAACAGCAAGAGAAATTACAGGACAATATGCCCCATGCTGAGCTGTCATGGGTCTAGGGACAGGGGCCAGAATGGTCATGTCTCTCCTTCACACACCTTTGTCGAATTTTAGCCATTAACCGTATGAGTTGGTGAGAGGGAATGGCCCAAAGATCACATGGGTGCTTTTACGCTAATATGAACTCTCATTGAGAGTCCATTTTCGTCTGCGCAGGATGACAGGTTATCTGAAGTTATGAAAGGTCAATAGAAATTCCACATTTAGTTGATGTGATCTTGAAATAACTCATAGAATGCTTTCAGAATATGAATGAAGTATGGGGAGCTGCCTCGTGGCAGCACTTCTCTTCAATTGTAGGGTAAGCATTACTTCGTTTTCAGATCAGATAGCTCTGCTTGGAATATCGCAGTGCTCTTGGAAAAGGCCACCCCAATCCTGCTTACCTTGCATTTTCTCTATTCTTGTCCTTTCAGCCGATTTACGAAGATGCAATTGTTTGGCAACCAGCCCACAAATCAGTAACAGCGTGGTGCAAACTGTCGTAAGTGAAAACTGTCGTGAGTGAGCGTCACAAGTTCTGTCTGCCCGACTGCTTGTTCTCTATGCCTGGAGGTTGGAAAGGCGCTGTTCTTCCGCTAGATGAGTGGAGGCGCCGAATCTTCAGCCAATAGAAGTTTAGTGGCTGGGGTTATTCACATCTAGTTTGTGATGCTCATCCATACAGGATTCGTCTTTGTTCTCTAATTATGTACTTGAATAAAACCGAGCTTATTCATATATGTACTTTATTCATTAACATTTTCAATAAGTTGCCAAATATCTCAGAACATTCCGACCTTTCCGTGCTTTCTAGCACGCTATAATCAATGCATCTGTTGAAAATTGCTTCACATACAGCTTTGCACAATCAGTGCCCTGAACCGAGAGAAATTCTTGAAACCATTACTAACAAGCTCGAGTCTGAATTGGTCTCGTTTGTAAGATTGCGTTCGTCTGAGCAAACGAGACCAATTATGCCTGGCCCCTCGATCTTGTTTGTTTGCAACGGTTTCAATGATATTTTTTCCATTCAGGGCACTGATTACGTAAAGTTGCAGGTCCAAATAATTCTGAAGTGATATAGTGGTTAGACTATGTTAGATTGTACAACGGTTCCAGTTCCTGTGACATGAGCAAGATATTCAAAATATTGGAATACAAGGCATTTTATTTTATCGGTTACATTGCCCACATCAATGTCATAGACCGGTTGCATTCAACTTTGCATGCTGATCTCTGCCAAGGCATCTTTCATGTGAAGTGCAGTCTGCTGAAAATAAAATCCAATTCAAAATAAGCCGACAAAGTGTGAACTGACTGAACGATTGCCACAAACGAAATATGCATAACACCAGCCACTGACTGGGCTTCGATCGGCTGAAGAGAATCGGCAACTCTACCCACTTGGTGAGAAGACCAGCGCCTCTCCAGCCTCCAGGCACATAGCACGAGCAATCGGGCAGACGAGACTTGCGTCGTTCACTCCCGGCCGTGTGCACCATACGTCGCATGCTTTTGCTGGCAGCCATGCTGGACATTCGGAGCTCATCCCTGAGCGATCGGACAGGATCGGAGCCGGCCTCGCCAGGTGCGGACAGCTCCGATCTCATTCAGGAGTCGGCTCAGCCGTTAGATCACGCAGCGGCGGATCCAGGAATGTTCATGGGGAGGCGTTCGTCTGAAGCGGCGTAAGCTCCTCGGAGAGGCATCACTGTGAGTGTTCGTGGAGGGGTGATGACGGCTGAGAATTGGCTGGGGGGAGTGATGTGCACTTGCACATATTGAAAGGCCGCTTTTCTCTCAGCAGGACACCTCCTCTGAGAGGAGCGCATTTGCCTGAAGAAAAAAAAATCGTTGAGCGAGGAGCATACTGAAAGGTCGCTTATTCTCTCAGCAGGACACCTCCTCTGAGAGGAGCGCATTTGCCTGAACAAAACTGTCAAGCGGGGGTGTTGCACTGGAGCCGTCCCGAGAACACCTTTTCCTGGTCCCGGAGAGCCGCCCCAGAAGCGGCAACCTGGCGATTCCGACACGTGGCCACCTCTGCTGGGACAGCTCTGGCCGCGCCGTCTCCGCCGTCTCCGCCGCCGCCGCCGCCGCCGCGCCGGTGCTCGCCGGTGCGTCCGGCGGCCTTTTTCCCACGGCCGGCCGGCCGCCGGAAGCGGGCCGGCCGGCCGCGCGATCCGAGCGATGTCCGCCGCCGCGAAGAGCCGGCCGGACCTTCGGCGCGATTCATCACTATGCGGCCGACCGGCGGCCGGCCGCGATCGTCCGGTGCGCCGCCGAGCGCCGTGCGCCGGCCTGGGAACGGCGCGGCCGCCGTCCGCGCTGTGCGTCACGCCGCCGCGCGCCGGGAATGCCGCCTTACGCAACTGCGTGGGCGGCGAGTGACGCACCCGCGCCGCGTCGCCGTGTGACGCTGCGCAGCGCCGCACGGTCCCGTGCAACTCGTGTGTGACGATGTGCGGCTCCATGTGACGCTGCGTCGCTCGGTGGGACTGTTCGGCGACGCACGATGCCGTATGGCTCTACGGGGTCTCTTCTGATAAGTTTCCACCGCGAATAGGAAGGGACACCGTTGGCGATTGCGGGACTACCATCTGGGATCCCTTCACACCACCCCCGTCCGTCCGTCCCCAAGTAATGTCAAATCAGTGGAGAACGGTCGCTGTCGATGTGGTGTGGCTGTGCGGCTCTCCGCGACTGCGTGACGCCGCGTGACGTTTCGTCACGCCGTGCACAGGCCGGCGCCCATCCCTGCGACGGGGCACCGCACGAATGCTGCAGGTGTGAACGGCGTGAGTGGCGGTAAACGACGCGTGACACCGCCGCACGCGCGGCGTGCGATACGGTGCGGTGACACGCGATCCGGACCAGGTGACCGTGGCGACACCGGGTGGGCGGTGTCGGCGCGCCGTCCGGCACCGTGTGACAATGACAGGTCACAGCTGACCTGTGACGTCCACCGCAGCAGCGGCGGTACAACCGCCACCACCTTCAGGTGGTAAGACGGGCGGGAATGTGGCTCATTTGTGCATGCAGTGATATCGGGTTGGGCGGAGCGCGCGCCGCCAGAAGCCGCCGGCGCGAGATTCGCCGTGCGCGCGCGGCTGCAGATTTATTGCACCTCCGCATGAGCCGAGTTCCGTCTGGCTGTGGCCGGCGTGATTTGTCGGCCCGCCCGTGCCACACAAAACGTTATTAATTCCAATTATCAATCATAAACAACGATTAATTAATCAAAACACGCGATCTGTTTAATAATCATAGGGGATGTGTTGTTTAGACGCGGCGCGGTCGAGCGCCGGCGGAGCGCGACAGGCGGAGCGGCCGAGCCGACCTCTGCCGCCGCCGCCGGTCGATGCGATGATTTACGTCGCGAGGCGAGTCGGCTCTCGGGAAATGGACACCGCCGGCCGGGTAAACACGCCGGCCAGCGACAGACCGTGCCGGAGCGCGATGGGTGGGGGAGGGGCAACTCGGTCAGCGCGCGGCCAGTCGCAACCCGCTCGTCACCAGGCGCCAATTACACGTGACGGCGACAAGAAGTGGCCGGCCGCCACCGCCGCCGGGTGACTCACAGCTGGCGCGTCAAAGGCGCCGCGCGCCACGAGCACCGACATCGGTCACTATCGACATGATCGGGGCAGCGGCGGCCGGGTCGCCGCATCCAAACAAACAGGCGACGACGGCCGACGCGTTCCGGGGGTGACGACGCCGTCGACGGCGCTATCTGGCGAATCGCGCGGCCCGCGACGGCCCGTGACGGCGACGACGCCGACGGCGAGACGAGAACCGGAAGCGGCCCGGCACGTGTCGCGTGGCATCCCGTGCCCGTCGCGGCGTTGTTGTGGCAGGTCGACACGTGCCACGTGTTGGCTCGTGTTGGCACGTGTCGCGTGTATGCTGAGACGGCGGCGGCGGCGCGCGCGCGCGCGCACACTGTGCGCTGGACAGGTGTCCACTCGGGACCACTCGGATTACACATGATCGGCAGGCACTGATCGCGGACAGCTCCCGAACGCGGCTTGAATGTCGGCCGACGCAGTGTCCGTGGTCGGCGCCACTGCGCTTGCCGGAGCAGCGCGCGGTCCGGGGCGGCTGGGAGGCGGGTGGAGGTGGACTGGGGGCGGCGGGAGGGCGGCGGGCGGCGGCGGGCGGGGGGCGTGAGTGCGGCGGGCGGGGGCGTGAGGGCGGCGGGCGGGGGGCGTGAGGACGGCGGGCGGGGGCAGACGAGCGGTGGACTGGGGGCGGGAGGGCGGCGGGAAGGCGGACGGGTGCCTGGCGGCGGATGAGCGGCGGGAGGATGAGCGGTGGGAGGGCGGCGGAAAGGCGGCGGACAGGCGGCAGACGGGGGCGGGCGGGCGGCGGAAAGGCGGCGGGAGGGCGGCGGAAGGGCGGCGGAAAGGCGGCGGACGGGCGGCGGAAGGGCGGCGGAAGGGCGGCGGGAGGGCGGCGGGCGGGCGGCGGGAGGGCGGCGGGAGGGCGGCGGAAGGGCGGCGGAAGGGCGGCGGGAGGGCGGCGGGAGGGCGGCGGAAGGGCGGCGGGAGGGCGGCGGGAGGGCGGCGGGAGGGCGGCGGGAGGGCGGCGGGAGGGTGGGCGCGGCGCGCCGTGGTGCCAGTGACCGTGGCGCTGCCCGGGGCCTGCGACGTGTCCGTCTCAGCATCCAGTCCGGTCACGCCCGCCGGCCGCGCCGCCGACAAACGTAAACGAGTGGGCCGGCGCGGGGGTCGACCTGCCACGTGTCCGTGTCAGTGTCAGTGTGTATCTGACACGGGTCCCGCGGTCGACCTGCCACGTGTCCGTGTCAGTGTCAGTGTGTATCTGACACGGGTCCCGCGGTCGACCTGCCACGTGTCCGTGTCAGTGTCAGTGTGTATCTGACACGGGTCCCGCGGTCGACCTGCCACGTGTCCGTGTCCGTGTAGTGTCGTGTCAGTGTCAGTGTGTATCTGACACGGGTCCCGCGGTCGACCTGCCACGTGTCCGTGTCAGTGTCAGTGTGTATCTGCCACGGGTCCGACTGTCGACCTGCCACGTGTCCGTGTCAGTGTCGGTGTATATCTGACACGGGTCCGGCGGCCCCCGTGTGTGCAGCTCAGTGGCACTGGGCACAACCCAGGCGCTGACACTGACGTCAGGTACTCATGGTGCTGACGGTGCTGACGGTGCTGACCGGTACTAATAGTACTAGCAAACCATGGTGCTAATGGAGTCAGTATTAATGACTGTATTGACCATGCTGGCGATACTAACGACAATAGCAGTACTGAGGGTATGAACGGTATTGACAATGCTGAGAGCAGCGACAGTAGTGGCGGCATTCACGATGCTAAGTATACTAAGGGACTGACGGTACTGACAGTGCTGAGTATACAGTACTGACAGTGCTGAGGGCACAGACAGTACTGACAGTGCTGTGGGCATTGACGGTACTGACAGCACTGAGACAGCTGTCTGTACTGACTTACTGCCGACACTGCCGATGCTGACGATGCTGACACTGCTGACGGTGCCAGCGATGCTGGCGGTACTGACGATGGGAGCGGTACTGACGGTGCGAACGGTGCTGACGGCGTTGCCGATGCTGACGGTGCTGATGACACTGACGGTGCTGACAGTACTGTCGGTGCTGATGACATTCGAGATGCCGACCGTGCTAGCGATACAGTGCCGGCACTGGCGGCACTGGACGGTGGATCCAGCCGCCTGATTCAATTCGGCTACCACGGAGGACGCCAAACAGGCCATTCGACTACATCCTGTCCTCTTCTCGAGATGCGCATGGAAAACGCATGCATCTTGGCGGCTTCGCTCACGTAAATGCACTAAGCATGCGACTTTTAAGAACTCGGGTTCAGTTTTCAAGGAAATGTCAGAACAAACTGTACATTTCATCGCGTGCGGGGTGCATAGCCAGGATGCTCATCTTGGAAATGCATGTTGGCGGCTGTCCATAAATGTTTTTAGGTAATGTCAGAACAAACTGTACATTTCATCGCGTGCGGGGTGCATAGCCCGGATGGCCTCATCTTGGCTCGGGCTGGGGCGGTGCTGGCGGAGATGCCAGAGCTGACGGTGGCGTCTGCTCGTGCCGGCGATGTTGTTGACGTTGGTTGATAGTCGGTGCACAGCCAAACGGCGGAGCTGTGGAGTCGTGGAGTGGTGTCCCGTCTCAAGGGATCAGGTTTGACGGGAAGCTCAGGACATTGTGTTTTCCTAAAGTTTGGGTGGTGTCTGCAGCCTCCTTCAAATCCGGCTGCTCGGCCACGTCAGGTATAAATAAGCAAACGCTTCTTGCGGCGCATGGGCAAATAGGGTGCTGGTGGTGTGTCGGTGTTGGCCAGGGACACAGAGGGTACTGGTGGTGTATCGGTGTTGGCCAGGGACACAGAAGGTACTGGCGGTGTATGATTTACAGACAAGGATGCTGGTGGTGTGTCGGTGTTGGCCAGGGACACAGAGGGTACTGGTGGTGTATCGGTGTTGGCCAGGGAAACAGAAGGTACTGGTGGTGTATCGGCGTTGGCCAGGGACGCAGTGTATCGGTGTTGCCCAAGGGTACATAGGGCACTGGTGGTGTATCGGTGTTGGCCAGGGACACAGAGGGTACTGGCGGTGTATCGGTTTGGTCGAAGGGTACTGTGGTGTATTTGTGACTGAACACAGTATGCTGGTGGTGTATCGGTGTTGGTCGGGACACGAGGGCACTGGTGGTGTATCGATTGTGACCATGAACACAGGATGCTGGTGGTGTATCGGTGTTGGCCAGGGACACAGAAGGTACTGGCGGTGTATCGATTGTGACCATGAACACAGGATGCTGGTGGTGTATCGGTGTTGGCCAGGGACACAGAGGGTACTGGTGGTGTATCGATTGTGACCATGAACACAGGATGCTGGTGGTGTATCGGTGTTGGCCAGGGACACGAGGGTACTGGCGGTGTATCGATTGTGACCATGAACACAGGATGCTGGTGGTGTATCGGTGTTGGTCAGGGACACAGAGGGCACTGGTGGTGTATCGGTGTTGGCCAGGGACACAGAGGTACTGGTGGTGTATCGGTGTTGGCCAGGGACACAGAGGGTACTGGTGGTGTATCGGTGTTGGCCAAGGACACAGAGGGCACTGGTGGTGTATCGGTGTTGGCCAGGGACACAGAGGTACTGGTGGTGTATCGATTGTGACCATGAGCACAGGGTGCTGGTGGTGTGTCGGTGATGGCCAGGGACACAGAGGGTACTGGTGGTGTATCGGTGTTGGCCAGGGACACAGAGGGTACTGGTGGTGTATCGGTGTTGGCCAGGGACACAGAGGGTACTGGCGGTGTATCGGTTGTGACCATGAACACAGGATGCTGGTGGTGTATCGGTGTTGGCCAGGGCACAGAGGGTACTGGCGGTGTATCGGTGTTGGCCAGGGACACAGAGGGTACTGGCGTGTATCGGTTTGCCAGAACACAGGGTGCTGGTGGTGTATCGGTGTTGGCCAGGACCCACAGAGGGTACTGGTGGTGTATCGGTGTTGGCCAGGAACACAGAGTACTGGTGGTGTATCGGTGTTGGCCAGGGACACAAGGGACTGGTGGTGTATCGGTGTTGGCCAGGAACACAGAGGGTGCTGGCGGTGTATCGATTGTGACCATGAACACAGGATGCTGGTGGTGTATCGGTTTGGCCAGGGACACAGAGGTACTGGTGGTGTATCGGTGTTGGCCAGGGACACAGAGGTACTGGCGGTGTATCGGTGTTGGCCAGGGACACAGAGGGTACTGGTGGTGTATCGGTGTTGGCCAGGGACACAGAGGGTACTGGCGGTGTATCGGTGTTGGCCAGGGACACAGAGGGTACTGGCGGTGTATCGATTGTGACCATGAGCACAGGGTGCTGGTGGTGTGTCGGTGTTGACTAGGGGCGTTCATTTATAAAATCACTGGCGGGGCAATGTATGGAGGAAATGGGCGGGCTAAAATACATCGAAGAGTCCATCCCTAAGCGTCCCATGTTAAAAGTTCACGTAATCGGACGATCAAGTCATCATGGTGGCAAGGGCCCCTCAAAAGTGTATAAGTCGCTGTCCATGGTGTTGGCTGTGCAGGTGTGGTTCTTGACACTGATGTGAGAAACTTCAACTGCTAACAGAGCGCATATGGCGGGCAGAGGTCGGGCGAGAGGTCCGTGTACGTGAACACGTCTGAACGAGGGCGTCACCCGCGGAAACACGTGAGGATTTGGCGGGGGCGGAAGATCATGCATGCCACGCAAAGCTCGAACTCGCATATGGGCTGATGGTTAGAGGTTCGGTGGGTCATGCCCCATCCCCATTTTGAGAGCCTTGGCCATTAACCCTGTGGTATTACATGAAAATAGCCGATTTTAAATGACCGTTCCCAGTTTCTTGGACGTCACGCCCTTGAAGGCGTGACGTCATGTTAGAGGTGCTTTTGTATGCATCTCCTGTGACCTCGGTGACGATGTCCAAGCCTACGGTGTATGTTTGCGCGGGGTATGCATTCGTGACAGGAGTTATCTTACGTCTAGGAGACATTCCAGGCCACAGGGTAGACTACAACATTCCGTGGCCGTTCGTGGGGCATTTGGCATCGATCAACGCGGCCACGTCGAGACGTTCAGCTGTTGCTGTGACAGCTGACCTGAGACGGTGGTGACATGACCCGAGCGGGGCGGCGGGTGCAACACTCACTCATTCACACCAAGTCACGCGGAACTCACGCGAAAGCCGCCGCGGAAGGCCACTTACCACCACTTGCTTCCTTTGCCGGAGCTTCTGCTGGCGTCGGCGTGCACCAGCTGCGCGGCCAGGGCCAGCAGGCAGAGCCCGCTGCAGGCCGTCGCCGCCAGCCGCCTCATCGCTGGCCGGCCGCGCCCTCCGCTCGGGTCGGCCGACACGGTCGCCGCCCCAGCTCGCCGCTGGCTCACTGTCGCTGCCGGCGCGATCGCCTCCGACGGCGGGATCGTCTCCGGCGGCGGGCTGACTCGGACGGCTCTGCCGGCGCGCGCGTCGACCGCGTGCACGCGCGCAAAAACGGCCGGAGCGCACTGGCGGCGGCGGCGGCGGCGGCCGGCGGCCGAGGGGCGGGCCGCCGCGCGCCGGCCGCGCTCCGCCAATCGGCGGCTGCGCTCCTCAGAGGTGGGCGGAGCCTGCGCGGTAATCGCGCCGCGGAGACGCGGTAATTGACGTGCCCGGGTAATCGCCGGCCGGCCGTGTCGCCGGGCGGAAGCCGCTGTCGGCGGCGACGCCTCGAGCGGCCGGTCGGCGCCGTCGACGGTCACGACGATCGGCGGTCGTCGAGTGGTCTCGGCGCGCGCCGTGTCTCGCCTTGACGTAGTTATGTAACCACGTGTGCGATACAATGATACGATACAACTACTATCAAAAGTGAATGCCCTCCAAACTAGTGTAGGAATTATGTGATGTTGATGAATTATGCTGATGGTTTGAAGTTTTTTGGGGTGAATTATAGTTTTATTCATTGGAGAATGGGAAAATAGTGTCCGTGCTGAAGTACCTACATCAATTACACCATAGTACGACAAATCATGGCACCTCCAATATTCAGGCATGACCATTTTCATAGTGAAAATTTGCATTTTTCCATACTCCACGTGTAGAATGGTTTGATAAATTGCTTCACAATAAAATTATCATGGCCCTTCCAGTACGTATTACGATGATAAATAAACCGAAACGCGAAGCGTACATCAAATGTCTTAATTATGGCTTCTAATCTATTGCTGTTACTTACGGCACAGATTAATTCCATCATACCCGCTGAAGATGTTAGAGAATATTCGTGTTTATTTCGGTTAGAAATCGATCGAGCCCATCTAGACTGCTTCAATGGCAAAAAGGCTGGAAATAATTTTGTCGTCGAAAATTAAGTGAACAGGAGTTATAGCACTTTCTATCCGTCCACATCATTCCATCTCCGTTACGGAGCGTCTCAGAAATGATTGGGAGATTTCAGTGCATGATGGCATTGGGAGGACCTGAATTGGTTGGGAGAGCCCACTTGATAGCGTGCCGCGATGAAGTCCAAAGATATCGGGAGGACGCACGCCAGCTGTGAGTGTGGAGAGCTTGCGCCCCCACCCCCTCCCAAGAGTACGCAAAGTTTGACCATCGATCCATCTTGTCATTGCCGGTGGAAACTATTCTGATCAGGAGCATGCACGTGGAAATGTACAAGTACATCTCACGTGTGGATGGACATGCCGAGAGCTGGGACACAAGGAAATAGTGGCGCTCGCCCGCTGGATGCATACTCCGCACATTTCAGAACATTGCTTTGTGTACATGTCTCTCTTCCGTCATGGCACTATAAACTATTTTAAAAGAAGTGAAGTTAGGAAAATATTTGAACAATTTGGGAGTACAGAAATATACTTAGTGCATATTTAGTTGCTCTCATGCAACTCTCAAAAGTGAGCAATTGGCCAACATGGGATCAGCCAGAAACGTTCTAGACCACCAACTGACCTTTTCTCTGTTTATGTTTTCCAAGTTTTCCAACAATACAGCATTTTTCAACGATACTTTGTTCTGCCCAGTGGTGGAACTCGTGAAAAAAGCTGCCTGTGCTAAGCGACATCTGACCAAACTTGACCTCGCCCCTAAAAAACACACCTCGTGTTTCGGCCACTTCACTTTCGTCCTCTGCATATTCCATGTTTCCATGTGAACAGAAAGAGTGCGGACAATTCCATACCTGTGGCGGGTGACCATCAAGTGATTTCGTGTCTTTCGTTTGCATTCTCTTGTCGTAATCGTCAGCAGCCTGTGAGATGTCCTAAACCACCTAGCAAGCAGACTGCTGACACTGCCTGGACCATTGCCATGTGTCTCTCATCGAAGCGATACTAAGCTCATAAGGACATAAAGACATAAAAGATTAGTGCAACTATGAGCCACAAGGGCCCTTCTTGGTTGCACTCCGTACACTGAACCAGTCGCCCACCAAATCTGTCAATCAGCCCTTCCTGTAATACTGAAAAGCAAGCCCTCTATTCTTATAATGATTGTCTATGCTGTTTTTAAAGATGTTCAATGTGCTGCTACTGACAAAGTTTTCTGGCTCGTCTTGCCATGACTGAAAACACTGGTGTGTGCTCAGTGCAGAAGTTGGTGGTGCTCTCTCGAGAGTCGGTAGTGCCCAAAAGAAAATCGTGGGTGCTCCAACACCCCCAACTAGATACGAAGTTGCACTACTAGCTCTGACTGTGCCATGTGCTCCACAATTTTGCTTAAGCGTAGGAGGAAGCATGTTTCTTTCAAATAGCTCCTTGGAGAGCGATGATATGCATGCATATTGTCTGTTTCTTCTGACTGCTGATAGTAAGATCAAATCATCAATGATGAACTGCGCCTAAGCCACCGCTAGTTCTTTTGTCCCTATTATTCTGGATGTGTCCCATTTCATCAGTATTTCATGCCTCTATAAATATATGCAAAACATATCTGACATTATTGAAAATATTTCTATATGGGCCGCACCCACAAACAACTCATGTAGTTTTGGCCGTATTCACTACAAGAAAATTAAGGATGGCCGTGAAATGGAGATATAGCAGTGCCCCATTCTAGTTTTATAATATACTCCCAGTTTTCATTCAAATCGCGCTATTTCTACATACAACATAAATCCATGTAAGCAGGACAATTATCACTGCAAACTTTAACGCAAAGTTCCAGAGCATGACTGTCCAAGTAGGTGATTTCCCATTGCGGTGGGCTGCCCGAGAATATTAGTACCATGACTGTCATGCAGAGCGCAATTTTTCCGGTCAGCCAACAGCGCACTGGGCCCGCTGAAAACCTCTCTTCATGGTTATGGATTATTCACCTGTCTCTTCATCCCTTGCAACGTCTGACTAATCTAATGTAGATGTCACGCACTAGAGAACTGATCGATTTGTGAAGCTGCATGTCCCAAAATGTCATCGTCGCAGACCAAGTAAATACAGGTTACATAAACACATTGATGAAAATGCAGTTTGCCTCTCCTTGGGCTGGGATATGATGAAATACGTTTCCTTGAACCTAATGGTGATGGAAACCTATTAGACGGTCTCAACATCACCCCATAGAAGGTTGGCACTTGCAATGAAACTACTCACCTTGCGGAATATAACAGATGTAGGAGCTAGTGTAGGTTGTTGGACCCTTCCGACAGGTAGGGGATGTGAGAAAAAAACATTGGGATCTTCCAATGTTAAGGTTTTCAACCGTAAGTAATCATTAAATAGGATTTCCCGTTGCATGTTCGAATCCGAAGTTAACTTGGGAGCTAGGGGCGAACATTTTTTCTTTCTAATGTCGACCCCCTGAAGTTTGGTCAGCCAGCTTAGGAATGCCTCAGGATGCCAATATTCATGTCATTTCTTCTTCATACCTACAGTTCACTATAACTATTTGCATCTTTTTGTCTTTTTTTGCAGATAGGCCACCACCAGTTATTAGTAGAAGTAGCCCCAGGAGCACCTCAGCTAGGTAGCAAGCTAGTAACGTCAAGGAACTCCTGGGGCCACAAAGTGAAAAGTGTTACGAGGGGAAAAGTGTACATTCATGTGCACTATCATACAAATATGTGTGACAGTGTCACAGCATATCCACGCACATGAAGCATGTACAAATTGAAGGACTTGACCCCCACAAATGGGATGAGACTCCACCTTTTGCTAGAAAAGCACTGCCCTATCAACTCCAACAAAAAAAAAAAAATAATTAGGTTTATGGTATAGAATGGAAGTTGGTATATAACCGGGTATCCTAAAAATCCGTCCTTGCTCTGCCAACGTTCAAGTTATTCCTATGCTCATATACATATTCCATACACAAACTAAATAGCTAAGTTGAGGTTAAATGGGGTTAGCAAACAAGCATCAGGTAAATTCATGCAAACTCATCGCTTTGACGATGTGTTGCAAAAGACAAACTCCATGACTGTAGAAAGATAAGACACATTTATGCGATATACAACCACATTGCATCTTACAAAGCCTTGGCCACTGCTGCACCATGGGTCACTTTTGTCTCATGCAGTATCTGAAGTTTTTCCCCGGAGTTGATAGGGCAGTGTTTATAGGGCCAAATGTGGAGTCTCTGATCTCTTTTGTAGGGATTAAGTTCTTCAAATATTCGTCCCTAGCTCCCGAGATAACTGCGGATTCGAACGCGCAATGGGACAGCCTATTCAATGATTGCTGACAGTTGAAAACTTTAACATTGGAAGATCCCAATGTGTTTTCCTCTCACATCCCTTACCTGTCGGAAGGTTCCGACAACCTACACTAGCTCCTACATCTGTTATATTCCGCCAGGTGAGTAATTTCATCACAAGTGCAAACTTTCTGCGGGGTGGTGTTGCGACCGTCTAATGAAGGTTTCTGAAGAAAAGTGTTGTTTATTGTTGGTCCGACACACTTTAGACATTCACGGAGCGCCCCACGTTCGCCGTTGGGCCGCGGGATTGGGAAATGTCCTTGGTCCCCTGAAGAATACAGCTGCGGAGTGCCAGACGCTCGCGGGCAGGCGATACCACTGCCACCCGACTGGTGGTGGCCACCCCACGCGCAGTGGAACGGGCGTCCGGCACCTCAATGCCACCTCCTGCAATCTGGCCGCTCGTGCGACCAGTCTGACATCAGAGGCGCGGCCAGGGGTAGGGGTCTGGATAGAAAAGTACACCAGGTGAAGTAAGAATTGTAAGATTTGCACCACGTCAACCAGAAATGTTCTGCGCTTCGCACACTGAAAGCGGTCTCGATAAAATTGCATTTTGTTTTGGGTTGGGATCCCCTTTCAGAAAATCCTGGCTGTTCTCCTGCTTGACATCGTTCACTCCAACTGTCCAGGTCAGAGTTGTGTGATATATTCCCAGCGTCAAATGGTGCATCTAGTACTGAGCTCTCGCTAACTGATTATACAAAGCCGTTACTATACTTATCCACCAATGATGGTAAAAAGGGGATACTTACTACCTTTTCTTACTACCTTCACTGTCTAAGCACACAATCAGCGCGCCTGTTACCGAGAGTGGCCATGTCTTTCAAGCGACGTCGTGTTCTCTTCTTCTTGCCTTCAGCATCTACTCCAAAGTAGAAACTGGAGTGATCACATGGAATCCCACAGATAGCATTTCGCGATGTACTGAAGTTCGAGTTACTAGTCTCCTTCAGTGAGAAGCATTCCTTGGACAAGGATCAGATCATGGGGCCTGGTAGTGGAGCAGCCAAGATTTTCTTAGGTGGTTCCGACAAAAAAAAATGTGAAGTAGAGAAAAAAGTAGAGAAAACGTCTGACGAGCGAAGCGCGTCTAACTTTTTTTTAATGTCTTGTTCGATCTAGTATATTGTTGGATGTTGAGATAGCCGTACCCCACCCCCCCTCACCCTTTGGCTGCGCCCCTGCCTAGAACATGCTCACTGGGTGTGGTAATTGTTATTTGAATGGTCGTTGTTCATGCCTTGACGTTCCTCTGAGTTGAAGCTGGGAACAGCCTGGGCCATGCCTCGGTTTCTAATTATGATGAGCTATGGCGACATCAGTGTTCGTGAAGATGCACTGCCCGCATTTGCTATGGCTATAAAGTCATGCTTCGTAGCTTTTGTGTCGACACTGACATTTTGAAATGAGTTGGTAAGACGGCCCGGGGGGGATGGCGAGTGGTTAGGTGTCGGGCTATGGGTACCAAAGGTCCCGGTTTTGACTTTAGCCCCCTAGCATTTCCATCGCGGCCCACGGCGAAAAGGTGGGGGCGCAGCCGTGAATGTGCAAAGTGTGTCGTGAACCAACCAAAAAACAAAGCAAGATGGCACCGCAAGCCAATGGCTACTCCACAAGTTATCTACGCTTCCTATTGCGAGCAGAAAACGTTCTCAGTAATGTGATGAAAAATTATAAGAAATAATAACTGCATCACCATGTCGCAACATGGGACACAAGCATAAATCTGCCACGCACCATAATGGGATGAAGATGGCTGTCTACTAAGGATTACCGGTGACTGGGAAATGTCACCAAAAACCTGCTCCGGCGCAGGTTTCACGTGCCGGGAAAATGCGTTTCCTGTCTTTGTCCGCGCGGGGACGGGCCGCGGAGCCCGCAGGGGTTTCCGCGCATCTTTTGTGAGCCGGGCTCAGAACTAATTACCTGATCGGTTTCAATAGCAGCCATTCTGTACCACCAGATCGCCATTGTCATTCAGCCGGGCTCCCTCCGCCGGCGCGATTAAGTTTACGACAGGAAACCCGAAACCGACTAATTAAATTCCCGCATTGTGCACCCGACTGTGTGCGGCACTTGGCGCTACCCGGCGCGGACACAAAGAGTCGTTTATTAGTCGGCCGACGAGCCGATTCTATTGCCTCACCTGTAGTGTTGATGTGTGGCAATGAAGTCGCAAACAAAGTCCAGACAGTGCAAAGTGCGCCGAGCTCCGTCTCGCTCTCCCTCTCTTGATGGTCTGCACGTCGTTCAGCCAACGACTAAAATACGACTGGCGTTCCCCGTTCGGCAGAGCGAGAAATGTTCATAGCATTGTCTATCGATCTCCCTGCAACAACTGGCGTTCACATTCCGATGAAGGAATTCCTGTGATCGGGCGTAGAGGTTCACAAGAGTTGGTTGGTTATTTGGGCTCTGGGCGCTAAATGACCAACCATGGTCGATGCGCCCTAAAACCACAATCACACACACGGTTATTTGGGCTCAGGGGCGCTTCGACTGCTTCGGTCATACGGCGCCCACGGTTCACAGGAGTTGAAACAGGCGACCTGGTTGAAGCTGTCAGCTCGATCGAAACGTCAGCCTCTTTGTCCCGTTGACAGGTTAGCACTGGACGTGATTTCTGAAGGCCTGCCGGCCAACCGACGTCGCCAACTCGCCAGGCATGAAACACACCAACGCAACCGCATCCCTCAGGTGGCACAACCAACCCGATGAGCTGGGCGCTAAATGATCACGTTTTGGTCGAAGCGCCCTTAAACTCAAATACCTAACTGACAACCCAATGAGCGGCCGACGGCGCGCACCGGCCGACAGCCAGATCCCACGACAGTCGTGCGCGGTCCAGCAGTCGTGACGAGGTCGTGCTCGTCGCCGCCACAGTTGATCCTGAACGCTGCCGACATTGACGGGCGGACGAACAGCGACGCGCTGCGGGGGCAGCGCTCGCTTTACGACGGCCCAGGTGCTAAACAGTGTCGATTGCGTCGCGCCCAATAAAACGCCGCTGAGGCTCGTCAGCCGACACAATCGCCGTCGCGGCCCACCGCTGGCGGTCGTTGGAGCTGATGTGCCGTCACGAACGGCCTGACCCAGGTCACGTGAGGTGCTGTACGGCCTGACCAAGGTCACGTCAGGTACTGTACGGCTTGGCCCAGGTCACGTCGGGTACTGTACGGCCTGATCAAGGTCACGTCAGGTACTGTACGGCCTGACCAAGGTCACATCAGGTGCCGTACTGCTTGGCCCAGGTCGCATCAGATACTGTACGGCCTGACCAAGGTCACATCAGGTGCCGTAAGACCTGAGCCAGGTCACATCAGGTGCCGTACTGCTTGGCCCAGGTCGCATCAGATACTGTACGGCCTGACCAAGGTCACGTGAGGTACTGTACGGCCTGACCAAGGTCACATCAGGTGCCGTAAGACCTGAGCCGGGTCACCTCAGGTATTTTACGGTTAGTCCCAGGTGGCGTCAGCTCCGATACGGTTAGGCCCAGGTCGCGCTAGATATGCCTACGGCTTGACTGAGACAGGCCTGATGGCTCGCCATGGCCTCCATCACTCGAAACAGTATGTTTGTTTTAAGCCAGTGTGCGGGAACGGCGACTCCTTCATTTCAGCTTCTCACCCTTCAAGTGTATCCAACACTACCATGAGCATTGGTAACAATATTGTCAGTATAACTCTTGACCTTATGTTCATGATAACTGAAGGAGATAAATTAGGCCAAGATTGTGTAAATAATTCGACGTAGCGACTTTGTCAACAGTGACGGTTTGAAGGTGAGGGTATCCAAGCATGCATAACGACATGAAGCTTCCCGCAGCATGCACTTTGCATACTAACAATCTCACAGCCAGTGGATTTCGATTGACATGACATGATATGATATGATACGAATGCAATCAACACGATAGGCACCCTATGAATTAACAAGATACATAGCACACGTATCACGTAGTATTATAATGGGCGCTGTATGACCAACGCAGTCGATGCGCCCGAAAGCCCAAATAACCAACCAACATAGTATTATACATGCTCCACTTCGCGGAATCACAACCATCGGCTGCGACGAACGCGATCTTGGTGTGTAGCTATGCGTTGTGGTGCGATCAGTCGCCTGTGTCCCCGGTGTCCGAGCATCGGTGTTTGGTGCCGGGGGTGTAGTGCGGCATGGGACCGGCGGCAGCCGGGTGCATGAGGATGTCTGGGTGTCAAGTGTTGGTCTGCGATTTCCAGTCTCACTGCTGACAACGCTCTCGCCCTGCCTTGGCTATTCGGCGCGCTCGGCAGCATACTCCGATCACACAGCGCTGCCTTCGGCAATATTATGTCGTCCACATTTCAATGGTTGACATAAGTGGCTATACGTCGACAAGTACACAAAGGACTAATTGATGCGTGTGTTTTGAATGGCTCAAACACTTCAATTCATGAGAAGCGTTTCGCCAATAGAACCAAATCGCTTGTTTTATTCAAGTGTGGCATGCCGACGTTTTAGAGAGTAAATGTTGACCTTCGGTAACGATTTAGAGGGTAGGTGTTTAGCCTACCAGTGACGATTTAGAGGGTAAGTGTTTAGCCTACCAGTGACGGGACCATCTGGGAGCCGAAGAGTGGTAGTACTCTCCAAAGTTTTAGAATACGCCATACTGCACCAACTCTCTCCTAAAGATATGTTTAGAAGATGGAGGTTCAAATTGTTCAGTGGATCGGAGGATGCGGAAAACTCTTGTGATAAAGAAACGCACAATTTTATTCCAATTTGTGTCGCAGCGTGTGTGTACGTTGGAACCCCAGCATCCTCTAAGAAGAGGAGTTTTCACGTGCCCTTGTGCGGTGTACCATATTGTATTATATCAGACGGGTGTGTGGGAGTGAAACGTGTCTCAAAACGATAAATCGAATCCTTCAGGAATTTGCAGTATGTGAGATATTGAAGTGAAGACACATTTTCCGCAGGGCGACTTAAGAATTACTTCAGCAAAGCAATGGTGTGTTTTGTGGAAGGATGGAACTTCGCCATAATGCTTGAAGGTTCAAGCAGTTCCAAGCTCGATGTGACCTCTAGCGAGTTTTCATGAGCTCAATGGAAACCAGTGTTATTCACGCAAACGAAAACCTTGATAAATAACTTACTTACCTGGGCACCGTTTGACCTAGTATTTCGCCAGGGAAAAAATAAATTTGTAGGTGCGCCTATCCACCTGGAGGGGCACCTTCACCTGAAGATTTCGTTGAGCAGGGATGGGTGCATTCCACCTTCCCGGAGAGACGCCTTTTCAACCTGCTGCGGCGTTGCATCTCCATCGGGTACGCCTTCATGGGTGTTAATGGAGGGGGCGGCCGCTCCGTTCGCCCCTCCTCCACTGGATCTGTCCCTAAGCCAAGCGTGGTGGTTAACTCCTGCTCGGCGAACGCATATCGTCGTCTCTCTCATGCGACGTGCTTCCAACCTCGCCGCTATTTCGTTCCTGATTCGGATAGAGGTCCAGAACGGAGGAAAGCCGAGCGAGTTGAGAGACGCGAGACGAATTCGGTGCCGATAGACTGTTGCTGTGCAGTCTGTCGAGCAGCGACTCTCCAGGGCAGGTCAGGGGTCAAATGTTCGGAGGCGTTGAACATCGACAACTTCAGACTGGCCGCACAACGAATCTCTTTCGAACAGAGCGACGATCCACGATGCAGCATACATTTGTGCAATTCTAACCACATTTCATTTCATCTGGCAGTCTGCATGGTTAACAGTCGTGGCACGTTAATGCCTCGCAGTCGCAGTTAAGCGCGCCAAGCTTGCAACACCTTGCGCATCATCCATTTTGGCGCACTCGCAACGATACAAACTGGCGCCGAGTTTAAATCGAGGCAGCAGATTTTACATGTTTCGTCGAGAATGCCAGCCCAAATCAATCAGAATCGACGACGCGCGTGACCTTGAGAACTTCACAAATTAAAACGGCATGGCCTGAGAGCATCTGAAGACAAGAAACTCGAATTGCCTTAGCGCGTTGGCTGCAATGAGCCAAGCAAGCTTCACAAATAACGAAGCAGATTACCTACATAGGTAAACCGAAGCAACAAAGGAAGGTCGCCAGCACAATGCGCCGTCATCGGCGCAGAACGAGCCGGCGGGAGGGGAGGAGCCATGAGGCTCATCAATACCTGTCAATAGCGAGCCATGAGGCTCATCTGTTGCACGGGACCACACACCTAACCGGGAGAGGGGACTCGTGGGGCGGCCGCCACGGACGGCCGCGCTCTCGACAGCCGGCGAAGGATTGCATCGAGCTGCGGCCACCTCGCGCCCAAACGTGGCCACTTTAGAATAAGCAAAGCCTGATCCGACAATTCTGCACAGTCCATTCAAGTTTGAGACAGTCGCTCGATGTTCGGAACGGAAACTCAGTGATGGTATAGTGTCTCCAATTCCGCACATCGCATATATGCGCTAAACGTCAACCTGATTCAATCGAGAAAGATTGTATGATGTTGTCGACAACGGACCCAGCTGCCGGATATGGTGAGCGTGCCTCTCACTTAATGCACTTGGCCGACTTGTGGAGTCAGCATAGGTGCAATGCTGTGCCGCGGCTCCCACGTCCCTAACCATCTGCAGCACGATCCTACAGTACGCAGCACGATCCTACATCCTGCAGCACGATCCTACAGTACGCAGCACGATCCTACAGTACGCAGCACGATCCTACAGTACGCAGCACGATCCTACAGTCCGCAGCACGATCCTACAGTACGCAGCACGATCCTACAGTACGCAGCACGATCCTACAGTACGCAGCACGATCCTACAGTACGCAGCACGATCCTACAGTCCGCAGCACGATCCTACATCCTGCAGCACGATCCTACAGTACGCAGCACGATCCTACAGTACGCAGCACGATCCTACAGTACGCAGCACGATCCTACAGTCCGCAGCACGATCCTACAGTACGCAGCACGATCCTACATTCTGCAGCACGATCCTACAGTACGCAGCACGATCCTACAGTCCGCAGCACGATCCTACAGTCCGCAGCACGATCCTACAGTACGCAGCACGATCCTACATCCTACAGCGAAACTCCTCCCACAAACCTCTTTCTCTGAATAACGATCATGGGCACTTTATAAATACATTTGAGTGCAACATGGTGCAAGTAAAAGTTACCCTGAGTGAAAAAAAAAGACCAGAACGCGAAACGGTGCAACAATGGCGTTATTTCTGTTTGAAAGGCATCACATGGTGCTAGGCCAGGCTCGACCTAGCTGTTCAGGTGAACCTGTATACCACATACACGGGAGTGGACGCCCCCGGGTTTCGCCACGGCTTGCAATGCATTGGCACATAAATTAAATAATTGAACAAGCAAGATAGTCCTCATATAAATGATCACAACAGATACAAGTAAGTTAACAAAGTAAATGAAGCCGCATGTCTTTCTTAGATGTGATGTCAACAACAGTGCCAAGCATGCCTCCACAAATAACGTGATGCTTCAAATATCTGATGTAGTTCGACTGAAAAGAAGCAAATTATTAGCAAAGGATGTGCGGCCAGCGAAAACAGCGCCAGCTCGCAGCAGTGTGTCATTTTCCGGTGGTCCCGGATTTGGGCTTATGGCACATAATTGCTCCGCGAATAGCAAGGAAGCACAAATCATCACCGAGAAGGAAAATCGTTCGTTGAGAAGGAAAAATCATCGCGTGTAAAGGTTGTACGGTAGCTGAAGCCAGCGAAATATATGCGAAGTTCCACCCCTGGTGAGGTATAATTAATCCATTGGGATCAAGTTGTTGTTTCCAGTTTTCCACCGATTACAGCTGGCACTTCGGAACATGAAACCATTTCCAGGTCTGGTTTTCTGCCGGTCGATGTAGGTCTAATGCCGAATGATTAAGATCTAGGTCGCTCTCAAGCATCACCTATCTGGTCACTCTAACTTCTATCTGTACATTTCGTCACTGGCATCCGCAGTCAATTCTGTCAACCTCCTCACGAAGTGCCAGGGTTAATGTATCCTAGCTTCGCCACATATTTGGCGTGGCAGACATTTTTGTAGGGAGGAAGAGATTATCAATAGTTTCTTATCGACATCTGCTATAGTCAGTCTATTAAATGCTCACACCTGAAGTATAGCGGATGATGATGGTGTTGATGATCTGGATGATGATGGTGATGATGGTGTGCACTGACCATGGCTGCTTCGAAGCGAAGTTAAAGTCCATACCACGCTGAACACAAAACCGGATTTTCCTCCTCCGATGCTGTTACGTCAGTTTATTGGCAAATTAGACACTAATGGCGGTACCAAGTAGCAAATGCCACCTGGCATCTTCTCTATAAAAATACGTCTGTAATTGCACCACTTGTCATTCTCAAACACAGTAGGATTTCCCCTTCTCTCTCTCTCTCTCTCTCTCTCTCTCTCTCTCTCTCTCTCTCTCTCTCTCTCTCTCTCTCTCTCTCTCTCTCTCTCTCTCTCTCTCTCTCTCTCTCTCTCTCTCTCTCTCTCTCTCTCTCTCTCTCTCTCTCTCTCTCTCTCTCTCTCTCTCTCTCTCTCTCTCTCTCTCTCTCTATCTCTCTCTCTATCTCTATCTCTATCTCTATCTCTATCTCTCTCTATCTCTATCTCTATCTCTATCTCTATCTCTATCTCTATCTCTCTCTATCTCTATCTCTATCTCTATCTCTATCTCTATCTCTATCTCTATCTCTATCTCTATCTCTATCTCTATCTCTATCTCTATCTCTATCTCTATCTCTATCTCTATCTCTATCTCTATCTCTATCTCTATCTCTATCTCTATCTCTATCTCTATCTCTATCTCTATCTCTCTATCTCTATATCTATATCTATCTCTCTCTATCTCTCTCTCTCTCTTTTTCTCTCACGCGTGCTTCCTTGTTCCTCACTTTTCAAGTACCTCTCCCATTCCTGCCCATCAAAACACTCCCAGAATGCTGACCGCCATCCAGGCAGCACTCCGGCCAGCATGCGTCACCGCACTGGCTGCCCCACACGAGACTGGCGTGGTGGGAGCGGTGGGAGCCGAGCCTGGTGACCAGCGTGGACGCGACACCCACGAATTGGGTTCAGCCGAGTTCGCTGATCCGGTGGAGCGCTGCTCTTCCCAGTGCTATCTCAATTCGCCTCGGCATATATACCAATGTCAGTACATAGTCATAGTCATAGTCATAGTCATAGTCAGATTTATTAAGGTCTCCACAATAATGTGGCTTTTCAGCCCTCTCGTATACATAATCCTATTTCTCATGTCAATAAACAAGAGTCCATTAAACATCATCTAGACATAAGTCATCACGTACATGATCAGTACGTAGTACCCCGGTTCACAATTGTAGGCAAAGATGTGCAAAATATGCCAGCAGGCACACAGCCGGAATTTTCCGATCATGTGAATGTTCAAAGATATTCTGAGTGGGGTGCCATGCTGCGATATATGCGGCATATGCTAAATAGTAAAATCAAAACGAAAGTTTGTATTCCTAGAGTATGTTCATATATCCTGGTCAATGCTTGACATGATCGATGCTGTGTGGTTTCGCGAACATAGATAGAGGCTTCCCACAATTATCGGCGTTGTCAAACCGAATTTCAAGTCCTTTCTCTCCATGTATCATAAAGTCATAAAGTCATAAAGTGTTAAGGCTTAATAAGGGCCACAAGGGCCCATCTGGGTCAAGCCTGTCTAGAAGATATTAGAAAGTACATGTTCACACCTATCAATTCCAAACCCATGCAATCCCTCCACCTGTGCCACCACAGCCAATCTCATCAGTATGACATCGCAAAGGAAGTTGCCAAATCCACTGCTAGGTACACCCCATATAGTACAACATAATACTAGCATAATGTTATACCCTATATAGCTAGTGAAAATACTCAATATCCCATGCATCACAAGTTAGAATTCAAAAACAACATTTTCCTGTCTAAAAAATTTATCCACCCTACTTTTAAAGACATTCAATGAGGGACTCCCCACTGCATCAGCAGGCAGCCTATTCCATTGGTCAACAACCCTTTGACTGAAGACCTGTTGTCGTTTAACTGTCCTGCACCTCATTTTGTCTAACCTGAATTGATGACCCCTATGGGATACTCTAAACTGCAGAGCATCATTCAAATTGACCTGATCTAGCCCTCTAACAATTTTGTACATTTCAATCATGTCTCCCCTTAATCTCCTATACTTGAGTGAGTACATATCTAATGCATTAAGCCTTTCTCCATATTCTAAGTTACTTAATCCACTGACGAGTCTAGTGGCTTTGCGCTGGACTCTTTCTAACATATCTATATCCTTTTCTAGGTAGGGGCTCCATGCTTGTACAGAGTACTCCAAGTGGGGCCGCACATATGCTAAGTACAGCTTTTTCATGACTTCCCTGCTCTTATATTTCACACTTCTATTAATGAGTCCCAGCATTCTGAGTGCCCTATTTCTAGCTGAGATACATTGTTTTTCTGCTTTAAGGTCTTTTGAGACCAACACACCTAAGTCCCTTTCCTCTTCAATAACATCCAGTTCCCTCCCTCCCATTTTATAACTGAATGTCTCGCCTGCAGACCCTATATGCATAACCTTACACTTATCATAGTTGAAAGTCATCTGCCATTGATCAGCCCACTCTTTTAGGTCGTCCAAATCTAGTTGAATATTACTAGATTGATCTCTGCTGTTAGCCACTCCTACCAGCTTGATGTCATCAGCAAATTTGAACATCATCACAGGCATAATGCTCAATTAAAAAACAATATTTATATTGCATTGACAAAGCCAAAAATATAAAATGCCTCATCCCTGGTCGCGAATATATATTTTGTTGTTAAGTCTGCTGAAATCCCCGCTAGATTCCCTATTGGAAAACAGAAATAGGCATGTAGACGGTAAAGACGAACATGTCAAACGGTGAGCACGTACGGTGAGCAAACGGTGAACACACACGGTGAGCGAAAACGGTGGGTGAGAACATGCGGTGAGCACGAACGGTGAACTAAACGGTGAGCACATACGATGAGCCAAACGGTCAGCATACACCGTGAGCACGCATGATGATCCCGAGAGACACCGACATGGCCTACAGGTGACGACCGACCGACGTCAGCTGATGATTGACGTCAGCTGACGACCGAATAACGTCAAATTATCACCGACTGACATCAGCTGACAAACCACAGACATCATATGGTGACAGACTGACGTCAACTGACGACAGAGCGACATCAGCTCACGATTGGTTGACGTCAGTTGACAACCGACTGATGACGGCTACTGACCGACTGACGTCAGTCGGCGACGGACTGACGTCGGCTGACCGAGTGACGTCAACTGACGGCCGAGCGACGTCGCCGAGACCGCACGAGCGCGGACGGCGCGGCACAACAGGCCGAGAGCCGGGGCCGCCGATAGGCGGGCGCGATAGCGCCGGCGTGGCAAATGACCACTTTGTAGTGGCGATGAAAGGTGGCCGGTATCTGACGCCGGATCGTGCGAACGTTCGACGCGCGGCGCCGGTACGGGCCGCGTCTGCCGGCCGCGCCACATTCGGGTGATGATAGTGCGCCAGTGCGCCGGCCGACGGTCGCCGGCGCTCGCCTCGTCGGCGCAATGTCCGGTCACAGGCACAGCACGGCACGTCGGCCCGTCCGCCCCCGGTCCGGACAGGGGCGAGGCTGCGTGTGGCCCGAGCAGGGGCTGAGGTTGTCCCTGGTCCGAGCAGGGGCTGTCCCTGGTCCGAGCAGGGGCTGAGGCTGTCCCTGGTCCGAGCAGGGGCCGAGGTTGTCCCTGACCAGGACAGGGGCTGAGACTGGGTCTAGCCTGGGACAGGGGCTGAGACTGGGTCTGACCTGGGACAGGAGCTAACTGCTTTTCCTGGTCCGGACATGGGCTGATGCTGTGTCTGCCCATGGCGGAGACTGATACTCCCCCTGGCACGGACAGAGGCTCAGACTGCGCCCAGTCCTTCCAGGGGCTGTTCCTGGCTCTGAGCATGGGCCGAGACTGCGTTTGGTCCGAGCAGGCTGTCCCTGTCTGTGCCTGGCTCGGGATAGAGGTCGAGGCTATGGACAGAGCCCGATGGTGGGAAAACACTAGGGGTGAGAGCAGAACTTCTGCGAATGCTGCGAACGCACGCCGATGCTGGGAGCGCACGCCGAGGCTGGGCAGACGCTGAGATCGGCGAGTGAGGACCAAGCCGGAAGCAGAGGCTGCGTAGACGGCACACGCTGAAGTCGCCAACGTGGACAAGATCATGAATGGTCGAGCCCGTGAACAGGCACTGGAGCCTTGGGTCGTGCCCGAGACAGCGTTCACCCGCCCGACAGCCGTAGCGCCGGCTGCGCGTCGGCCTCCTGGCCACGCCGGGGAGCGCCGTGCTGCGAAACACGTGTACGAACGACAGATCAGCGGCGCACAATGTCGACAGGATGCGTCGCCACTCGCTGCGAGAGGTCTTTTTGCCGCGCGCCGCTCGGCAAACATGGCCCACGGCCGTCCATTGAGGCCCCCATTCTCCGACGGAGGGCCGACTCTCGGGGCTTTTATCCGGCTACCTATCGGAGATCAGGCGCGCCACGGAGCAGATAGCCGACACCGTATCGCGTGAATCTTAAGTAGGACGCGGCGAATATTTTGTCGAGAGCGCTCGAGCCGACGAGGCGACGACCGAGTCGCGGGAGATGGCAGCCGATGGCCGACAGCGTGGGGAAAAGCTGCACGGCCAGAAGGAGCGGGCGCGAGCGGCACGGCGAGAGAGGTGGATGGCGGCTCGGCCAGATGGACTCCGACAGTTGATGGATGGCTGAGTGTGATGCGGGGTAACCGGCGCATGTGGAATGGAATGACGTCCGATCTGATTTGGGATCGCTCCGTGCGGACGGACTTGATCCATTCCAGAACGAACGCGGTCAGAGGCAGATCGTGTGAACCCGGCAAGAAGGTGACGCACTTGGACGGGCGAGGAAAATGGGAGCGATTATGAGCTTCGATTACAATACAACTGGCTTCGTGCGTGATGACATGCCAGAGAAGGAGGAGGGAGAGAGGTGGGTGAGAGGGGCAGACAGAAAGAGCAATGGAGATGGATGGATGGGCAGTGAGGAGAACTAGAGAGGGAGGGAGAAAAGAGAATGCGAGGAGAAAAGGAAAGAAATGATATGCAGTTGTTCTTAACGAACTATACGTTGCAAGGCCACGCATAGTTCATTGACAACCTTGACATTGACAATATTGACAACCTTGACAAATATTGACAACCTTGAGTACCCAGTGTCCAGCTTAGGTCATCTGACAGTCAGTTACAAACATTATCCAATGTTTATGCATGTTGTGGATGCTTCATTTTTAGTATATATCAATGCACATAGTAGCATCTATAATTCACATCTCATCATAACTTAAGTGCAGCATGGTATCTTAACATTCTGGCTTCCTAATTAAAAGCAAAGCCAAGGACTAAGCAAGTGCACCGGTAAGGTCGTCTCAGTTGGGTGAAGCACCCGGCAATGCGATTGGAACATTTTCAGATAATAGTGAATATTGTGATCGAAAAGCGAGAGACAAAACTGGATCAGACGACAACCAGATAGAGGATGATAACTAGATAAGCATGTCGGAACTGAAACATACAGTTGTCGCCGCTCGCTGTCTTGCGTCTGGGCGGAAACTGTTATACAGCACCTTTTCCAAAGTTGTACTCGATAATCAGTTGATGTATTTTTTAAAGCGATGAGTCGGCCCGTCCAAAAGGGACACGGTGAATTATTAGTGTGACTTTTTCCCAGCAGCTGCATCTAATGAGTAAGTATACCCCTGTTACAAAATTGATGGATCCCATGAAGTCCCGTTGGATCAAATGTGACCAAGAAGACGAGAATTCAATGCGGACATCACAAATGTCCGATTTCCACCAAATATAATTGTAAAATATACGTATGCGAAACAATGGAGGAGATATGTGCAGCCCCAGCCCCAGCCCCAGCCCCAGCCCCAGCCCCAGCCCCAGCCCCAGCCCCAGCCCCAGCCCCAGCCCCAGCCCCAGCGCCAGCTCCAGCGCCAGCTCCAGCCCCAGCCCCAGCCCCAGCCCCAGCTCCAGCCCCAGCCCCTACCTTTGCCAGAAAGTAGTTCCATGCGCTGCGGCGTGGAGCAACAAGCGACACATCTTGCTGAAACAAGTCCAGATTCTCTCCGCCCGTGAACAAATAACAAGGCTGCGTAAAGCTTGCGATAATGCTGGCTTGTTGACAACTGTGAAAATGCATGTTGTGGTTCCAAGTGGTGCTAGACACGAATACTCCATGTAGACGACATGCAGCATACAAAGGCTGGTCAAGAGGTGATGCACTTTGTCCCAGTGGGCCAATATATTCCACGCTCAACTTCTATGCACTTGGTGCATCTTGTACACCATCAAAGTTAAGTTCAATCAAAGGTGTTTAATAGTTAATCATGAGAGCCGGCTTACATACGTTTGACATGAGTAGATGTTGCATCATATCCAAAATTCATGATACCATACATGATATGTCAGCATACACTGGGATGCCATACCAATTATTGCCAGTATGTCATATCATACGAGCACGACTTGGAATGAAGGTGTTATGTGTGACGAAAGTATTACCACAAGATCACATTTCACATGACGTCACCAAAATGAACCATCTGGAATGGATTTCGTGGTCGTGGTCGTGGTGGTCGAAAGTCGTCCACTCGGAAGCGAAATTTACTGCTAAGCTGCTAGAATACCTAATATAATCTCGAGAGTTTATTGAGGGATCTTGCGCTATACCTCCTTAGCGTCCGAGCTTTGCGAACTTCAATTCGCCAAGTTTTCCCACGGCGGCAGTCCCGTGTCGGACAATGGCCGAACGGACGGCCGGTGGTGCTGCGGTCGGGCGGCCGTGGCGCGGTCGGCTCTCGTGACGCGCGCTGCCAGGTGTCCGGCGCGTGTGGTCAGTTCGGGGCGCGGGGCGGCCGGGCGCACTCCATTTGTAACGCCGCCGGGATTACCACGTCAAACAGGGCGGCGCGCGGGGCCGCCCTTCCCCCTGTGTCGCGGCCGCGCCGCCGTCCTCCCCGCTTCAGGTGAGCGGGTCGGGTCGGGTCGGGTCGGCCGGCGGCCGCTGATGATTTCTTAATCCCGCGCGGCGGCCGCGCCGGTGAAATGCGATCCGCCGGAGAGCGAGTGTGCCCCGTCGAGGAATGCGTCGGTGGTGGCGGACGCTCCCGCCGGTGCCGCCGGTGCCGGGCCGGCCGGCGCGACGGCGCAGGGGCCGGTCGGACGGCGAGGGTCGCGGCCCCGCCTGGGTCAGAGTGGCGCTCGGCTAATGCAGGGGTTGATGAGCGCGCGAACGTGAACAGGGGGATCATGTTATCGATTTGCGGAAGCCTTAGCTGCGATTAGTTGAAGTTCCGATGTTCATGTAGCGCCCACAGGTGTCGCATGAGGGCATTGAAAGTGATACGCGACCTGTCCCTCGTCTAGTGTTTTTCTTCTTCTTTTGAACGCTCCGACACTCTTGCGTGGAATGATGAACGATTAGCAATCTTTAGTAGGACGATTTTGGTTTTCCCGGCAACCCAAGGAGGTGTTCGGTTCGGTTGGTAGCGACATGCACCAGCGTTTTGCGTCGGATGGTGGTGGTGGATTTGAGCTTTATGGCGCGTCGACTGTATTGGTCATTTTGCGCCCATCGTTTTGAGTCCGATAAAGATCGAGTTGGCCCGGGCGTCACAGGGCTGTAGATGGGGTGCCGGTGCCCAGGCGGAGAGAACGGCGCAGCTAGAGGATCGCTGGGCCGACATGTGTGATGCTTCCATGAGGCGCTGTGTCCCCGGCATGCTGTCGCAGCGTCCGGTATGCACTTAGCGACTCGCCGCGATGCGGCGGCCCATCGCCGGAGCGTCGCAATAAACAAGGCGTGCCGATTTCCGAAACCACTTCTTCGGCGGATACGTGAAGCCGTTTACGGGGAACAAACACAGGTGGCCGATAATGGGAGCCATGTGTCCCCATTACCGCTCGACAACGACGCGCCCCGGTGTGTGAATGCCTGTCCCGAGTACGACAATGAAACCGGTAGTGTTCGGCGGGCGTATCGATGAGGTAAACTGCCGTGCGAAGCCGGGAAGGTCAATCTGCGAATCCTCGCTAAGCCGTTTGCGGCGGGCGGGATCAGTTGCCCATTTGTCGGCTTAAACGGACGCCTTTTTGTCGCTCGTTCCAGCGGCAAGTCGCCACAAGTCACCCGCCCCGCCGCTGCGCCGCGTCCAGGAGTCGGCCGCCGACAAAGCCCCACTTGATCGTCGACAAGCATCGCGGCCATTTTGCGCTGTTCCCGCATCGGGTTACAAAAGGCCATCAAAACGAACAGCCGGTGATTAGCGCGCGGCGGCGGCGGCGCGGGTCAGCGGCGCACCGACCGCGCGGCGACCGCGCGTCCGCACCTGTGCGGCCGCTTCTCACGGCTGACCCGGCGGAAGTGGCGGCGCGCCGCGCGACCCCGCCGCCGCGCCGCGATCGCCGCCGCCGCCGCCGCCGCCGCCGCCGCGACATCGGCCGGCGCGTCGGCGGCCGCGCCGGCCCGGGCGCTAACACAGTCATTACGCCGGCGCCGAGCGTGGGAGCGGTTTTATTGCGGCCGGCCGGTGGCCTCTTAGTGGCCGCGCCTCGGCTGCCGCTGGAAGGCGCGCACAGCGCCGAGCCCTTCACGAGCGGCCGGCACACTTGGGTGACCGGCGGGGTTCCGCCGGGCCCGGCGGCCCGGCGCACGCACGGTGTGTCGCGGCGGTCGGCCTCGCGCCGTCGAGGCTTCGGCGTCCGCCGGCGGCCGTGAGGAAGCTGGTCGGCCCGCCGGACGATGACACGCCCGACCTCACTTCGCGCCAGCGCGTGTTGCATGCGGCACCGTCATCAGTTATTTTCGGTAGGGCTCGGATGATGGCTATACTTAATACGTACTGTAAATGGCGCCTGCATGGTGCTCGCAAATTCATTGCAGTGTTTCTTGAGTTATGAAGCCATTTCAGGACGAGTATATTAGAATCCGAGAAGACCACACATCTTGCGGTGGCGCTGCTTAATTCCCGAGTAATCAACCGTGATAGCGCCTGCTATTTCAGACAGAGGCGTCGCACTTGCCGGACGACCGCTGATTGTGTTGTGTGTATCACTGCTCACGACACAACAGCATGGCAACAGCATACTGTCGTTGTCACTGTCTGTCAAAGGGGAAGGCTATCCTGTCCTACACAAGTGATGGCCACAGATCTGCATCATGCGCACTGCTCAGTCGGGAGAGGCGGAGGTGCCACCATGTTGGTCCGGAGGTGCGACGTGAATCGGACCAGTGCAGAGGTCTGGTGGCGCAGTCTGGACCACTCACCGTGGGTGGCTGGCATGCGCAATATCAATCTTAATCATTGCATGTGAAGAGATCGCAATGGTAAATGGTGGGTTCAAGCCGTCCAAATGTGCTTGTCGTCGGGCCATTTTTGTAAAAATGCACCCCCGGCGTGAGTTATGGACAGCTTTCTCGACCGTTAATTTCCATAAAATTCGCGTTGAAACACGGCCTTTTAACACAGGTCTATGTTCTTGTAATTGTTTGATGACGCGGAGTTAGCTGGCAAGAAGCGGTATATCTTCTGGTTTCCAGAGCTACTTGTGTTGAGGGCGGGTGAAGAAAATGATGGCGCGCCCCGCAGCGGGGCCACCCATCGCGCCGCCCGACACGAAAGTACGGCTCTGGCGTTGCACATAATTGCCGAAATGCCTGCCAGCCGCGGCCGGTAATGAGGTTGTACATGATTAAAGATGGAGGATGTGTTTTTCAAGTGGCGCCGGTTGATTAAGCCGGCTGCACCCCGTGCTGGCTGGTAACTGAGGCCATGCACGTGCACGGGTCGCCGGCGCTCTTCCGTCGGGGGCGGGAGCATGGCTCGGGGCGAGCGTCGTGCCGGGTCTTTCGGTGCTCGGCAGCGCCTCATCGAGGTAACACTTCGGCGCGAAATGTTTCTCGTTTGCAAAAAGAAAGAAAAGAGAAAAAGCTTCATCTGTGTTTGTAGTAGTTTTGTTTCGGGAGGCCAATGCACTTGCAATTAGTCGCAGCCATGGAATATCTGCATTGCCGACGAATTTAAGCATTTTAATTAACTTATTTAAAATCATCCCCCTTTGGAATAGCTCATAAAACATATGATTTATTTCATGCTATGGCATGACAAAGGCGCCACAGCTGCAAGGTAGTTGCACGGTGAATAACTGCATGCAAGCAAGGAACAAACGTACTTGATACTTATGAGTAGCAGACTTCCCAAGCGTGATATGTCGTGCCATATCCCATAGTGTATGCAAACTGACTGCTGGAGAGAACATGTAAATTATCCTGGCACACTACGCGGAACATCTATTAGTGTTATGCCATGAACGAACGCATCTTGACACATGTCTAGCATCACGTGGAACGCATTATAGCAAGTATAACAATGGGGGACGAGTAGCCTAGGGGTAAGTTGCTCGTCTCACAATCGAAAGGTTGTGGGTTCGAGTCTCACCCGTCGCTACTCTTCGCCCGCGACCAATCGGCGCGAGAGATTGGCGACGCTGCATGACTCAACGGTCGATGTGTCGTAAAAACCAATAACCAACCAAGCATAACAATGACGCTGCTCAATGGTGAAGTTTTACAGTTCTTAGACATTTCCGAGTGGGTGTATTTCTGTGATGTCTTCCAGGCAGTGCTGGGATGTTGTTACTATAAGGCTACCGCTTATTTGACTATACTACGTCTAGGCGATGATCAAGTACAGCCAACTCATGCCATTAACGAATAGAACATTACAGCAAATGCATGCGCGCCAATACTTCGAGAGGTATTAGCAGTCGCAGTTCGAGGAACCCGGCTACAACAGCTAATTGATATATTTTTTATATATATATATATATTATATATATATATATATATATATATCGTCTCGAAACCAAATTGCTATCACCACTTCACCGTTCTAAGCCCCTATTCTTAGTCATAAAACTTCCTTCCCATTGGCCAATCATGACAGAGGTTAACAGCTCAATGTATCGTGGTTGGGGGACGAGTAGCCTAGGCGTAAGTCGCTCGTCTCACAATCGAAAGGTTGTGAGTTCGAATCTCACCTGTCGCTACTCTTCGCCCACAACCAATCGGCGTGAGGGAATGGCGACGCTGCATGACTCAGCTGTCGATGTGTCGCAGAACCAATAACCAACCGACCAGTATCCGGTTCGGTCGGGATGTATCGGTGGATGATGTCAACACATTCGACGACTTGCTTCCTGCAGACACCGTTACTATTGCGTGATCGCAGGAATGTTCTTTGCCTTTGAGCATTAACCCCTCTCTGATTACATTCTTGATTGGTGATCCCTCCAATCTGACCAATTATAACAACGCCTCCACGTTCTAACTCAAGAGAACAGTAGTGTTAGCCCTGACCCGTGCAGTGCCCCAGCAGCCGCCCCTCCCCCCCCCCTCCCACGTGAGGAGACCGCTCACGCCACAGCCCCACCGCTTGGCACAGCTGAGGGTAGTGCAGCTGTCGACCTCATGATGTAAACAATCTGAAGATTCCCGGTCAGGTCACCGACCAATGGCGTTGTAAGAGCGAACACATCAGGCCGTTTTCCGCCAAAATTGCGATTCATCGGCAAATTATCTGCGATTCATCAATCTTGTCCAAAAATCAATAATGGCGGGTGCGGTAGTGTGATGGACAAATCGGCCAACCTGTGTAAATATGTAATTGACCTCACGGGAGGGGGCGGGCAATGGCGGTCTATCACGAAGTGGTGCAGCTTGAGCTAGGGCACCCCATACTTCATTCCGTCCGGGGAGTAGTCTTTGAAAGGAAATAAGCTCGTTTTCCAAAGGCAAAGCCATCAAGAGAATTCGTTGCATAGAAGCTGGGCTCATGCTTTTCGTAAAAGAGCTCATTTTATCTTTAGCATTCCTAACAGGAAGTAAGGAAGCTGGGTACGAAACCTTTTCCTGTCAGGCTTCACAGGAGTTTCGGATTCCTAACGTCTCGTCGCCAGCTGTTCCTTGTGCAGACTTCAGGTGCTGCATCTGGATGCGAAGCGGGCCTATGACGACAGATTGTGCTGGTGTGACGTAGACCGTAAAAGAAACAACGTTTTTTTAGGATCTCTTCCGAAGAGGACTCAGGCAGTGGGCACTAAGATGCGTATGCATTACCGGATGACCCTTTGTTTGTTTATTGGTTGGTTCACGACACACTTTATGCACATTCACGGCTAATGGCGCCGCCCACACTGTTTCGCCGGTGGGCCGCGGGATTGGGAAATGTCCTGAGTGGCGCTAGAGTCGAACCCGGGACCTTTGTTACCGGATAACCCGTCCAGGGATAGATTCACAAGGCAGGGCAAAGTATATTTTGGGGAATGACTAGCCCCATGTGGTAATGGTTGCAAACTGATGATGACTAACAAAAATGGTGAAATAAGAATTAAATGGGTGGTCTAGAATTTTAATAATCGTAACACTAATGCTACTAAAATATAGCGAAGGTAAGAATTTGGGAAATTGCAACGATGTATCACGCCGGAATAATTAGAGCCTTCTCGGCCCCATCTAGGGACACCATCGCCTGTGATCTTTAGCAAACCCTGATGCACATTTTTTTGCAGGTGGGAGTCCGGAAGGAATCATTTAATACTCGCTTATTGAAAGCGTCACAATCCCATAGGGTTATTGGCATATACATGCCATTTTCTTCTCGAATTTGCTACAGACGCTGGGCAAGTCATAGCCTTCAATGGATCAGTCAGATCAAATGAGGCCCTCAAATTTTGCACCGAGCTCCACGTGCAATGGATAGCAAAGGCCTGCGAATCAGCTCACGATGCAGTGAAGTCATTGCTGAATGGCGATTTAGACTGTGAAGTACCCTGTAATTCAGTCTTACCCGGAAATATCGTACGAGGCCAATTATGTTCAAAGCCCCCATTTCACTCCAGTATCGTCACTGATGACTTCACGGCCTACTGACACCTAAAGCAGCGGTTCTCAACAATGGGTGCTCGTACCCCCAAGGGATGCGGTCTCCTAGGGGACGGGTCTCGCACCCCTAGGGGGTGCAAGGATGCTGGAATCATCCGTGGCCTCATTTTATGGGAGGGGAGGAAAAAGCAAGCACCGTTTCCTGACTGTCAACAAAAATATACAATTATGTTACTCGATTTGAAGTTGTATTTTTATTTTTCACAGTTGTATGAATCTCCAGTTCGTTAGTTATTTTGGATTTAGGGCGGGTCAGCCAGCTTTAATAACAAGCCCTAATTATAGAAACAATATGTATTGTTTGATTATAGAGTATAGATACCAGGAATGCATGATCCAAGTGACTGAATTAATTCTATCCTAGAACAGCCCTTGATAATTATTTCATCGCTACATTAAAATAATGTGTGTTTCCAGTTGTTTTGCGGTTCATAAATTAAAGTGCCTAAAGATACAAGTTCATGAAATTAATTAACATCAATTTGTATTAGGTAAGAAGGGGGAAGGAGAGAGGGGTAAAGGGAGAGGGAGAGAGATTCTTTGCTTTTATTTATTGTCTACCGCCAAACGTATTTATACACAATCTGACTTATAAAGCGGGAAGAAAGCAGCTGTTGCATGTTAATTGTTTGTCAGTGTTACGCTCATCCTATAACCACTGTGATGCAGTTTGCCTGTGAGCGTGCCCAGGTGCCAGGCGGCACAGCCTACCCGCCGATCGGTGACAGCAGCGGGGCGCACCGCCGCGGGCGCTAACCCTCCCCCCGGTGACCAGGCCCGACCCTGGCACATGATTGGTTGCCGCCCGGTCGACGCTGGGCCTGCCGCTAGTCGTGATTGGCCGCTTCACTCACACACATACATTATACAATCGTCATTGGCCGCCACATACGCTGCACGTGTATGCAACTTTGCATGTTTGCACACTCCCCCACCCTGAGAGGGGTATCTGCCTGCTCGGGGACGTCGCCAGCAAAATTCCCTTAACGTAAATGTCCATTGCCAGTACCTTGACCGTAACACTCGCTTTCACAGACAGATATGCAACGAGTTCCTTCAAAGGCGGCGCAAATGACCTTTATGGTCCGGCACGCCTAAAAAACACTCCCCCCACCTTCAGCCCCCTTCGCAACTAGTTCCGGGACTGTCCCCGCCAGCAATGCCACCCCCTGTACCACGGGACGCTCGCCTCTCGGTGTGCCAGCTGTGTGGCGACGCGGCACGGTTGACCGCAAACACATTATTTACCGTATTGCGCACAGACATACGTTGGTGTCGCAGTGCGTACGGCAACTTGTGGCGTGTGAAGGTTAGTTGGTTGGCTATTTGGGCTCAGGGGCGATTCGACTGCTTCTGCCATACAGCGCGTGTAAAGGTTAACAGCAGCCAGCAGACAATAGGGTCAACAGCAGTCTATGGCAGTCTATAGGTTAGGACAATAGCAGTCTATGGGGAGCACAGGTTTGTGA
Source organism: Imbricaverruca yamaguchii (assembly GCA_034440575.1). Lineage (NCBI taxonomy): Eukaryota > Metazoa > Arthropoda > Thecostraca > Neoverrucidae > Imbricaverruca > Imbricaverruca yamaguchii. The sequence goes on from JAOTOL010001572.1 coordinate 1,135,302, forward strand.
TTGTCGCCGCTGGGGATGGAACTACCGCGGAAGTATTGTCATCATTTGAGGCATGCTATTCATTCACGAATATATAGCCTGAAAAATGTTCACGAAACCACTCCCTCTTTTTCGGGCGTTTGGTGCGGGTCGGCCTGCGGCGATATTCTGTCTTGCTTCGAGGTGAGGTCTCTTGAGTTTGGTATCTTGGTCATGCCATATTAACAGTGTAACGGTAAGATAATTAATTATTAGGGCTGCTTTGCAAGGAAAATTTTAGTCCAGTGGTTGGCGATCTGACATGAAAGTTTGCATGTGCATTATCTAGGGGTGGTTTTCAAGGGTAACCAAGGTATGCTTTGCTTACATAATTCTCATGATTCTGGAGATTCATCCTAGTTGCCAATTTTTGTCGCATGTATTGAATGGACAGTAGCGAAAATGATTAAACATGATAAAATGTAATTTTACTCCGATACGAGCTTTTACAATACTCAGACGTATTCTTAAACCTGATTAAATATTCGTTGAAACTATTCAATCTTGCATACTAGATTTGTTTACCTTGGAAACTAGATCTTGCAGCTACACTGTGTGATAGGCATAGGACCTCAAGCCTGAAATTCAGCTGGTTTAATGCCAAATTTTCAGATAGCTTTTTAAGCCACTGATTGATGATATTGTCTCTTAATTTACAACCTTGGAATTAGTACTTTTGCTTCAAAGTTGCAGTTATGCATTGTAGCACCGAACAACGAACAACTTCAGTGAAGAACTAGTATACACTGTGAACTAAATCGGTATAAACTATGCAGCCTGGAATTCACCTTCATCAACGATATCTTGCGCATGTGATTCGTCTCTGGCGATCTGGGTATAAATCACGCCTCCATGGCTGTGAGAACACGTATGACTGTCCTCCCTATTTGCATACGCTGTCTTTTGTTTTTATTCATGATACATTTTGTTCTAAGCTAATACGGCAATTGCCTAGTTTGAACATCAAGGCGTTTCGGTAGATTGTTATAGGTACATCAACGTCAGTGTAGACGCGGCATTAAAGTGCGATTTTCCCATGGCATGTAGGAGACAGTTTAGTTGGTGGGGTTTCTTATGTTTTTGTTGAGTTCCGGACCTCACCATCTTTGCCTTGCCCCCTCCAGCTTTGCTCTCTTTGCAGGCAATCAAATCAAATCAAGGTGTGCGACTCACCAATCAAATTCAATCCAGCAGCACTCATTGTCTCACTGACAGCAGCGCTCTGTAATCTCCGTCCGGTCATTCGCATGGGTGTCGAATTGCATATCTTTAATGCGGGGATGCTTCTGATGTCAGGGTGATTTTCAGATATGCGTTCTCAGCATGCTACGTTTTGCTAATTGGATTTTCAAACGTGGTACTCGAATGTGGCAATGATGTTTTCTCTAAAACGCCGTTGTATTGTTCTTAATACACATGTCTTCAATATTGTTCTTCATCAATTACGGCAGGGGTGCGAGAACTGTCTGGTCACTTCGAAGAGGTGAGCACGGGAAAGAAGGCTAGGAACCACTGGCCCAAAATATATAATATAATTAATCTGGGCATATCTCAGTTTCTCTACCTGTTTAATAGGTGAGCTGTAGTGCAATATATTAATAGATGTCCGCTGAAGCAAAGAATGGTAGCAAGTATCACAAGCTATGCTTAAAGTACACCACACACACTTCAATAAATCAGGTGCACCTCATTGCTCTCACATGATATAGCTATTTTGTGAATCAAAAGATCCTCAGATGGTGCATCACCTGTTGTACATAACAACATCCTATTGCTGCTCATCGTCCCCCGGTAGGAAATGAGTAGTCTGGGGTTAGGTTGCTCGTCTCACAATCGAAAGATTGTGGGTTCGAGCCTCACCTGCCGCTACTTTTCGCTCGCGACCAATCGGCGTGAGAGATTAGCGACGCTACACGACTCAACGGTCGACGTGTCGCAAAAGCGAATAACCACCAACCGTCGGTCTCCGGGGGTGGAATCAAAACCGCATGAGGAGTGGCAGGCACTCTCCTCGCCGGTGCTGGGTGTATGGCCGGGTGTATCACAATTTCTGATGGGCCTGATTAAACTTTGTGTGGCTTCCCAGTGGTAACGGCATGCACGTCCTCAGGTAACACAAGTTCAAGCATTGTTCGCTCAGCCTTGGGGAAGCGTAGTCTAGGGCTAGGTTGCCCGTCTCACAATGGAAAGATTGTGAGTTCGGGCCTAACCTGTCGTTACTCTTCGCCCGCAACCAATCGGCGTGAGAGATTGGCGACGCTACATGACTCAACGGCCGGCGCGTGGTTGAAACCAATAATCACCACGCTCAGCCTGTGTCCTACCCTCGCACGCTAGCACCATTTCGGCACCGTCATGCTGTGTGCCGCAACTTCACAGTTGTGTCTGTGCTACTTGAGTTTGTGCAATGGTGCGCATCTGTTGTAAAACTACCGCAGTGCGCGGAGGCCATTTTGACTCATCCCCATCCTGGTGCTTTTTAGGTACCTACTTAACCGTTCACGCCATCGTTTTGACACCGCTCAACTGACCCGTGTGACATAATCTGGAAGGCCAACCATAGGACATAGAGCAAGATGTTCCAAATAATTTCGAAACGTCATTGTTCATGTCATTCAAAATGTCATCAAAATGTTCTTCGCCACATCTCTCTACCTTGCTTAGAATAAAAAGTCAATCTGGCAGGCGGTAAAATTGATCTCCCGCACTGCGAGGGGTACAACATTCTTCCGTAGAGCAAAGATTAAGTAGGGAGCTATGGGTCACTGCCCCAGTGATAAATTATTCGCGAAATAGGGTGGAATTTACCACTTTCTGAACACTCAATCGACATCCTTCTTCAAAAAGTATCAACATCCTGCTCCTGGATATGAACTATTCATGTCTCTTTTCTAACAGTATCTCATTTATGAAATATAGCTCTTCATAAATTATAAACCTCGAAACAAATGATAAAGGTCCAGTCATAATCACCTACACCATCAACTCGAGTTTCAGTCTGAAAGACATCAAAAGCATTTTAAATTACACTACTTACGTGTCAAATTTCGACATCCTGCTATGTTCGTTTCGACATCTCACACCTAACGAAAAACGAATATTTTAATCCTGCACTGCCCCATCACATACATGCATGCTACAATTTAACAGAGAATGGCAGCTAAGCCAGCTGCTGGATGTATTACTCCTACCAATATTACAATTTGGTACGACTACCTCGCAGCTAGCAGACACGTTAGCATTGGAATGTATTTCAAGACCCCAATGCCACTGTTACTCCAATGAGAATATAGTCGACCTCGTCGAATCACGAATTAATCTTTATCAACGCCTTTAGTCCAAACGTTATGTAATAAGTAAGCGTGCGGTCATATGGTGTCGATTTGTATACTTTTGAGGATGACTTGCCCCCACCCCCAATGTCGCCTCGCTTCCCTCCCCTCCCACTTTAATTTCAATTCCAATTTTCATTCAATTTAATTCAATTCAGGTTCCAAGTTTAACATGGGTTTGAGAGGCCGCTCAACCAACTTCGACCCTCTCATTGCCTACATGCGCCGGATCCCGCCCCTTGAACAACGGTTTTAAGAAATTAGCGCTCCCGCTTTCGGTAGACAATCTTATCGCCGAAGAGAGCGCTTGAGGTCGTGAGACAGAAGTTCAACCACCCATGTCTGTGTACCGAGCGGTGGTGTTTACTCGCCTGAGAGGACTGGCGCAGGTCAACACAAGGCTGCCCTACAGTTTGTGTTTATATCTGGTTTCATCGGTCGACACGAAGAAGCATTGACAAATGTTTGCATATCCAGGCAGAGGCCCTGAAGCTGATAACTGAGGATTTTAAGGACACAGTTTAGGTGCTACCGGTGAGAGGGGAGGTTCAATTTCACCAAACAGGTTTAGCACTTGCTAATTGGGAATTAGGAAGCTTACGCGTTTGGCAATTGCAATTACTGCCAAGATGTTCGCGCATGCTCCGGCAAGCATGGAGTTTCATCTCGTTCGCCCTCTGCAAGATGCTTTTATTCTTCGTGTTCCTTGAGCTGGGTGTTCCCTCCCCGGAAGCTTCGCGCTTTTCTATTTTTCACTTTCATTGGACAGGGAAATAAGAGACATCTGTCGCAACGATCGGCCTGTTCATCAGCCGCCTCCTTGAAACATTACAACTCCATTTCTTATCCCATCCCGGTCCTCGTATAAACTACCCATTCCAGACTAGGCTTTGTTTGACCTCCGGCAGTCTTCAGAACTATTTGCTTCATTTTATATAGCAAACTATAATGAATACATAATTCAGGAGAAGATGCAAATTGAGTTACCTTCAAGACTATGCTAAAAAGCACAGGCGACACAGCAGGAAAATGTTATCAAACTTTTGTCATGAATGTTCGAGTCCACGAAACGTGGACGCAGGATAATGGCCGCATAAAATATGTAAGCGCCTACAAACAAACTCAGGTGAAGCAACCTGAAAGGAGTTGGATTTCGCTCGTATTACGGACATCGCCCAAGATATAATTGGTCCCCTGAGCACGTCCATAGTCCGGAAGTAAATATGAACGACGGAGGTACACTTCTGATGGTGCTGGCTTATCACCGTGCCCAATATCAGCCGTCGCGTCACCACTGCGAAAACAGGCTTTGAATTGCGTTATTCGTCAGGTACCGTACAATGCAAAGCAAGCTATTCGGAGATTATTCTAAAGGCCACCTCCGCTTTTTCTCTGAGTCCAGTCATGAGCCTTCGACGAGTCTGTGGCTTTCAAACCTAACTTAACTGACTTGCGTGAACCAGGGTCAGACACAGGCAGAGCACTGGGGGCATGCACCCACATTCCATTGGAAAGTGTCACTCAACTGGCCCGTTCGTTTCACTCAAGCAGCTCAGCTGTCCTCTTTGGGGAATCCGTCGCATGAGCTGCCTTCCTTGAATAGTGAGGCTACGCTTCCTGGAGGCTTTCCGTCCGTATTCTGTCCTTTCCCATCCTCCCACGGTGAGATTACGTTGCCTGGGGGCTTTCTGCCTCATTTTCCACCCTTCCAAAGGTGGGGCCGCCTTTCCTGAATACTCCATCCACTCCTCCGACAGATTTCTGTCACATGATTCCTGTCCGGATTCGACGCCCGCTTCTCATGCTGCTCATCTACCTGATTTTCCGCCTGACTTTTCACCCAACCGTCCGGCTGATTCTTCAGCCAGCCGTCCGCCTGATTTTCCGCCAGCCGTCCGCCTGATTTTCCGCCTGACCCCTCGCCTAAACCGTTGGCTTGATTCTTCACCCACCCGTCCGCCTGATCCTTCACCCACCCGTCCGCCTGATTTTTCAGCCAGCCGTCCGGCTGATTCTCCGCTTGGTTATCCGTCTGCTTCTCCGCCTGGCTGTGCGCCTGGCTGGCCGTCGGCCGAGACGAGGTGGCCGCCGGTCGCAGCCGGCGCGCTTTGTCGCGCAGGCGCGGCGGCCGGCGGGCGCCGGATCCCGCTCCGCGTGTGGTCCGCGCCGGCACATTAATCACGCCGGTATTAATGTGAACAAATCGGCATTCCTGCAGCCGGCCGGTCGGCAGCGGCCCGTCGCGCCGCCGTCGCCGCAGAAGCGGCGCAGCCGGGCAGCTGGCCGCTGCGGCCGACCGGCAGCAGCTGCGCAGCCGGCGGCGTCCGACGCCGGGGCCGAGGCGCCGCCCTCGGGCATCGTTGGCGTGCGGCGAGATGGCCGCCCGCGCCTCGCGTGCGCCGCACTCGGCGTCGGCCGCCGTTCGCGCCGTGATTGTCTCGTTCGCGGTAGCGGCTCGCCCGCCAGCCGAGACGCGGCCACACGCGTGGCCGACCGCCACGCAGAGCCTCCGGCTAGGGGATCGGGAGCGCATGGTGATGAGTACGGGGGAGCGTCAGCGGCCCGTGTGGGGTGAACTGGACTGGTAATGCAGATTTACACTGCTGGCAAAACACTTATTCTATGCACCACAATACAGGATGAGCGGCTTTTTTGTGGTGGGGTTGCGAAGCATCTCGATCGCTCAACTTACGTATGAATTATGCACACACATCCTTCTATCTGTCAATCGTGGCAGACAGCATACCTTCGCCACTGTGGCATTCAATTATCACGTTTTGGAGGATATTTGGATTCTTCGGTCATTATTTTACGCATCGCACATGAGAGTTCAGTTTCACAAACGAAGGGAAAATTAATTATCTAAGCACAATAGTAGTGAAATCCACGTCAGAGAGTCGCGTTTCACCGTTCCCCGTCAGGCTCGGCACGTGTGCACACCGAGGAGCTATCGCGAGTTCTCGAAATCCATTGGATGGCATGGACACATTTCTCTAACGAAGCGCACCTAAGCCAAATCAACCTAAACCAAATCAGCCTAGAAAATTACTCCGTAGAAAGTGTTTTTCTTCTTTTTTTTCTCTTTTAAGAGATCTAGTCCGAATTCTTACTGGGTGGCTTCAAATTCTTGCTGCGGTGGCTTTGTGGACCAGGATGCTATTGCGAAGCAGTGCTTTTTGTGTGAACCCTGGCCCCTAACATCCATGAATTACAGTTCAATGATATAATTCTGACCGAAAGTTAAACGTGCCGTCAGTGTACCGACACCGTCATCCCGGTAGCTCGTCCCCGACCTTATCGAGCAAGTTGCCAACTGACCCTCCCAGTCGGGGACTAAATGTTAAGCGCGTGAAGCGACTCGAATCCGGTCTTTCCAGAATAGTGGAGACCAGTGCAGGCCAGTGCTTCAACCAACTGAGCTACCGCGGCGGCAGCTCTTGCCTAGCTGACCAAAACAAAACAAATGGATAGGATTTCAGCATCATGGGATTTCAGCTAGGTTATGTGACAGTACATGGCTCAAGTCAACATTTTGCGAACGCCAACCATTGTTATCAATCAAGCGGCAAAGCAAACGCTCCGCAGGTGCTAGTGTCACTCTATCTCCCTCTCTCTCTCTCGGCATAGGATCCGGCCGAGTAAAAGTGTGTTCAACGACAGATTGGAACCCATGACCCCGAACTACTCCGGAATATGCCGAATGATTTCAATCAACATATTAGCACACATGAGCAGCATATTAGAGGTTGAGTCGGCGCATCACCCTCTCCATTGTAACGGATATATGCGACTTCAGCAGCGACTTTGTAACCATCGAACGATGGCGCGAGGCAGTGCAAAACCCCTCAGCGTGCCTGACGATGCACGGTCTACGGGGCGTTTAGCTTAGGAAATGCTTGGTCACGTCATGCCAGAGTGCCTTCCTCCAGTAGACATGCATGTTTCGTTCTTCTGAATATGTTTTTTTTCCAGTATTTCATTGCAGCTAATCTGCGCAAGTCATTGATAATTACTTTTTTATTATCAGCCCAGGTCGCCTTTGTCATGATATTATCCGGGTTCAAAGAGGTTATTGGCTTTGTTTGGTCTGGGATGATTTCACTTCCTATTCCATTCTACAGGGTGTCCAGCTCGAATTCGAAATTCGAATCCAAGGTTCACTCAAACTCGGACCCCTTCACAGATATATGTACATATATGTATATATATTCATTTACATATTCAGATGTAAATATGCATATATAAATAAAGGTATATATATACATATGTATGTATATATACATCTGTATATGTAAATGAATGCACAAATGTACATGTTTCTCAGGGTGGCCCATATTTCAACAAGGTCAGACTGTTATGGCTCTTCACCCCCTCAATTGGTTCGGTTTGATATAGAAGCAACCTATATGAAGTTTGAAGGAAATTTATTCATATTTAGAGATTTCCAAGGCCTTCAACTTCAATCAATAAGGAAGGTATTGCCTTTGAAGTATCAATCTGGAAACATGCTGGATAAGGGAAACAACTTGACCTCCGGTTTAATTGACATTTTGGTTGATTGAAAGCATATAAGCATAGTCCGGAAACCATTTCTATTGCTTGGGATATCAGTGTGTCAGGGGCGGATCAAGGAATTTGGATCGGGGAGGGGACACTTGGTCTGGAGTGGTCCATTTTTCGCTCAGGGTCTTGTCTACTTTGAGTGGCTCCGTCGGCTGAAAAACTCGCTGTGCGGTGAGTTGGGCGCACTCGAGAGTCTTGGAAGGGCGCCACACATTTGTCGTGGAGTAGAACAGGTGCCTTTAGTTCCCCCTGGTTAAGTCAGTGAAGGGTACTACCGAGTACCTAGCACCGGAATGCGATTGTGCGGTTACAGTGGATTGTATGTCATGCCATTCGAGTGCCACAAATGGTGAGATACAATCTCAGCCCAGTGATACAGTGAGCGTAGACCTTACCAAATATTTGATTTGCTCGTAACGACTAGATCCGCAGTACTGCAGGCAACACGGTATGAACAAAATGCAGTTAATAAAAAAGTCAGGCAGGATGACCGAAGCTCCTAACATCAATGGAATATTTCCTCTCAAGTCAGCATGTGTACGTTTATGGCCATCAGCTGTATCCTTTTGCCCGTGAAGCATTATATTTGCTGGAGCCAAGACCGTGACCTTGGTAGATTTTGCCAGATCTGTTCGGACTGTTGTCAACTACCGTAACGGCAATTTCATAGCATTCTCTCCGAGCCATCCAAGTCGCGTGACCAGTGATATCAGATGTTCGCGACTAGCTGGATTGTTGGAGGATATTGTTCCGACATCGGCTGAGGTATGCTCGCTCTCGGCTCCCTGGAAGCTAAAAGCCGATGCTGCTAACATAACAGATCATGAAACGATGCAAGCAAGAACATTAACGACAACAAAATATGCCTGCCTCTTCTTATCCCAGGCCGTGTTTGTCCTCTTTCAAATGTTGTTGACATGTGTCGAATGTTGATATGTGAAGTGTTTGTTGAACTATGTCGAATGTTTGTCGATAGCTGTCGACTGTTTGTCGACCTCTACCGAATGCTTGTCGACCTTTGTTGATGTGTGTCGACCTCTGTCAAATGTTTGCCAAGCTTTGTCTAATGTTTGCCAAGCTTTGTCTAATGCCCAACGGCGTCATTAGCCGGCATGTTTACTAAAATTACGTAGTCTTGGTTTTGCACCCTCCAGTTTAAGTAATAGCGATCACAGCTGTAACGTCGTGCAACAAAACGACTTCAGACATCCATGCTAATCGAAACAGAACGTTTGCAATGTGAAATACTAGCATAATGTTATACCCTATATAGCTAGTGAAAATACTCAATATCCCATGCATCACAGTTAAATTCAAACAACATTTTCCTGTCTAAAAAATTATCCACCCTACTTTTAAAGACATTCAATGAGGGACTCCCACTGCATCAGCAGGCAGCCTATTCCATTGGTCAACAACCCTTGACTGAAGACCTGTTGTCGTTTAACTGTCCTGCACCTCATTTTGTCTAACCTGAATTGATGACCTCTATGGGATACTCTAAACTGCAGAGCATCATTCAAATTGACCTGATCTAGCCTCTAACAATTTTGTACATTTCAATCATGTCTCCCCTTAATCTCCTATACTTGGAGTGAGTACATATCTAATGCATTAAGCCTTTCTCCATATTCTAAGTTACTTAATCCACTGACGAGTCTAGTGGCTTTGCGCTGGACTCTTTCTAACATATCTATATCCTTTTCTAGGTAGGGCTCCATGCTTGTACAGAGTACTCCAAGTGGGGCCGCACATATGCTAAGTACAGCTTTTTCATGACTTCCTGCTCTTATATTTCACACTTCTATTAATGAGTCCCAGCATTCTGAGTGCCCTATTTCTAGCTGAGATACATTGTTTTTCTGCTTTAAGGTCTTTTGAGACCAACACACCTAAGTCCCTTTCCTCTTCAATAACATCCAGTTCCTCCCTCCCATTTTATAACTGAATGTCTCGCCTGCAGACCCTATATGCATAACCTTACACTTATCATAGTTGGAAAGTCATCTGCCATTGATCAGCCCACTCTTTTTAGGTCGTCCAAATCTAGTTGAATATTACTAGATTGATCTCTGCTGTTAGCCACTCCTACCAGCTTGATGTCATCAGCAAATTTGAACACTCTATTCCTCAGCCCTACTTCAATGTTGTTCACAAAGATGATAAAGAGGAGGGGCCCTAGAACAGAGCCCTGTGGCACTCCACTCAGAACATCTTTCCAACCAGATTTACATCCATTCAATACTACCCTTTGTTTCCTTCCTGCAACCATGCTTCAATCCAATGTAGAACTTTTCCTACAATCCCATGTTGTTGTAATTGATGAATTAACCTTCCATGTGGAACTTTATCAAAAGCTTTGCTAAAGTCCAAGTACACAACATCCATCCTGCTTTCATTGTCTACTTCTTTGGTAACATACTCAATGAACTCCAATAGGTTAGTTAAACAAGACCTTTGAGATCGAAAACCATGTTGAGTATCCCTTAAAAGGTTGTGCCTATCAAGATGAATCTGAACATTCTGTTTAACCAGCTTTTCTAGTACTTTGCAAACTAATGAGGTCAAACTGACTGGCCTGTAGTTTCCTACACTCTTCCTATTTCCCTTTTTGAAAATTGGTACTACACTTGCATTTCTCCAATCTTCAGGTACTTCTGAATACTCCATAGATCGCCTGAAAATGATACCTAGGGAGTTGCTAAAGCTTTAGCACACTCTACTAAGATCCTAGCATATATTTCATCTGGTCCGGAAGCTTTATTAGGTTTTATATTCTGCAACTGCTTCTCTACGGCTTCTGTAGTTATTGTAAGATCCTCCAGCATATCACCTCCATGGCATGGCCCAGATGTTCCTTTGTACAAATTATTTGTGAGACTGATGAGAATTGCTTGCTTAGGGATCCATGCTACTATCGTCCACGGCTGTTGGCCCTAGGGGCCCCGTTTTATTTTATTTTCCTTGTGGTGTGTATCTTTGAAGAGTGTTCAAGCATGACATCTTCTGTTTGCTTAACCTTTGTTTTGCCGCGTTGACCCCCGCCCTCTCTGCTGCCTGGTGTTTTTGGGGTTGTTTTATTATATTATCGTTCATATTTAGTTTTTTATGCATGTGAAGAACCAAATATCAAACGAGGGCTATCATTGAACAGGTTAGGTTATGGGATGACACCTTCTTTGGTTGCCAAATGTGCCTGTGTACATGTCGCATGTATGCATTTTTTGATTCACTGAAATTTGTTGTACATGGTTGACAGCTACAGAAGCTGAATCAGAATGGCATAATCATGACAGTATACACTTCAATAATGCAATTGCAGCAGGAGCACATCCTGATCAGGACGGCTATGAGGCTGTTGAGAGTAACTTGACCTCACATGACTTCTCTGGTGAGATGGCGTGGCATTTAGACATGCAAAGGATCACAATGAACCTGGAACTTGAACAGCAAAGAAAGGGTGCGAGCGGTAAAGATGAGCGTAGCTTTGAAGAAAAGGGTAAATGCAGAGTAGAAGGGAATGGACAGAGCAGGAACGAAGGTAAAAACAAATGTAGAGGATGCGCACAAGCATGAGGTTGACGTGCTGGTTAGCGAAGTGCCCTCCGTCATTAGAACCTACAACGGGAAAGGTCAAGCTGTCGATGGTCCAATGCTGTCTCAGCAGATCTATCGACTCTTTCAAAATCCATCATATTTAGTGAACGCAGTGGACCGAGAAAAGAGCTTCTCAAAATTGTACATTGATCAGTCGAAGGACATCGCAAAATTAGCACGACTTGTGCATGATAAGTTTGCTGCATTAATCAGTTACGTTGCTAAATTAAGCTAAGTTGGTAAGTTAAATCTGGTAAGTTGATGAGCCAAAGGTACAAATAAGTTTGTTCTGAACAAACCAATGTGCATTGTGGCATTAATTCCGCGGCTCCTCGAAAAGAATCTCTGTCCAGCTGGACTGCAATTGCCAATATCTGATCTTCGCTGCACATTTTCACGCCACTTGTAGCACGTCGGGCTTGACTTCCAATATGAGGTTTAAACCTTCTGAATTAATCCCATAGCAAAGAGTGCCGGTGGATTTTCGCCAGCTCAGCACAATCCATGCAGGAACAACGAGAACAGACATCTCCCGAAGACGGAAGCGCCGGTGGCATGTTCTCGGTAGGCTTCATCGATTGTGCATTTGCAGGACATCGCAATCATCATCATCACGGTAATCGTTCTGCCACGACATACATATGCACACCATCGCTACACTGGCAGTATCTAGAGTTATGGCAATGTAATGCATCACTATTCGGTTAATTGCACCATAACATCATGTGCGACACTAGCCATAACGATAACGCTCGTTAGTGTGGCGGTCCTCCATCAAATTCCCCTTGCACGAGGGGGCACCGAGCCTCCAAGCAGCCTCTGAACCAATGGACATAGCGAAATGAAATCAATTGCGATGCAATTCGTTGAGTCAAATTGAACTTCCTTGACTTGGAAGTTACGAATAACGTCACAGGCAAGCATAAGTGAAAATACGTTGAACTATTTCTGGAACATAAGCTTAGTTCCAGAAAATATGCTTGCAAGCGTTTCGCATTGGTGCGTGCTCATGTTAAAGACAGCGATTATCTAGAAATGTCACCTATCTAGAAATGCATGGTCATCTTCAGATGCAATCATGGTTAAATGAGGCCACGGCGCATTTCTTCAGACCTCTTGCACGTGATGCATGTATGTCGGTCAAATTACCTGCTAGATAGCAGAGTTGACTTCACATAGTCGTAAGCATAACCAAAAGAAAGAGTTTAGACGTTCATCCTACATATGCCCCGCTGTATTCTTCGCTATATACCCAACGCTACATTATTATGCCTTCATTTGATTTCTACCCTCGGCGTAGTTCCCAAGGATCACTCCGAAGTAACTTCGTTTTGGTGCTGAATTTAATCTCAGTGTTCTTTTATGCTCCAGCTGAGAGAAACGGAAATTATAGCTTTTCAGCACCAATTGGAAAGCGGAACGTGATCCACGTCACCCAGTGACATTAGCGATGGCGCCGGGTCAGGTTCTGGCTCATTGATAGGTGCATAGCCAACAAATAGGCACGTTGTCAATCTAAATGCACCCAAACTCTCACGAAAGACGAGAAAAGTATGCATTCAAAGCATTTGCAAACCTGACCTAACATAACCCTGAGCCAAGCAATTAGAAAGTCAAATTGGTATCATGCACCTGAATTCGTGATAATCATATCCAAATGTGTCTTGGACAGGCTGCATTCAGACATCTTAACCTGCCGTTAATCGGGTTATTAGTGGTGAAATGAACGCAGCTATGAATGAAACCGCCAGTGTCACGCGGGTTAATGAATCGCCAACACCACCAGAAACGCACCTCTGTTCGTTAATTCAGCCAATCTGGAATCGGAACGTTGGTTACTCGGTGCTATTGCGGCAGATGGTAGCCCTTGTAGCGGTTCATGCAAAACAGAGGTTTTCGTCGTCAGCCCGTTGCAAGGTTGGAACAATAGGCTGTTTTTGAATTTTTGCATCTAGAACATCATCTTTTCCAGGACATTTTCCTTCAGTTTTTCTCATTTGGGGGTTGAATGGTGCTGTTTGGCAATTAACTGTTCTGTGTTAAAGTGTTCAAGATTCAGTGGGAAGTACAAACTTGAATGCTGATGTAACAGGTTTGGAGAGAAACATCCCCTCCGTATTCGATTACCCACAAGTTGTCCTCTCTACATCCAGGATTACAAAGCACAAATCCAACTGGGGTCCGACGTGAGGCCAATGCCAAATCGCCTGGCAGAAAACATCAGCGAACTGCTTCATTTGCGGACAGGAATGGCGCGCCTCGCTCGTCATAATCGTGTCCACGCATTTGCGCTGTCATTCCAATTATTCGTTTTTCCACTGGCTGAACATGCCTGCGGCGAAGCTTAGGCGTTCCCATACAGTACTGAGGTAGGGACCCAGAGTGCCTGCCTCGGTCCCCACACAGGTAAATGGCTGTGGGGGCTCACGCCCACACAGCCATTTACCTATGCAGATAGCCAATAGCCAATTGCCAATAGTGGTGTGTGTTTACACTAGAAGTATAGTGTATTTAGTTATTAGGGCTTTAGGGCGCATCGACTACATTGGTCATGTAGCGCCCAGGTCATGTAGCGAGAAGTATAGTGTAGACACAAGGTGAAGTCTAGTGTAGACGCATTCTACTGCGACGGAGTACTGGTATCACATACCTTACGAGACGTTCTTACGCATCCACGAGGGTGTTATTCTGTAGGTTCAGGGGCCGATTCTCATCAGTGTAGATTCCCTCCCCAACGCCTGTTAAACTTGTCATTGGACATCATGGAGTTGTCTCCATCAGTGCTTGAGCACCTCACAGTTGATGCATGCATTTCCTCTACCGACCCGACTTCGCAAAGCAGCGCCCGCGTGCGCCACGGCCACGGCACATCGCCGCAGCGCTCCTGCGAAAGCCCGCGGCGAAGACGTCGTCCTGCTCGGTGCGGCGGGGGCGCGCGAGTGGCCGCGGGTCACGGGGAGCGAGCCGACGGCGGCGGCGCGGCCCGGACCGCTCGTGAGCCTGCGGTGACGCGGCGGCGCCGCAGGCCGACCTCGACCGACCGGCGCCGACACGAACGTCCCCACTCGGCGGCCGGCGGCGCCGACCGCAAATGAAATGGCGGTCGGCGCGAGGCGCCGGCGACACCGACCGGCGCGACCCCTGACCTCGCCTGACCCGCCGGTCACGCGATCTGTGTCGCGGCCGGCGGCGCGGTGGCGGCCGGCGCCGGCCGGGCGTGCGGTAGCCGCGTGAGCGGTCCGGGCTTCGCGTGCGCTCACGCGGTGCGCTGGCGGTGAACCATGGCGAGCTCGTGCGGTGGCAAATGGCCCCAAGTGTTTGGCACAGACGATGAAGCTGTTAGCTATTATATATTGAATGGTGATTGAGCGCGTAGGCCCGGCAGGAAACGGTGTGACGTTATTTGCAGAAGGTGAACGTGTAGTGCTTTGTGTCTGTTTCCTTACGTTCATCTAGATTGCTGTATGTGTACAGCACACGATCACGCACACACACACACACACACACACACACACACACACATACATATATATGTATATATACATATATATATATATATATATATATATATATATATATACATGCATATATATATACAAATATATATATATATATATATATATATATATATATATATATATATATATATATATATATATATATATATATGTGTGTGTAGATGTATTCGTGTGTGTGTGCACTTTCAATTTTCGGAAGCAGATTGCACTAGCATGTCGATTTAAATGAAAGTATGAGGATTGTGTACTACACATTGCTATCGGCTACAAGTGCGTGGCTTGTAAAATAAATGACATTAATCTGACGAACGTCGCTGCACAGAATGAAGATGGACCCTCAGTTGTGAATAAAAATACGGACAGCATCCACACAACACAAATACAGACATATATATATATATATATATATATATATATATATATATATATATATATATATATATATATATATATATATATATATATATATATATATATATATATATATATATATATATATATATATATATATATATATATATATATATATATATATATATATATATATATATTGCTAGAGACGTCCTGGTATCCAGCACCACTATGCTAGTGTGTACATACGGCACACTGACATGGCTGCTTGTTCTAGGTCTCATTATTTTGCACCCTGTCGAATGAAAAAAGAGGAATTTCTTGAGTCTGAAAGTGAAGTGGCTGAATTTCGAGGAGTTTGTTGTGGATGTGTTGTGTTGTTGTGGTTGGTTCTGGTTTTATGACTTTTTGTTTATTTTAGTCTGAGCCTCCTAAAAGTTGCCATATGGGCTAAAAACAGCATGTGGAAAGTTTTATTAACGCCTATTAATATTTAGAGGTCGCTTAAGAACACAATATTTTACATTATTGGCCCTTATGTTGGCCCATTGAGGTTAGCCTGACATACGTGAAGTATCATTGGTAAATGGAAGTCCCATCTATTTTCCCTGGGTCCCCTTCACAAAAGTGAGCATTATCCGTTCAAAACAGGGGTATCATGCTGACCAGACACTCATTATAGCCCAGTTAAGGTCCGGTTCAATGCGTCTGGGGACCTCTGCCTGTGGTCGGCGACCACCTGAAGAACAAATTGCTGCTGGTCGCCGTCCTTAGTCAAACGACCGGAATGGGGAGGAGTAGCCTAGAGGTAAGTTGCTCGTCTCACAATCGGAAGGTTGTTGGTTCGAGTCTCACCTGCCGCTACTCTTCGTCCGCGACCAATCGGCGTGAGAGATTGGCGACGCTACATGACTGAACGGTCGATGTGTCGTAAAACCAATCACCAATCAACAACCAACCAACGAACGACCAGAATACCATGGGCCAGGGCCACACCCCGCTCGTCGTGGTCGTTTGTAACGGCCAGCTTCGCTGCGATGACCCTTGCATCTCTGTACGCCTCGCTGTCGGTGCGAATGACAATCATTATAGAATCATTATAGAATCATAGACAATCATTATAAGAATAGAGGGCTTGCTTTTCAGTATTAGAGGGAGGGCTGATTGACAGATTTGGTGGGCAACTGGTTCAGTGTACAGAGTGCAACCAAGAAGGGCCCTTGTGGCTCATAGTTGCACTAATCTTTTATGTCTTTATGTCTTTATGAATGTTTGCCGCTCATCGCTCTGTGTACGGTCGCCGCGCGGCCGCAATATCGCCATCTGAATGAGACGTATGCCCCAATATACGGCGCCGACCGGCTACCAGTCAGCAGTCATCCATACCAACACCAACATAATTGCTGGCGATCCTGTGGATAGTTAATATATGGCCAATAGGCCAATGATTACTAAGACGAGCACAATTGCTGGCAGATCTATGGATGATGAATATATGACCCATGGGTCAATAATTGTCAATATGTTAATGTTCCAAAGTCGTTGAGCAATATTCATATTTTTCAGTTGAACTTTTAACGCATTTTTGTTAGCCCAAGTGGCAACTGTTAGTTGGGTCAAGCGTTGTATTTTTTGTTCACAAACTTATCTCGTGCAAAGAAGGACCACCCTAATGTGTACGAGAGGTGGTCAGTATGGTCGAATGTGCCTGAGTGCCGGTAGACTTCTTGAGGTTCCACTCCTATACGGCGCCTAAGCTAGATTCTCGTTTCCAACTCTTTGAAGATGGGATACTAAGAAGATATATTATTTGCTCATAACATACAATTATCTCTTTAAGGTAATTACCGGCTTAAAGGTAGTTCGTTGGTGGTGGGGCAGGCTATAAAGAATATGTGTTTTACACAACAGACAATTCTCTCAAATTTGGATAACTGCGGGCTTAAGGGTAACTAGTTGGGACTGGGCAGACTACGACATCGTTTCTATGCGTAACTTACAATCCTCTCGGACTTAGGTAATTGCAGGCATGAGGGTAACTTTTAGTGGCATTCTAACGTAAATTGTATTTCTGTTTCGAAACTCATGCTTATTGGTGCAAATTTTGCTTCAAAAGGCCGCTTCGGGAGATCTATTTTCCAGATACTCCAGCGCACATGTGACTGTGAGCGAATAGATCACACTGTTAGTGCAAGGTGTCCTGATATAAATAATAATCAGCCAAGTTTAAGGCAAAGCTTAGGCCCCACGATACTTGTTTCCAAGCCTGGTTATTCTTCTCCTTGAACGAACGAAAGAGTCTCAGGCAGCTGACACGAAAACGGCATAAAGAATAGTTCATCCATTCTCCAAGTCTCACGTTTCATCTGCATCACTCCATCTCTTCAAAATATACGTTTCATCCTATAACGCTTGGCTTATGGTCACCACAAAGTGAGCGCTCGGCGAGCCGCGTACTGTCGACAGCCGGGAAACCGACGCGGTCACGTAATGCAGTCGACAAAGAGCGCGCGAGGCGTCGCGAAGCGCGCCCGGTCGTGAAGCGCCGTCGTCGCCGGCCGCCGCCGAGACGACCGAGACAGTCGCGCCGCCGGGCTAATCTGTAACGAGCGGCGACCCAGGCCGCCCCATTCACGTCCAAACTAGCGGCGCGGCGGTCGCGGCACGCCGCGACGTACCCGGCGCACCTGAGCGGCGCCGCCGCCGTCGGCCGGTCGGCCGGTGCGCGCGCGATTTCACGCCCGCCGCCGACGGCCGGCGCTCTCACGGCCGTGTCGACGGAGCCGCTTTGCGGCGCGCCGTTCGCGACAAAAGCGGCGCGTGATGCGATCCGCCGGCGCGCCATTGTTCGCCGCGTCCGGCCGCCCGTCGGCGGTCGCTCGGTGCGGGCGACAGCGGCCCGTCTCGGCCAATATCCGGGCCGTCGGCGGTCACTCGGTCTCGGCCACTATTCGCACCGTCGGTGCGCTGCCGCTGTACGGCGCATCTGTCTCCGTTTTGGCGCGGAAGCGCGGCGCGCGCGCTCCGCCGGCGTCGCTGCCGTCTGATTGCTGGCGCCGTGCGACGACCCAGGTGCGACCTCTGCCGTACACCTGTCGCCGGCGACCTCGACGTGTCGGGACGGTGACATCTCACCACGGCGTGACAGAATGCTGACATCTTGTGTCAGCGCGGCAGACGCGAGAGACGGTCTCCGTTAGACACGTCGCACATTCTGCGCGTAGCTGTGATGATCGACGGCGATTGAGTCTGGGAAATTTAGAACGTTTCACGAGTGAGAGCGGGAGTGAGACCTGCTCATGGACTAATACGACTACTATTTCGTTACGGATGCTTGAACAGCGACGTTTGTTCAAGTGGTTTTAAATTCCTCGGACAGCGCAGCATCTGTCAGTGCAATGCTTGGAAATCTCTAAAAGGTACGCATAATTTGCCACATAACTTGCCAATGGCTGCGCAACATGTGCACATGCTGACGGACATTGGAAAGTGAGACAAATGTGCCGGTTTCGGATTGCAGCGAAAGGTTTGGAGGGAGGGGTCACGAAATAATCATGTCCAACGCATTTCCACACCCCTGTCTAGATCTGTCCCGTAACATTAGATTGTTGTCTGGAGCATCAGTCATAGCGCGCCGCAAATACACACCCACTTCACCACTCACCCTGTGATGGCATTATGTCAGCCCGTGCCCTCCCCGACTAACGCACCAGCACGGCCACCGCCTCGTCAGCGGCCGGGACTCGAGGCGGGCAGAGGCCCCACCAGGTGCCACGTGACTGACAGCGTCGACCCGCCGCTAAATCACGTGACTGACAGCGGCTGATGAAGCGCCACACCTAGCGCGTGCCGGGGGCGGCCGGCGCGTCGTGACAGCCACGACAACGCTAACCCGCGCCGATAACCACGGCGGCCGTGTGACCCGCACGCCGCCCGACAGCTGGGCGGCGGCCCACCGGCGCCGTCAGGGAGCTCTGTTTTGCGCCTGCCGCCCCCCCCCCCCCACCTGGCCTGGAGAGCAGCGCATCGGCGGCATGCGAGCGCGCCGGCAGTCGGAATTTTTACCCGGGCGAGAACTTCACGCGTGTCAACGGCGCGGCCGTGTGATTATTGTTTGGCGGTCGGCCGGCCCGTCCCGTGTTTATCGTCGCGCGCCGTTTCCGCGGCCGCGCCGCGCCGTTGCCATTGACGACCGAAATTGGCGCGGCCGCGACCTCCGTGCTCGCGCGCCGACAGCGGCTGTAATATAGACATTTCGCTCGCCGGGAACCCGACCAAATTACGGGTTGGAGACGCGGCCGGCGCTGCGCTCGGCGCGCTGAAAAAGCCGCGCGCCGCGCCGCTGCACGCTGCCACGGTGGTCCGACCGGCGTAATTAGCATGTTACCGGGGAAATTAACGATTGGATCCAAGTGTAAAAGTCGCCGGTGGGAGGCGGTAATGGCAGATTTACGTGTTATAAACGCCGGCCGCGGCCGGGAGGGGGCGCGCCGGCGGCGGCCCGCGTTCGGTCGGCGGCCGCCGCATCGACACCACCCTAATTCTATTACTGAGTAATGCCGGAGTGGCGGCGGAGTGGCGGCGGAGTGGAGGAGTGGAGGAGCGGCGCCGCCGGTGGCCGCGTGACTTATGCTCGCCGCTCGGCTGCAGGCCGCCGCCGCGGCGGTGCTTCCCGTCGGGAGGCGCTCCCAGCCGCAGCTCGGCTCGTCAGGAGGCTCTCTTACCTCATCGGGAGGCTCTCTTACCTGTAGGTAGCTCATCGGGATGCTCTCTTATCTACAGATCGCTAATCAGGAGGCTCTCATACCTGCAGATCACTCATCAGAAGGCTCTCTTACCCGCAGTTTGTCCCATCGGGAGACGCTCCATACCCGCAGCAGATCTATCTTACCCGCAGCTATGGGTGTTGCATTTCTATGTCTTTGAGGGGGAAGTGCCTCCTGAATCTTGGCTTTGCACCCCCCTCCCCCACGAATAACTAAAAAGTGTAGTATGGGACCATATGGAGTGTGCCATCCAATCCATTTAGGTCTGCCCATTTCCTCCATGTATTGCCTCCACCTCAATGTTTTTTTCTTCTTCAGAAATCAACGCCCTTGTCTGTAGCTCATCCCATCAAGAGGAGCTCCTGTCCGCACCTCCAGATCTGAAAGGCCTGGTCAGAGAAGTCTCTGTCCGCATCTGAGCGTCCTCAAGAGGCGTTTCTGCGTGTTCAAGTGCTTGGTCAAGAGGCACATTTGTTCTTAGCTCTTACAGGCCACGTCCAGAGACTACTCTGACGTCAGCTTCATCAGTCCGCTGAAAAACAACCCCTACTGCCGATGCGATTATGGCCCTCAGCATCCAGATGCTTTTAGCTGCGCTCTCTCTCTCTCTCTCTCTCTCTCTCTCTCTCTCTCTCTCTCTCTCTCTCTCTCTCTCTCTCTCTCTCTCTCTCTCTCTCTCTCTCTCTCTCTCTCTCTCTCTCTCTCTCTCTCTCTCTCTCTCTCTCTCTCTCTCTCTCTCTCTCTCTCTCTCTGTCTCTGTCTCTGTCTCTGTCTCTGTCTCTGTCTCTGTCTCTGTCTCTGTCTCTGTCTCTGTCTCTGTCTCTGTCTCTGTCTCTGTCTCTGTCTCTGTCTCTGTCTCTGTCTCTGTCTCTGTCTCTGTCTCTGTCTCTGTCTCTGTCTCTGTCTCTGTCTCTGTCTCTGTCTCTGTCTCTGTCTCTGTCTCTGTCTCTGTCTCTGTCTCTGTCTCTGTCTCTGTCTCTGTCTCTGTCTCTGTCTCTGTCTCTGTCTCTGTCTCTGTCTCTGTCTCTGTCTCTGTCTCTGTCTCTGTCTCTGTCTCTGTCTCTGTCTCTGTCTCTGTCTCTGTCTCTGTCTCTGTCTCTGTCTCTGTCTCTGTCTCTGTCTCTGTCTCTGTCTCTGTCTCTGTCTCTGTCTCTGTCTCTGTCTCTGTCTCTGTCTCTGTCTCTGTCTCTGTCTCTGTCTCTGTCTCTGTCTCTGTCTCTGTCTCTGTCTCTGTCTCTGTCTCTGTCTCTGTCTCTGTCTCTGTCTCTGTCTCTGTCTCTGTCTCTGTCTCTGTCTCTGTCTCTGTCTCTGTCTCTCTCTCTCTCTCTCTCTCTCTCTCTCTCTCTCTCTCTCTCGCGTCCCGTCGCCGCTCTCGGCTCCCGCGAGAGATCCCAGGCCGGTTGAGCCGGTGAGAGGCGGCAGCGGCAGCGGAGCGGGCGGTCCACCCGAGCGGAGAGCAGACAGCAGGGGCGGCGGCCGGGCCGGCCTGGGTGGCAGCCCGCCTGCCCCATACATCTGGCTGGTGTCGGCCCGTCCCCGCCACCCTGTTATTAGTCGTCAGCGGAGCCGGCTCTGTGGTCGGCCGGTCAGCAGCGACGCGCCGGCGCGCGTCTTTATGCCTCTTTTGTTCATCATTCAGCGTTTTCCAATTAACATGTCGGGCATAATTTGTGTCCGGCCGTCGGCGATAGGGGTCAGAATGCCGGGCGGCGCGCCGCCCGGTCGCCCGTCCGCGCGCCGTCGATAATCTTGTTTTCAGACAATAAGGGGATCAGATGTCATTATGTATTATTTACATTCAGTCGGAGCGGCATAATGGATTCAGACCGGCGCGCCGGAGATGTGCGCCGATCAGTTTCACTCTCTCCGCTCTGTGCGGCTGCAGTGAGCGCGCCAGAGCTCGGTGACGGCTCTTCCACCATACCGTACCACATCGCACCATACCGACCACACCATACCGACCACGCCACACCATACCGACTACACCACACCATACCGACCACATCACACCATACCGACCACACCATACCGACCACACCATACCGACCACACCGCACCATACCGACCACACCATACCGACCACGCCACACCATACCGACCACACCATACTGACCACACCATACCGACCACACCATACCGACCACACCATACCGACCACACCATACCGACTACACCACACCATACCGACCACACCATACCGACCACCACCATACCGACCACACCATACCGACCACACCATACCGACCACACCATACCGACCACACCATACCGACTACACCACACCATACCATACCGACCACACCATACCGACCACACCATACCGACCACACCATACCGACCACACCATACCGACCACACCATACCGACACACCACACCATACCGACCACACCATACCGACCACACCATACCGACCACGCCACACCATACCGACCACACCACACCATACCGACCACATCACACCATACCGACCACACCATACCGACCACACCACACCGACCACACCACACCATGCCGACCACATCGCACCATACCGACCACACCATACCGACCACGCCACACCATACCGACCACGCCACACCATGCCGACCACGCCACACCATACCGACCACGCCACACCATACCGACCACACCATACTGACCACACCATACCGACTACACCACACCATACCGTGCCACATCGCACCATACCGACCACACCATACCGACCACGCCATACCGACCACACCACACCATACCGACCACACCATACTGACCACACCATACCGACCACATCATACCGACCACACCATACCGACCACACCATACCGACCACACCATACCGACCACACCATAACGATCACACCATACCGACCACGCCATACCAATCATGCAATGCTGAAAACACCATACTGGCATGCAAGCCACCGATCCGATAATGTCAATTGCACCACACCAGCAAAATCAATGCAGACCACACCACTCCGATTGCGACATACGGACCACACCCCTCATCCCACACCACGCCCCTCATACCACGCCCCTCATACCACACCCCTAATACCACCACGCCCCTCATACCACGCCCCTCATACCACACCACGCCCCTCATACCACACCCCGTCATACCACACCACGCCCCTCATACCACACCCCGCCATACCACACCCCGCCATACCACACCCCCGCCATACCACACCACGCCCCTCATACCACACCCCGCCATACCACACCCCGCCCCTCATACCACACCCCGCCATACCACATCACGCCCCTCATGCCACATCACGCCCCTCATACCACATCACGCCCCTCATACCACATCACGCCCCTCATACCACATCACGCCCCTCATACCACATCACGCCCCTCATACCACACCCCCGCCCCTCATACCACACCCCTCATACCACACCACGCCCCTCACACTACGCCCCTCATACTACACCACGCCCCTCATACCACACCCCGCCATACCACACCCCTCATACCACACCCCGCCATACCACACCACGCCCCTCACACTACGCCCCTCATACCACACCCCGCCATACCACACCCCGCCATACCACACCACACCCCGCCATACCACACCCCGCCCCTCATACCACACCACGCCCCTCATACCACACCACGCCCCTCATACCACGCCCCTCATACCACACCACGCCTCTCATACCACACCCTGCCATACCACACCACGCCCCTCAATCCACACCCACTACACCACACCCACTACACGGACCCACGCCCCACAGCACTTCGACCACACCGGCCGGCGGCCAGCCCGTCGCCGAGCAAATGAAGTCATTAATAAGCAAATAAGTGTTAGTATTGGAGCCAGATGAGGCCACCCGGCGGCCAGACGGCCGCGCGGGTGAGATAACGGCGTGTCGTCTCAGCGGGCCGCCTGGCCGGGCGCGGCGGGGCGCCGCCGACACACGGCCGCCAGTAAGCGGCCCGGTCAGGCGACCTGCCGGCTCGCGCGCGCGCGCGCGCGCTTTGTCCGGCCGCGGCCGGCGGCGCCGCTGTGGACAGTGCGGACAGCGCGGACAGGCGTGTTGACGGCCGGCGCCGACGCGCGCGCCGCCCGCTTTATGGCCAGAAAGTGCGGCCCGGACACAAAACAGACGCGTTAGCGGAGCGGCTCCAATGAGAAACGGACACCGGCGGCGACGCGGTCGGCAGCTGCCGAACCGGCGGCGAAAACAGGAAAATCGCCCGCTCTAATATGTGTGTGTGTGGGTGTGTGTACAGTGGGCGGAGGGTGTGTAGTCGGGCTGTGTCGGCAGGTCGGTGTGAATCGTGTTATTTACGCCGCGTGAGTGGCCGGACAGGGAAACGCCGCCGATGCGGCGATAAGAGTTTGCTCCAGAAAGGTCTAACAGCAGCATCGTTCACGTGAGAACGGTGTGATGCGGCGCAGGGCGCTGAAAGTCTCACTGGTACTTGAGCGGATTTCCATGGAGGAATGGCTCATTTCCTCAGGATGGATTGATCGTCGGACCTTCAGCTGCTGGTCGAGATTTAAGAATGGATGGAACAACCTTTCACACGTCGTGGCTAGCGATAATTTAATTTATTTAGGGAGTGGTCAACAATGATGATGAAGCAATGAAAACAGCAATGAAAAATCAAACAATGATGCGTCCAGGTTACTTTTGGCGTCCTTCAAAAGCAGCAAGGTCCAAGCGGTCCAAGGACTCTAGAAGTGTACGACTATCAGCAGGGGCGCAGTCAAGTGGGGGTCCGAGGGCCCGGGACCACTTAGCACCCGGAAATACAAAAATACGGATGAAACTAAAAATGTTGTGATTTTCCCCATGAGAAACTGTAAATTTTCCGTGCGCCTGAAAATTTATCCGTTTCGTAGTATTTTATTCCGGTCAGGCTTTTACTTAGAAAACTCCTTGCAGCGCCATTAGTTCTCAGCCGGTGTGTCCAAGCAATGGCGTGCGTCTTCAACACCTGAACCGACGTGGAAAATATATCAGTCCATCTTCACTTATTTTGCAAAAACTTGTCCGTGTATGGAGATGTGGCGGGGCGCTGTAGGTTATCCGCGAACAGGGACAAAGCGTGCTTTAAGCTTGAGCTTCGGACTCCCAGTGGCTTCGAACTCCACGGTCTATCCAGAGTTGGGGATGGTCGCGCATACGGTCTGTCAGCCGGAAGGATGGTCGTCCGCACCGTCTGTCAGAGCTGAGACGATGAGATGAGTATGGCTTTTGCCAACGAGTTAGGATAAGATAGTCAAATGCTGCCCAAGGCGGCACACAATCACTTGTGTGTGGCATTTTGCTCTGTAGACGCGTGGGCAAGCTGTTTTGTGAGTGTGGCATATTCGAACTAGTAGCGGATACATCATCTAAATGCTTTTGGACATCCAATTTGAACAGCTAAGGCCTGTTTACACGTGGCGGAATTCCAGCAGAACCTTCACTCGGCAGACCCGATGTTCGCGACGTCAGCGGCAGAAATTGACAAGCAGCGGCAGAATGTAGCAGGCGGCTGCAGAAAGTAGCAGGCGGCGATATATTGCGGCGTGCTCTGACATCACGCTTCATCCTGGCAACGTTATACTAGCAGGATGATGCCATCTATCAAATGCGCTACAGAGCGTCTCTGTTGTCTCTTTACTGCGCCATAAATTATCCACTGCGGTACTAATTGACTCAACCAGCATCATCCACGGCAGCATCCAGATAGCATTAATTCCTATGTATTTGGCGCATAACAAACATCGTCCGACGCTCGCGTCCTACGGCAGAACGCGGCGAACAACTTGAACACGGTTCAACTTATCTGCCGTGAACGGCGTCGACGTCGACCAAAGCTTATCATAATCGCCATGACCAATGCATTGCGTAGCATCATCCATTTATGTTGTGACGTCAGAGGATGCGGACGTCGCTGCTGTTGAGTTCTGTTCGATTCTGTTCGGTTTTGACGGGTTCTGTGCAGTCCTGCCGACGCCAGGATTCTGCCTGGAGTCTGCCCGGTTTGTGCCGCGTGCAGAAAAGTGGCTCTGTGACAACAAACACGCCTTCCTCAGTGTCACAGTCAGGATTATTTCTTCGAAGGCCCGGCAGAGAAGAGGTGTCTGCTCACTTGGGATGGCAATTTCTTTTCTCTCTGCAGACTACAGGGGTGCACCTACAGCGGCTGGGGTGTTCCTCTCTGTAGATTGCAGGGGTACGTTAATGGCGACCAGGGTGCCCCTTTCTTCATATTGCAAGGGTACATTGCAATGGTTGAAGTGCCTCTCTGCAGACTGCAAAGGTGCCCAACAACGACTGGGTGTCCGTCTGCAGACTACAGGGGTGCCCCTGCAAAACATGAGGCACCCCTAAAGGTCATGTTGCAGAACTCTTTCAAGATAGTGCCAAAAATTGTCCCTCAAATTTTCGTGGTGCCCCCACCTTTTTCTGCACCACCGGCATTCACAAAATTCAGCCAGCCTCATCTCATCTTCACATCAGCGACGGAAACAGACCACTAATCGAGGCGTGCTGATGTCTGTCAGCATTTGAAATCACATATGTTTGTGACAGATGACACACAAGCGGCTGGTGGCTAAGATCTGAAGATTGAGGAGTGTAGCAAACGAGCGCAATTATTTCGAGCTATTCACCTTGTCTGACCTGGATCAACAAGGCGAAAAGCACTTGAAATGAGGGATAGGTATGCATATCACCGTCACGGACCAATGGGGGCAAAACAGCTCACTCTGCATTTTAGCTGAATGCTCGTTTGCTGGCTTTCTTAGATCTGGATTGATATGAACTATATCGCCCTCTTCAATATGGTGATTAAGGATGTCATCTCAATGAGAACATTTTTTAAACAGTTTTATCACAATTTTTTCAGATACTGATTCTGTCGTATCCCAGTCATCCCAATTGCACCGTGTCGTTTAATGTAGCTTTATTGACCCAGATTAACTTGAATTAAGGCGGAAAGCGGAAGATTATCAGGAAAAAAGCATGTCTGCAAATTTCAAAGCGGGTGTTGCCTCATGGAAAAGGTACTTTCCCATCAGTACTGCAAACTGAACTAAAACTTGGTGCTGCAAACTGAAAGATACAACACAAATTCAGCGAGAACTGGCTTTACAGCTGTGAAAGATATTGCAGATGCAACACCTATAATGCGAGATTCCCCGCCCATGGTCAAAACATTCCCACGTCATGCCATGTCATGCCATCCCATAACATGGCATGCCAGGGCATGACATGGCGTCATATGGCATGGTAGGACTGGCTAGGCCAGTTCAGTGGCACTGGAACCAGCTGCCAGAAAACATTGTCAGTAACAGCACATTGAAATTTTTAAAAAAAAAAAAAAAAATTTTAAAAAAAGAGGGGTTTTTTTTATTTAAAGGGGGGGGGTATAATGTGTGGGGGTGTTTAAAAAAAAAAAAAAAATTTTTTTTTTCAGAACGGCTACCAACTTCATGCCGACTGCCATGTCGTTGTTCAAATGAATGTTCATAAAGAGAAGGTCCACACATGCCCCTGCCCACCACCGGGATCCATAGATGGCAGCCACCCACCAGCTGGCTAATTAATGGGTCACGTTTTGCCGCGAATGCATGTGTACGCAATGGCATTGCCGGTGAAACGGAGCTAAGTGTGCACGGATGAGTCAATGGTGCATTGCGATCACAGTTGTCTCCCTCCCTCTCCCTCTCCCTCTCCCTCTCCCTCTCCCTTTCCCTCTCCCTCTCCCTCTCCCTCTCCCTCTCCCTCTCCCTCTCCCTCTCCCTCTCCTCTCTCCCTCTCCCTCTCCCTCTCCCTCTCCCTCTCCCTCTCCCTCTCCCTCTCCCTCTCCCTCTCCCTCTCCCTCTCCCTCTCCCTCTCCCTCTCCCTCTCCCTCTCCCTCTCCCTCTCCCTCTCCCTCTCCCTCTCCCTCTCCCTCTCCCTCTCCCTCTCCCTCTCCCTCTCCCTCTCCTCCCTCTCCATCTCCTCCTCTCCCTCTCCCTCTCCCTCTCCCTCCCTCCCTCTCCCCTCTCCCTCTCCCTCTCCCTCTCCCCTCTCCCCTCTCCCTCTCCCTCTCCCTCTCCATCTCCCTCTCCCTTTCCCTCTCTCCTCCGTGACTGGGTGGATGTCAGAGCTGTGGTCGTGTGATGACCCACCGCTGCCGTTGGAAGCTGCACGACCTGGTTGAAAGTTGGCCTTGCGCTGTAGAGCGACCTCGATCGCTGACTGGTAATACGGTCGGGCAACAGCGAAAGCAATAGTCACGGCTGTCTGGCACACAGTGAAGTCTAACTTTCTGTCAAAAAGAGCAATCTGAGTATAAAGTTTAAGGAGATGAGGTGCTTATGTCAAATATACTTGGAGTAGGTTGGTGTGGTGGCTCAACAGAACCGACTGTTGGTATAACTCTACAGGGTGACCTTTATTGGTGTAAACCGGCTCCCGTAGCAATTTCTTCATTTCAGGAAGCAGAACAATGCGACACACCTGATGTCTTTATCCCATGTTGGCTCTACATGCCGTATTACCCTTCCTCGTATAGTGAAGCTGGTGTCCTTCCACTCACTCGCTCGGCTACTACTTCTTGAGCCACAGCCTTATTGCGCCGTTCTAGAATACCATAAGATGGATGCAGGACTCATTTTGCAGGAATTGATAATTCTTCGTTGTATTCGTTTATAATTGGAACATGTGCAACAACTGCGAGATGTGTGTGATAATTGTGTGTGCAACCCAGTGCGAGTGAACCGGCCCGCCGCTCCGAGTCGGCATCACGAGCGGAGCAGTTGCTGCCGAACCGTGATTGTTGCTCGGTCGCCCGATCTCCAAACTATTGATTTTCTCTAGTTTAGGATTTTCGACCGGTGATCTCGAAGAGCCTTGTCCCAGTTGGACAAAGCAGCATGGACGAAATTATTATATTTAAACCAGAGTCACATCGAGAACACGGCACGCATGAACGATCGTCGCAAATATAGTTGTTCTAGATATGGCACTGTCCCTGCTAGTAGATTGGTCGTGGCATCGCGGCTATTTTTTGCCAGGTCACACCTGGCCACCGTGCTGGCCCGTGCTCCCTTTTCAGAGATTCCAATGCAGCACAACGTACTAACACTGAAAACCTCATCCGTGAACTTCAGGCTAACACCAATAATCCATCCCTCGACAGCATTTCAGCAGTAATATGTTGTTCTGATGAGTGGAAGGTTGCCCGCATATCGTATGCTTCTTGCCGCTACTGAAAGGTTGATGCTCTGATTATGGATAAGCCATGCATTAAGCATTGCGCATTGTAGGAAAAACTTGGTGCTCCTCCATAGCCTGGCGTCGCAGCTGAGGTGCCTGTAAAATACTGCATAAATACTGTAAAATACTGTAAAATGCTGCTGCCTGTAAAATACTGGGGTGCCTGTAAAACACACGCCGTTCGAAATGGAGCAAGAACAAGCATTGTGCGTTGTAAGTATGTAGGGTATTCTTCAGGTTGTTACAGTTTTTTTACAGTTTATCTAATCACCTAGATTCGGGGGACCCCCCTCGGGTTCTCCAAAAAAATATCTTACTTTGCAGGAAAAGTCAAACCAAGTGGAAAGCAATCAATAGGATGGGTTGATAAATATATAAACCCGATGACTTTTTATTCCAGGCTGGATTGTGTTGCCTGTGATAGGGCAATTCTTGTAAGTGGACTCTTACCTGGAATCTCGAGAGGTCTCCATCTACGAATGCGTGCTTTTTTGGGGGATGGGTTGTTTTCAGTATGTTCAGGAAACATTTCCATCGTGTACTCGGTAAAACGAGCGCTTTCGTTCTGATGAATGCCAAAAAGTACTCCCAGTTTCCAAAATATAAATTGTTCTATAATATACTGCATAGTTGCATAGTCATGCCGTCACCTCGTTCTAGATAGTTGATCGCGGTGCATGACATGTGTATGCTAGTAAATGCGTTTGTTTTTAAGATAGCATTCGAAGGAGTCACAAGGATCTACTTCACCATTGGATAAGAGAACTCAGTAAGTTGGTATTGAATCAAAAAGCATAATCATGGTGAACACCTCGGCTAAAATGGATGCGTCGGATTCAGTTTTTATACGTTCAAACGACAGCAAGTGCATATGGTACTGCATTACCCATTCTTTTTTCCTAATGTACCCTATTGGGCTGCAAGATTAGAAGAATGACTGTAGATATTACCGCCAAAGCAATGCATGTCCTGGTGGTGTCGTTTGTATAGTTTTTACTTTTGAGTGGGACATTGCCTTGTTAATGGTTATTTTAGCACACCTGGTGTCTTCTGAACTGAGCATGTGGCTCTATCCAACAGGAAGTTGAGGTAATATGTTTCAGCCTTGGAGCTAATGAATACATTTCCCCTATCGTGCATATGTCTCCCTTAGATTGCCCGAGTTCTCTTGGTCGTGTTTATGCGTGCATGCGTGCATGCGTGTGCGTGCGTGCGTGCGTGCGTGCGTGCGTGCGTGCGTGCGTGCGTGCGTGCGTGCGTGCGTGCGTGCGTGCGTGCGTGCGTGCGTGCGTGCGTGCGTGCGTGCGTGCGTGCGTGAGTGCGTGGGTGTGCACGCGCGCGGATGTGTATGCGTATGTGAATGACAAGGCACATTTTCGGAGGCCCGGGTGCCTCACCTCTACATCCACGTGACCCGGAAACTCTGGCCGGAAACAGGAAACTCTGACGCTACAGGACGACGTCTCTGTCGACAAACTGACGTCACCAGGTCCGACCAACGCTGGCGAAGTCAAACTCACAAGCTACAAGGGCACATGCAGCCTTAGTTTCGTCAGCGTGGTTCCCTGTTTCGGTCGTGATGACGAATTGCACGTGAAGTGAAGTCATTTCCGGCGTTACGAATAATGTGGCGGCTTTTGCGCAACCGCCAATCTTTGTACTCTATGGCCTAGCTGTACATACTGAGAAATGTAACTACGATGGACGCCACTTGCATTGTATTTCACCAAGCCAGAATTCAACAGCTGGAGACGTAAATCAACGTCGTGATTTGCATGCGGTACTAATTAATCGATCAAGTAAATTCATTGCAGCATCGAATCAAGTGTTAGATGATGGTTGCGAAGCATCTCAGCTACCCAGCGTGCCTTCGGGTTCCTGTCATTAGGTCACCCAGATTGGCGATTCTGCTGCTGGGTGGTTCTTGCGCGGTGGATATCTGCTAGTTTTCTTTGTGCCCTGAAAAGGGTAGGCAATAATTTGTTTGAACAGCCAGCCCGCTATTTATCGACGCGGTCGCGTCAAGTTCGGCACCGCCGGAATTAATGCGAGGGGCCGGCGGATGAACTGGGCCGGCGAACGCCGCCACCTTAGAATTACTGATTTACCGTGGTGGCGGAGGAATTTTCGGAACCGACGGGGCCGCGGCGGGCTCCGGGGGCCGCCAGCGGGCTTGGCGCGGGCGGAGGCGGCGGCGGCGCGACGCCGGAGGCTGAGCAGTGAAGGACGCCATCGCGCGATACGTCGCCGATGCCGACAATAAAACCCGCCGCGCCGGTCGAGGCCCGCTGCCGGCCGCCTGTTCCGATCGGCAGTCGCGCCGGCCTGACCTTGCCGCCGCTCCACCTGTGTAATTTCGGCGCCGGGATGACCGGGCGATTTTTCAATTATGAATCACATCGTCTCTCTCACTTAGTCGCCATAAAAATACACTTGCAGTGATTAGCAAAGGCTGTAATTACTTAATTTGCCGAGCGGTGTAACGTATAGAGCCGAGCGGCGGGCAATTAAGCCCGGCTGGAATCTGCGCCGTGCTGAAGGTGGTCATTACGGCCGGATGGTGTGAAATCGACCGGTCGGAGCCGGCCCACCTACGGAGCGCGGCGCGGCCTGCCGACGGTGGCGCCCTCTGGCCCGGCGGCCAGGTGGGCAGGTGGGCCGGTGCCGCCGCCGCCCGGCGCCTGTCCCAGCTTGTCGGCGGCTCCCGCGCCGCCGCAGGACGTCCGGCGGCCGCCGCGTCACGCGTCACGCGCGCCGACCTCGCGCCGAGCGCGTCGCTGGCTGTTGGCGTTTGGTCGGCTGGCCCGGTTCAGCTCGAAGGCAGCTTTTGGACAGGCGACACCCTGCGCGTTCTCCTTGTAGTGTTTTCCTCGCTCGGTTGGTGCTGCCATGGATTTTGGAACCGGGGACGAGAGCTACCGTGGATTTTGGAACGGGGTCGACTCTTTTCATGCAACGCCACAGGCGTCGAAGTGGAAATTTCACGTAGTTCGAAGACGCCGCCCCCGCCTCGCTCTCCCGGGCTGGCGACACCCATACCATCTCCTATATCTCCGCCGTACTCTGTCTCTTCTCACCCACACGCCGGTTGTATCACTCCAGCGGCTATATCGCTCACATCCACCGCGATGAAGTCGTTCAGAGGAGACGTCCGGGGCGGCGCTGCCGGTGCACCAGGCACTTGAAAACAACGTAAGTGGCAGCTGCGTGAGATGGTCGGCTCCACATGGGCGGCCGCTAGCTATTCGGCCACGACGGCACATCTGAACAGGAATGTGACGCGGGAACCCACTGGAGCACTCAGTTCGCTGGCGAGCGTGCTGCGTGGCCTCCTTTGTTGGTGTTGTTGTTGCTGCTGCTGTTGGCGGCGGCGGTAGCGGTGTTGTGTTCGTTCCGGTGCCGCCGAGTCACGGTGGCTGATGGATGTGATGTCTGTCCAGATCAGAGTGCAATTGAAGCCACTTGCCCATAAATGGGTTTGGTTAAAGCAGGGCTCGAAGTTTTTATTTCATTTTGGAGGATCCTTTGGCGACCAGTGCATGGCCAAACAGCTTGCTCACTGTGCTTAAAATAAGCAAGGCATGCCCCCGCCCACCCACTGTGGAAGACATGAAATCTGTTTTTATGTTTTTGTTGGTCTTTAAGCAAGCACTGACTAGGGCGTGTTTTCTCACAAGAAGCAGTGGGGGAGGGTGGATATTTTTCATCCACCTTTATCGTCGCAGCCAATGGATCGATTGCACTGATGCAAAGGCATTTCAATAGCCTAGACACTTTTACCTAAAGAAAAATTGTGTTGACCTAGAGGTCACTGATGACACCACAGATCAGGTAAAGTAAAACGGTTTCACTGATTTGTAGGGCGTAGCTTCTTCCTGTAACTTGAGGAACTATGTCATTTTAAGATCACAAGTATGTTTGACTGCATGCAGTAGAAACCTAGAGATATTCATTACAGTCTGCTTAGTTGTTTGATCAAGCAAGGTCGAGCGAGGTGAAGAGGTCATCTTGCAGGCTTGGTTCGCTTTGAACCGTAATCCATGTTTATTGGCAAAGCTTACACCAATAATTTCAGGAAAAAATTACCTGAACATTTCGTGTATGCCATAGAATCCTGTGCAACTACATAATGCTACATGCAAAAATGTAAAAAGTTCAATAATGACGCGAACTAAAAAGAAGAAAGAAGCATGTTGATATATGGCATGCTCAGAGGTGCAGCCAAGGCCTCCTCACGTGAGCGACAAAAATGCAATAGATCGATGAAAAAGAACTGAAATTTTTCGCTATGCAGAAATAGACATTTTCGGCGTGCTTCGCGCGCCGAAAGCTTTTTCCATCTATTAACATTTTTGCCTTCACCCCCCACCCACCACCCCTCCCCCAGAAAATCCTGGATGCGCCACTTGGTTTAGTAGTAGGATGAGAAGTACTGCGATGGCATTGCACATCGATGGTGGGCACTCACTCGATGTGTTTTCTGAAGCTGTGATGATTCCGTGATATTTTGTACCATGACACTTGCACAGTCGTTGGTTCGCGTACTGACCGCTCATGCCGACCTTGTCTGGTGCGTCAGTCCGACGAAAACGTCGTATGGTTAGTGCCACAGCCACCGACATCACACAACTCACCTCCGATCGTGGAGTTTAGAACTGGAGTTTGGAATTGTTGAGGATTGTGCTGTGCAATATCAGGTGAATGGTGCTAGATAGGCTGAGGTATATAGTTCCGCTTGGAACTTGAAATAATTGACTGATTGGAGGGTGAGCATGTATTTTTTTAGTATCCTTTCTAGATTGGCTTAAGCCAGATGGGCCCCTGTGGCTCTTATTAACCCTGTCTCTTCTGTCAGATCCTCACACCCTGTCTCGAGATTAGAGGGGGTCGATAGAGACCCCCTCTAATCTCCAAACTAAGCGTCGCACGAAAACGAAATAGGTGTCATCAGAAAGCGCTCGACGAGTAGGGCCAGACACCACCCCACAAAATTTTGCCACCAAAAAGTGACGTCACTAGGGCCCCTAGAGTTTCACGACTTACATTATGTTTGTGGCTCTGGGCGGGGGTCATTTTGAGGGAGATTTGAAAGAAAAATGGAATTTAAAAAAAATGAAAGCGAAATCGACCAGGGCCATCCAAGTTTTGGTCACCCAAAAATATATTATTTTTGATTAAAAAATTTTCAGTTTACAATTTTCTTTACATTTCCTTTTCTAATGGGTAGAGCGGACCGAAAAACGTTGTTCGAAGTCAATTTGCACTGATAAAAATGCTTATTTTAGCCTGAATCTTAAGTCAAATATGCTAAATGAATAAGTCATTGCGTGAGAAGAAATATCCGACCTTCAATATATCAGGAGGTGCTGAGTTTACATCAAAAGTAACGTTAGGGATTATACTATATTACTCAACGTTTCGGCCAGGGGCCATCGTCAGGAGAGTGGCCCCTGGCCATATATTGAAGGTCGGATATTTCTTATCACGCAATGTCTAAAACCCAGGAGCACTTAAGAGCCATTCTTCGTTGTATTAAAAATAAATAAGTAATCCAAAACGGAAAAAATTGAAAAATTCCACTCGTACGTTTTCTTGCACCCCTAAACATCAGCAAACGCTGAAAGTTTCATCAAAATATCTTTATCTGTTAAAGCGTGACGACTGGTTGAACTTTTTTGGAGGTGACCTCACTTGATCTGAGCTAACTCGTTGACTCGTTGACCATACTTCAAAATTTAGACACAACATGTTAAATTGATGTGGGAAAAGGTGTGCCAAATTTCGGCGCGCTACCGCGCACCGTTCTTTCACTATCCGCGGAAACCCTTATGGGAGGGGATCGTCAACGACCCCCCCTCGAGACGGCGCGGGTTAAGCCTTTATGATTATGAACTTTATCTATGTATCGCCTTTATGATTTATCTGTCACTTTATGAACTTCATGAACTTTATCTTCACTGCCGCAAGTGATATTGAAAGGTTCAAAGCGTCAGGGGGTGAATGTTGTCCATGTCCTATTAGCACGGCACATTATAGATGCCGCGACAGCGAGCGCAATCATACGGCGGTCACCTCACGGCCTCAGCGAAAACGGACTCATCGGAGCTCGTTAAATGCAATGGTGCAGAATCAAACCTTAGAATAACAAGCAGCGTTAGGCAATTACTCCCACCCTGTGCATAAGGAGGGACAAGTTATTGATCTACGATTACCTGACATGCAAGAAATTGTTTGTCGCCACTCTAGTTAAGCAAGCAGACTATCAAGCAGACTGTCAAGACCTATTTGAATATCAAGCATCGAACGAATATGCCCCGGATTGACTTGACACAATCCATGTGGTATAAATTGACCGGTTATATTTTTCGCTTCAATTTTTTGATTTTGTAGTTTTGGTCTCAATTTTTGCTGGGGTGGTTTTGTGGAGCAGGGTCTTATTATTAAGCAGAGCTTGTTACGTATATCCTCTCCCGCCACCTGATCCGTGAATTCTAGTTCGCGAGTTTGAAGTGCCGTCAATGCACCGACACGACCACCCCCGGTCCCTGGTAGCACGTCCCCGGTCTTATCGGGCCAGTTGCCAACTGACCCTCCTAACCGGGGGCTAAATGCGAGCGCGTGAAGTTACTCGAACCCGGTTCTGCCAGGACAGGGGAGACCAGAGCAGTATAAGTCAGCGCTCGAACCAGCTGAGCTACCTGAACACTGCCCATGATCCATTTTATCCACAAATCGAATCGTCAGCTTCCTTCTCTCCGATTATATCGCAAAGCGCATGTATGAATGCAAAAGATCAAGATGCAACAGGAGTAGCTTTATTCAAGGGCAAGGCAATGAAGGCTATCATGTTTGATTTCATCTTCTGATTGTTTTTCCTATGACTACCCGGAAGAGGAGCACCAAAAGGCCAACATTGGTTAGAGCTAGTTGGCAGCGTATTTAGGCGGATAGTAACCCCCCTCTAAAATCCAAACTAAGCGTCGCACGAAAACGACAGACATGTCATCGGAAAGCGTTCGACGAGTAGGGTCGGGATCCACCCCCAAACAATTTTTCCACAAAAGTGACGTCACTAGGGAGCTAGATTTTCACGACTCTTCACGACTTACGTTTTTGGCTCTTAGGAATTCATTTTGAGGTATATTTGAAGACAAAAATTATTTGGGGTAAAAAAATGACAGCGAAATTGTTCAGGGCGAAGAACATGTGTTGGCCCCCCAAAAGTAATCTTTTTCATTTCAAAATTTTTAGTTTTCAAGTTTTCTTTCATTTTCCTTTTCTAATGGGTAGTGCAGAGCGAGAAACGTTGTTTGAAGTCAACCCGCTCCAATAAAAAAATGCTTACTTTAGCCGGAATCTTCGATTTGAACTCTAATAGGCAAATATGCAAAATTTATTAGTAGTCAAAAACGGAAAAAGAAGACAAATTCCTCTGTACGTTTTGTTGCATCCCTAAGGATAAGCAAACGCTAAAAGCTTCATTAAAATATCTGTATCCATTAAAGCGTGACGACTGGTTAAATTTTTTTGGAGGTGACCTCACTTGACCTAGATTAACTCGTTGACCCTAGATGACCTGACTTCAAAAGTTTGACATAACATGCCAAATTTATGTGGGAAGATGTATGCCAAATTTCGTTTCATGAAATTCGTTTCGTTCGTTCACTATCCGCGAAGAAACCTGAGGGGCCGGTTGAACCCTCCCCCCGCTGGTACGGCGCGGGTTAAAATTGATATTTTGAAGTAATTGGGCCCAGAAGACACATTTCATCGTGTGAAGCAGATGATTCTGCACTGTCCCCGGTGATCAGCGGCAGCACTGTTATGGTGTTGTGGAGCGTGTTGAAATACATGAGGACAGGCGAACAAAGTTTTTTTAATCAAAATTTTCCAGCCCAGTGGTCAGTGATCATTCCGAAATTTGCATTCATGAACAATGGCCAAACACGTGTAGGCACTTTTAGTCTACTCAGTGAGGCACAAAATATAGATCGTGCCACCTCACCCCCGTACCTTAGCAAAAACCTTGCGTGTGCCCCTCAGCAGGAAAATCATGGAAACGCTCCTACATTCGTGCATATCACTTTGTGAGAGGAGAGGCCATGACAGAGGCTTCGTTGCATCTGATTTCTGCTTCAAAATGAAGACCCGTGAGCTGAGGTGTCCTCTCCCCCGACCACTTGTTTTGCGTTCGATCGCAATGCGTGGCGTAGCCCGGAAGCTCCGTTGGATGAAGCGCAGAACTATAGCGCATAGTTAACGTTTGTAAGGAATTGCACGAGTTGGTAAGGGAACCTGTGGCCGAAAGTTCCCATGAAGGAAGACGCGTAATATACCTACATTTCGCAAATTGGTAGCCATAAATTGTAGACTGTTCAATTTTAATTTTTTAAAAAAAAGGAAAAAGGAAAAAAAGTGCCATAGCCCGAGAAGCTCTTCACTGCCGGGGTTTCTTCTCCGTTTGCAGCAGGGGTACTCCGAGAGCCTTTATTTGCATGAACATAAATCGAGTGATCAAAACGCGTGGCGAAACGTCACACAATATGGCGCTATCACTACAATCTAACAGCGGCGGAACCAGTACCGGAATGAAGCTGTTGAAAACAAAACTCCGGCGAAGTGAAGGCATGCTAAACAGCTGTACAACCGATGATCGTGAACAGGCCACCGCACTCTTCACCGAGACGGTACATGGCAGAAGAATGCACGAGACAATGCTTAAATATCACCTCTAATGACATTCGTCTCGCTGTCAGTCGCGCGCCACATGGTACCAGTGATGGGCACCAGGTGCGACGACGGCTGTATTGTCGACAGACGCGTCGCGGCGATATTTCGACGTCGACGATATTTCGACGTCGGCGATATTTCGACGACGGGCGGCAACCTCCCTGGTGAATATTCAGAAACAGGAATGTGCTTCTAATCGCTTGTCCCTGCTGAAATTCTGGAAACGGAACGTGCACCCCCTGAAAACCCTCTCCTCATTTTCCCCCTTGCTCCTTCCCTCTCCACCGCCGAAGATTGCATTTGGCACCATTCATTTCGAAGGCAGGAATACAGCCATGCCCATGCCAGGTAGATGTATGAACAACAGCATATTTGGAGGAGTAGATGCTAAATATTCGTGTGACCGATGTTCTTTCTTTTGTCCTGCATACTGCGGTCTTCTCTGCGACAGCTGAATGCATGAGTACAACGTGACCGCCGCCAAACAGAGCTTAGATTAGCATCACAGATAGAGATCACATCACTTTGGCAACATGCGCGACCACATGAGCACAAGCAGACAACAATTCAAGGGCAAACTGTGCAGCTGCACACGCTCGGTCGTTCCTATGCACTCCAAACGAGCTATGTCTTCTGCTTTCTTCAATCGAAGTGGTTTATCAATCGCTCAATTCGGTTTTCTCGCTCATCGTCTAATGTGCATTTTATGCGCTTCGATTTTCTTTTGCGGTACGCAACGCTTCTGATACAAGATCGACAATTCATGGCCTCTAAGATCGGAAACTCTGCTCGACATAAAACACCCATAGAATAGACGCACCCATAGAACTCATCTTTGGCCAAGCGACAGGCGACGCCCAGCCTCACACGGAAGCGTTGGTGAAAACACTACACCTAAACGCACCGTAAACACTACGCCCAGTTCACAAGCCGTCGGCGTGGCGTCCTGTCGCGCGGACCTCACTCACGAGCCACGGAGCGGGCCGTGCGCGCCGGCTCGTGCTGCCGCCGGAGCCGACGTAGCGCCGCATCGGCCGCTCCAAACCGCCGCCGGAGCCGACGTAGTGCCGTATCGGCCGGTCCAGGTCACCGCCGGAACCGGCCGCGCTGTTGACCGCCACCGGCCGATAGCGGCGGCGGCCGTGTCGCGCGCGCGCGCGCCGCCGCCTCACTATTTGCACGTGTACACCTCCGTCACGTTGGTGCACATCTGGCAGTCGACCTTGAACGTCCGCTGGTGCCAGAGCACGTGACAGTTGCACGTGCTGACGAGCGAGCGCACCTGGGTGTTGTAGCCCCTGCCGCAGCAGAGGACGGCGCAGTGGCGGCCCAGCTGGCACTGGCGCGTGCTGGTGCCCGGCCCGTAGCCGTCCGGCTCGCAGTAGCTGGGCGACTTGTCGCTGAACACGAGCCGGCGGCGCGGCCCCACCGGCGGCGGCCGCTGGCGGGCGCCGCCGCGGCCGCGCCGCCGCCGCCGGCTGATGATCGTGTTGGTGCGCAGGCTGACGGCGCCGCCGCCGGAAGTGTCCACTTCCGGCGCCACTTCCGGCGTGCGCCGCGTCGCCGTCCGGTATTTGCGCTCGACGGCGGCGGCCGTGTGCGGGAACTGGCCGACCTGCTTCCAGCAGGTGCGCAGCTGGCACGAGCCGGACACGCCGTGGCACTTGCAGCGCGACACCATGCCGCTCATCACCGTCTGCGGCGGCGGGTACGGCAACGTCAGTGTCAGATCTCAACCTCTCCACAACACAGGCGTCACGGTCATCACCGTCTGTAGCGGCGGGTACAGCAACGTCAGTGTCAGCTCTCACCCTCCCCACAACACAGGCGTCACGGTCATCACCGGCGGGGGACAGCAGCGTCACCTTCCCCCACACAGTCGTAGTTCGTCTGCAGCGGTGGGTATAGCAGCATCAGCATCAGCTCTCAACCTCCCCACAACACAGGCGTCACGCTCAGCACCGTCCCCGGACAGCGGGGAAGCAATGGCATGTCAGGTCACAGCACAGACCCAGGAAGCAGAGACGATAGCATCATGGGAGGTTATGGCATGAAAGTCATGATCGGCACCACCTGGGGAAACATAAACGGCAGCGTCATCTCTGGTCATGATCAGCAACAAGGGCAGCAGCACCATGAGATTATCATGAAGAGCAGGAGCACACAGACATGATAAATGGTAGACAGCGGTGCTATGGGAGGTCAGCAGTGACAGTGCATGTTGGCATGTGAAATCAAGCAAAAAGAAAAACATGAGCGATTTTCGGCAGAAAATTGGAAAATATAAATGGAAAGAACAGGCGACGACAATCAAGGTGTTGTTAGGGAAACAGTGCCGGCAACCTTCCCGATAGATCCTTGTTTCGGAAGGTGTGAAATATTTCCCTTCGTCTGGATAAATAAAAATAAATAAAATATCCACCAACTCATATGCGTCATGTGAATAAGCGTGAATACAACGCCGCGTCAAGCAGAAACGTATCCAATGGGGCGAAGAGGACGGTAATGCCGCAGCATCCCGAAACGCGCTCCCGTTGGAGATGAGGCCCTCCAGGCCCTCCAAGTGGACATCACGCTTCTCTGGAAAGGGCAGTGAACTCCCCATCTCACCCCAACGATTTTTTTTCAGTCGAAAGTTCCCATCCGAGCGCGAAAGGTGCCTCTGTGTTCGAGTGAATTTCCCCTCCACCGAACAAAATCCCTAGGTCCGTCAGTGGTGTCGGGTCTCACGTTATGCCCCGATGGCAATGTCCAAAGTGAGACTGCTTAATCCAAAAGATGAGGACAGAACTTATGTTGTGCTTACGAGTTTTATCTAAATTAGGAACATGGGAATGTAAATTAGGGGAAGGGTGAGCCAATCAGGACTAAGTGACAGACCTTGGTGGTAAATGAATGAGACATGATGACACGAAGCCATCAAATGGCTGCTCTTCCTTGCGGTGGCATCTCAGCAGCAGTGAGACGTTCCGAAAACCAATCGCGCCGCGACGGCAGCTCCGGAAGCGACGGCAGCTCCCGCCCGGTGGCGATACCTCCCTGGAATCTCAACAGCCGGCGCAGTCGTCTTCGCACGGTCGCCTGCCGCGTTCGTTCTCACGGCCGGCTTGGGAATGGGTCGGCGCTGGGCGATTCGATAGCGCATACTATCTTTATTACCGCAATGCCTTCTTTGTCCGCGTTTAGGACTGTGGCTGCTCCTCGGTCGTGTCTATTATTGACGCCTGATTGGTGAGAAGACATCAAATCAAGCGGCGTATTACGTTAATTCCATCAGCGGCGGGACGAAGCCGGCCGCCTGCGTCCGATTCCGTTCGCTTCTGTCCGACTCGGCGGCGATCTGGCCTTGGAGCGGAGGCGGACTGTTGGCTTCTCCGTGCCGGCGGTGCCCACTGGTGTGGCGGTGTCTGGCGCAGCCGTCCGGTGCCGTTTGGTCGCTCTGTCAGCCTCCCTCCACCGCCGTGGGAAATCGTAGGGCGCCACCACGTCTCGGCCTGAGCCGACCACTCGCAGGAAACTCTTTTGCATGGGCGTGGGTTTGTGCGTTGATGCTGCCAGTCTGCATCCAGCTGTCAGTGGTAGCAGTGGAAGTTTTTGGGTGCCGGCTATGCATGTTTTTGCACCCATCAGGTGTGAACATGTTAGCTAAGGTTCCGTGAGCGCTCCACATCTTCCTCCGTGCTTAGTCTCAATATGTTCAAGGCGGACGGCGGAGACCTCAATGGGCGCGGTCGAAAGCCGCAGTCGATGCTCACCTTGTTTGTTTGTTTGTTTGTTTGTGTATTGGGTGGTTCACGACGCACTTTATGCACACTCATGGCTAATGGCGCCGCCCACACTGTTTCGCCGGTGGGCTGCGGGGATGCTCACCTTCATGCCGACCAGAGAGCCCAGTGGGCGCGGTCGAGAGCCCAATGGGCGCATTTGACAGCCGTGGTTGGCACTCACCTTGATGCCGACCAGAGAGCCCAGTGGGCGTGGTCTGGAGCCCAGTGGGCGGTGCTCACCTTGATGCCGACCAGAGAGCCCAGTCGGCGTGGTCTGGAGCCCAGTGGGCGGTGCTCACCTTGATGCCGACCAGAGAGCCCAGTGGGCGCGGTCTGGAGCCCAGTAGGCGGTGCTCACCTTGATGCCGACCGGAGAGCCCAGTGGGCATGGTCTGGAGCCCAGTGGTCAGTGCTCACCTTGATGCCGACCAGAGAGCCCAGTGGGCACGGTCGAGAGCCCAGTGGTCGGCGCTCGCCTTGATGCCGACCAGAGAGCCAGGTCGGCGCCTTGATGCCGACCGGAGAGCCCAGTGGGCACGGTCGAGAGCCCAGTGGTCGGTGTTCACCCTGATGCCGACCAGAGAGCTCAGTGGGCACGGTCGAGAGCCCAGTGGGCACGGTCGAGAGCCGTAGGTGGTCGGTGCTCGCCTTGATGCCGACCAGAGAGCCCAGTGGGCACGGTCGGGAGCCCAGTGGGCGGTGCTCACCTTGATGCCGACCGGAGAGCCCAGTGGGCGCGGTCGAGAGCCCAGTGGGCACGGTCGGAGCCCGTGGGCACGCGAGCCCAGTGGGCACGGTCGAGAGCCCAGTGGGCCCGGTCGAGAGCCCAGTTGGCGGTGCTCACCTTGATGCCGACCTTCCAGTTGTGCCAGTGCACCAGCCGGCGCGCGCGCCTCTGGAGGGAGCCGCGGCCGCCGCGGCGCAGCAGGCGGCGCGTGAAGCGGCCCGCGAAGCGCACGTTGTGGCCGCAGCCGCCCCAGCGCCACCTCTCGGCGACCGCCAGCTCGCCCGCCGGCGCCGACAGGTCGCACGTGCACGCGGTCAGCTGGCCGGCGGCGCAGGCGCGCGCCGTCATGTGCGCGATGGCCGCCGACGTGATGGAGTACAGAAAGGCCGTCTCTTTGAAAGCTGCGGACGTGGGAGGCGAACCGGTGTGAGCGGGCGGCATCCAGAATCGAAAACGTCATGTTTGGTCTCAAGCAAAACTGATTGGCTTGCCTACCTCCGACCCCATTTCAGCCTGATTTTTAGAGCACATGCAGGTCTTCAAACATCAGGAAGGGCCGAGACCCCTTGGTCGTCTTCTTCGTTGTTCCTAAGGTGGAGCGGGTGGCTGTTTGGCTTCAGTTATCGATTATAAAATAAGGTAGAACTGTGTGTGCTGCCATAGACATCTGTCTCGTTTGTGCCGATGAAAAATTATCGCGTACCCTACATTCGGGGTAATGTGAACGGATTTGTCAACTCTGTCTTTCGCACATCAGAGGACAGAAATGTTCACTTTGGTTTTCAGCAACGAACGAAAATATGCGGCCCGAATGTCCCACATTGTCCGGTAGAACCATTCTTGATTTGTGTTATTATTCAGATGATGGCTAGAGTTATGGACACGTGACGCGTGAGAAATACTCGGCAAAGACCAGAGCATGATATTTCGTATATGAAAGTATATGAAACAACACCCCTGGTTCTGTGAGATATGCACCTTGGTTCTGTTTATAGTTACTCTGCTACCTGATATGTTTGTGTCAAATGCAAAATATAATGAATATATTGGGCCGAATATTTTCAACTGCAAAGTCTATGTTATTTCCCCATAGAATGGGTCAATGTTTGTGCGCTTCCTGTTGCATCACCAACGCCCATGACCAGTAAACAAGCAAGCTTGCCCGCATTGCATCCGTGCAGTGCGGTGCAGCATGTCATAACTGGCTGTGCCTGTCCGCCACCTGCTGAAAAAGAGAGCTGTCAACGGACCTTCGCAGCAGGGTATCGGTGTAGTAACTGAAGCTGATTTAACAGAGGACGGCCTTTCCGGGTGCGGCAACCCACACTCTTCAGATAGGGCGACCCACCCTCCTCAGGCGCAGCGACCCACCCTCCTCAGGCGCGGCGACCCGCCATCCTCAGATGTGGCGACCCACCCTCCGCAGATGCGGCGACCCACCCTCCTCAGATGGGATGACCCACCCTTTCCAGGCGCAGCGAATTATCCTGCTCGAGAATACCGCCCCGCTCTCCTCAAATCTGTTGAGTCACCCTCCTCAAATGTGTTGACTCACTCTCCTCAAAGTGTGCTTCCTCACCCTTCCCAAGTGTGGTGACTCACCCTTGTTAAGTGTG
This sequence comes from Imbricaverruca yamaguchii, assembly GCA_034440575.1. Taxonomy (NCBI): domain Eukaryota; kingdom Metazoa; phylum Arthropoda; class Thecostraca; family Neoverrucidae; genus Imbricaverruca; species Imbricaverruca yamaguchii. The sequence goes on from JAOTOL010001572.1 coordinate 1,179,491, forward strand.
GTGACCCTCCTTCCACAGGTCTGGTGGCCCACCCTCAGGTATAGCAACCCGCCCCCCTCAGGTGCGTTGACTCACCCTACTCAAGTGTGGTGACCCACCATCCTCAAACGTTGACCCACCCTCCTCAGATGTGTTTACCCGCACTCCCAAGGTGAGGTCACCCACCATTTTCAAACGTGTTGACTCACCCTCATCAAATGTGTTGACTTACCATCCCCAAGTGTGTTGACTTAGCATCCCCAAGTATGGTCACCTGCCTTCCCCAGGTGTGGTGGCCTACCCTCCTCAGAAATAGTGACCCGCCTTCCCCAGATGTGGTGACCCATCCTACTCAAGTGTGTTGACTCACCATCCTCAAGTGTGTGACCCGTCCTCCCCAGGCGTGGTGACCCTCCCTCCTCAGGTGTGGTGACCTTCCCTCCCCAGGCGTGGTGACCCCCTCCCCCAGGGGCAGTGACCCTTCCTCCCCAAGCCCCCAGGTGCAGTGACCCGGACCCTCCTCAGGTGTGGTGACCTTCCCTCCCCAGGAGTGGTGACCCCCCTCCCCAGGGGCAGTGACCCTTCCTCCCCAAGCGTAGTGACCCACCCTCCTCAGATGTGGTGACCTTCCCTCCCCAGGCGTGGTGACCCGCCCCCTCCCACCAGGTGCAGTGACCCGTCCTCCCGAGGCGTGGTGACCCACCTTTCTGCAGTATCCGGATCCTGCTGGGCCCAAGGGAGCAGTTCCAGCGCTGCTCAGTCATCAGCTGTGTACAGGAGTCGGCGCTTAGCCTCACCGCCTCCAGCAGTACCCTCTTCATGCCCGGCTGCAGCAAACAGCAGTCGATCTCAGCCGCGTTTCGGACAATATCACACACTGACAACTGCTTTTGGCATGCAATACTAGAATTGAATGGATTGTTCGTCAGAGGTGTGGTGCATGCATGCAATAGGCATAGTTTTTTTTTAAAGTTTAAAAAAAATTATTTACGGTTCAATATCTCAGGGACATCGGCTGTGGCTCGGTGCTTGCAAGTTGTTCTCGTGTTTCACGCGGCGGCAGTAGAGGTGTCAAATATAGCCATCATAATTATACTACTTTCGAATGAGACGAGAAAAAAAACTAAAATCGCAAACAAACTCAGGTCCAATAAATGTAGGGAATTGCACCGCACTAATTTGCAATTTGTTCTTCAAAGCGTGTCACATTGAGCATCCCGCAAGGCTGTCAACAAAGTCACTTCTCGGGTGTTCTGTGCCCATTCCCTTTTACCGGTTTTAGAGCCTGGGGCCAGGATATGAAACGGCGATCTGAAACGGCGGATCTGAAACGCGGATCTGAAACGCGGATCGATTCCCGCATGCGCAATAAATAATGGTACGTCTTAGGACTTCAGCCTGAGACGTCAATGCCGTCATGTATAACTGTAATCTATCAAGCTCCAGTGGTGTGCTTACCATGCGCTCACACATTCTCCTCTGCTTCCTGGTGGAGAATATCTTGTCGGGATCGTCAAACGAGAGAGGCCTCGCTGCGCTCAAACTGGAACAGAGCACTCCCATGAGACGGCTAAGTACCTCAGACACAGCTAATCGCTAATCGTTTCAGGGATTTCAGGGATCAGTGTCTGAAAACAGCGGCTCTTTACAAATTCTCCCAAATCTACACCAGGAATATTTAGGTCCCGCCGAAAAGCGAACCGGTCTTACAATAGCTTCACGCATCAAAACATATTCTACACAACTCCACCACAACGTTCCACATATTACTGCTATTCCTCCACCAACTACACCACCGTGGCAGATGACCGAACGATACATTTTATATCTCACCACCACTCCAAAATCACAGCTTTGTCGAGAATATGTCAAACAAAAATTCCACCAGTTTCGTTCTCGATATCGTCACGTTACTTTTGTTTTCACCGATGAATCTAAAGACACAAATTACACAGGAAATGCCATCGTGTCAGGGACACACACAAAACAGCATCGCTTGCCAAACGGGACATCCATTTTCATCGCCGAATTCCACGCCATCCTCATTGCCCTTCGCTATGTCCGCAACCGTTCAATTTGTCGCCCCATGCGCAGTATTTGTTCCGACTCCAAATATGTTCTTCAATCACTTTCTTCACTTTCATTTTCACACCATTGCCATCTTTCCATATATATCGCACTATAAACATTTAATTTCATGGGCATCAAGGTCCGTTTCCTGTGTGTGCCCAGTCACTGAGGCATTCCGGGGAACGACGGAGCAGATCATTTAGCTAAATCATCATTACTAATTTCAAACATAACAGAAATTCCACAACACTTTAAAGTCATTCAATCAACGATAAGACAGAACATCTGACAATATTGGAACAAACAATGGACTGAAACTACAAGCCACACACAATAACGTCTCATCAAACCCGTCATCGATAACTGGACCACATCATATCAGAAAACAGACAAGAAGAAAATGTTTTATCTCGGCTCCACATAGGTCATACTTTTCTCACCTATCGATATATGTACACTGCTTCACCTCGACCTTCATGCCCATCATGCAATACTCATCTTACAGTTTCACATATTCTCCTACACTGTCAACACCACTATGACCACCGAAAAACATTCACAAACTACTGCCGTACACACAACGCCCCATTTTCTTTGCCAACGCTATTAGGAGATAAACACCCTTTTCTCATCAATCTACTTATTTCTCAGGAAAACCAACTTGCTTCAGGATATATAAATTGACTTTCATGATGTAATCTTTCTTCTTATTTCTGTTCATAGCACGAAATGGCCTGAGCAGGCCGAAGTGCTCACCATAATACAATGAAAGTAAGTACCTCGAATACGGCTAAGTACCACAGACACGGCTAAGTACCACAGACACGGCTAAGTACCTCAGACACGGTTACCTACCTCACACATAATATTTGCGATATTTATCAAAACAAACAAAAACGAGTAGGCATGGTCCTTGACGAGATAATCCGTGATTCAATCCATTGAAAGTAGCTTTACACCCAGCCAATGAAGGCAATTTAATTATTCATACAGCGGTATCCCCTTTCATACGGTGGCTTCGTTGAACTCTCTCGCCCCCTGTGGCGCCGTCACCGCACCTGTCCCACTCGGTGCGTCATAGCTGGCGACCGCCGGCACAGCTGTGCGGAACTCTTTTCACTTCCGATTGAAAGTTGTGCACCAGCCGTGCGGCGGCCGTCTGAATGGAGGTGGAGGGGGGAGGGCAGAAGCACGCCGTTCAAACTCAGTACCGTGTGGGTGGGCCAATTTTTAGAACGACAGTTGTCGCTCTGCATTGCAGCTCGCCTATTTACTTTTCGACCTGATGATCCAGTGGAATAGCTAGTGTTTTCACAGTGTATTTCATTTCAGTGAGTAAACTGTGGTGGGATTTATTTTTATCTTTATTTCCAATAGCTCAAATGCGATTTCTCGGGGGCCTGGGAAAACAAGAGCTTGTTTTTCGACAAGCTCAGCAAGCTTTTGAAGAGCTCTATTTGATGATTGTCACAGACCGATATCCATACTGTTTGCCGTCATGCCTCGAGTATATTTTACGCACTTTACAGACGATGGATAAGGAGGTACGCCGTTCAAAATCCAGTACTCCAGTCAATGCAGCACATCAAGTTATAAAATACCAGTGTTGGCATGATCTGGGAACACTCCGCTTTACTGTAACTGGATGGAGAAATGGTAGCAATTGGTGTTCCAAAATTGTCAGGATGAAGTTATTTTGATTATGGCAAGCACTAACCTGATGAACTGAGCCACTCTCGAGTCGTAGCACTCACTCGTATTTATTTTGATTTTTGCGGTTGCCGTTTATGTCTGATTTGACACTGTAAACGTGATTAAAATTAGCGTATTATTACGATGAGTCGCGGTTCTTCAGATCCAAATATAAATTATTCTTCATAATATCATTTGCAACATCGCAACCAGCTTTTGATGCGAAAAATTGCAAACAAAAGCATTTGTGACATCTTCCAAAATGTTCAACCATTAGTACATTACAAAACGGTCGTTTTCCCTCCATGTTTAGGTTAAAGGAACTAACAATAAATAGTTAGATTTCTGCTACACTTCGACAGCAACATTCGGACATCCCTTCCCCCAAAATATGGGAACTTGGAAGTACTGGGCTTGGTGCTTCCACCAAAGGCTTAAGTACATTTTGTTTCGATTGAAAACAAATTGCATTCCTTGTTTTCTGTGAGTTCATCAATTAAATCATATTCAAATTAAAAGAATATGTGATGAAGTCAGCAGACGTTGGGGAAAATCTTCACCGTCTGAGGAAAGGCTGCTTGGAAATATCTGTCCGAACATGTTTTTTTTTTCTCAGGCCCTCGATGGGCTCGGAATTCCCACCTCACACTAAGCGGACATGAGCGGAACATTCAAGAGTGGTTTAGTCCTGAAAACATGCCCCCCATAAGATATTTAAATGCCCAGTTGGGTAAGCTAAAGAAAGCCTTTAATTGTTTGTAGCGATGTAGCACTATGCCGCGGAGCTGGTGGCGGAAAAGAAACACATAGAAGATATACTTGCAGCGTTTGGTATCAGCTTCATTTAAATAGGTGCCGGTGCATTATAGAAGAGCAATATATAGCAATCAGATGGATACTACAGCCAACGAAATCCTGGCGCTTGTAGCACAAGGCTCCGGCTGGGCGAGTTTGAATTGCCAACGGGCTTATCCTATAAGATACCATAGGAATTCGCATTGCTGAGTGAATCCATTGCAGTATGCGTCCATGCATCGCCACTCCATCCTTAGCTCTTGACAGCAAAGTCATCAAAATGATTGGATTACCAGATCTGGGAATGCACGTTTATCGTTCGTAACGCTGGGAACGTGACGGCAGACGAGAAAGGATCACAGTATCAAGGGAAGTGGAATGCTAATGTATCCCGACAGTTCCGTTCTCAAGATTTACACTTAAGCCTGAATCAAAGGGAGACGCTGTGGCCTCCCTATCTCGCGAGCGAAGCTGTTGGAAGAAGTGCATGACTGGGTAAAGGGCGAAGCTCATGCAAGAATAGCCTGTGGAGATCAAGCTGTTTCAGACTCAACGCCACCTGGTGCACGTATTCCCGTGCAGGTGCACAAACCTGATGATTCGGGTGGAAACATTGGGGGGAGAGGAGCTCGAGGCCCACACAACATGGCGAAAGTCCGCCCCCCCCCCCCAGTCAGTGCGCATTCTACGACTAGCCGAAGCTTTGGAAAATAATGTAATGTAACATCCGCTTACATACCCTACGTAACATGCATAACCTACATAACATACGTCTGATCGAATGGAGCATCCATCATGTTTCCAGACAGGGTTCCACAAGCAGCTTTGTGTGTGGGAACCGGCAATGGTTTGTCCTCGCCAATAGCTAGCTGTATCTTCAATCGATGTTTCTACGGTAGCATATCAGCTCTGGTTATTTGCCAGGAGGTATATATATATATATATCCTCTACTCTGTTCAATCACACATTTCTAGGTTATGAGTATTTTAGGAAAGAACAGCATACATATGGTGCATGTAATAATCATGTTACGAGATGGGTACTAAGACCTCCACCTATTTTTTCCAATGGTAAATATTTGGATATCAGCCTCATGCAACATTCAGCACTGTGAGTACTAATTCCCTTTCATAAATGTTCCTTTGATGCCTGTGTTCATTTTAAGTCAACATTCCAGTTGCCATTGAATTGTCAAGTGTCCTATAGATTTAGGTACCACTTAGTGACTATTAGAGGTTACTACGCTCCGGTAGGTAAATCTAACCCAGGAGAGCTATTAGAGCTATTGGACGCCTTGGCGATGGCCGGATTTAGAAATATGACGTGCTAGTATGTTGCATTTTGACTCACACATGTCGACTTCGTATGGTAAGTGATTGGCGTAGCAAGTACACAGAACACGGCTTCGGACACGGGGGTTTTATAGTAAAAATCAGCTGCATATTTCGTCATCAATGTTGCACCTAATTCGATCGAAAGCTCGAGATTAGCATTTTCCATTGTTAGGCATTGTTCAATCAACATCATTGTTAAGCATTTTCCAGTCAAAGAAGCTAATGTCGGTTTTGCTATTGTCCAGGTGTGATGCATGTTCAGCAAGGAGACAGGAAATGAAACAACATTACAGGGTTCCATGTCACATACAGAGGACATTACTGGGATCGAATCAATCATTGTGGAGGCAATGGGTCTCGAAACATTTTACAGAACCACACTCCCGATGTGTGGCTGCTAGGAACGATCTCAGGGACGTGTGGCCCGAGCTCGCTGTTCCGGCATGACTCTCGCCCGAGGGCTGGCCAGGTCAGTTTGGCTGCTCGGCCACTAGCATCAGAACTACACCTGAGTAGCTTCCAAAACATCATGATTACAAACGCGTCTGCTATGCACAAGATATCGGGCAATTTACAAGCGGCGTTCCCCTATCTTTCCATTCGGTGAGTCTTGTTCATTCTTGGATCCGAAAACAAATTGATACTAATAATGGTAATGACCGTTTACAAAGTAAGTAAGCAGAGGTGGCATTTTTGTATTGGCACGGTCTGTTGACCTGACGTATGGTAACATCATCCACTTCCATTTTAATGTGTAATGTGAAAGCCTTCCATATCCTATACCACAAGTGAAAAGTGTCTTGTGCCATGACGGCAGTGACCTTCCCGTGGAGCAGTACATTCTGACCGCTGTCAACTTCCCAGCACAACCCCACTGTGACTATATGGCCACCATCACTCCTCACCGTCACACCCCAGGCCGAGTTTTGACCGCTGCCGGCCACCATCACTCCCCGGGCCGAGTTCTGACCGCTGCCGGCCACCGTCACTCCCCAGGCCGAGTTTTGACCGCTGCCGGCCACCATCACACCCCAGGCCGAGTTTTGACCGCTGCCGGCCACCATTACTCTCCACCGTCACACCCCAGGCCGAGTTTTGACGTTTGCAAACCACCGTCACAGCCCAGGCCGAGTTCTGACCGCTGCCGGCCACCGTCACTCCCCAGGCCGAGTTTTGACCGCTGCCGGCCACCATCACTTCCCGGGCCGAGCTTTGACCGCTGCCGGCCACCATCACTCCCCAAGCCGAGTTTTGGCTGCTGCCGTCACCATCACTCCCCGGGCCGAGTTTTGACCGCTGCCGGCCACCATCACTCCCCACCATCACTCCCCACCATCACACTCCAGGCCGAGTTCTGACCGCTGCCGGCCACCGTCACTCCCCGGGCCGAGTCCGACTGCCACGCCGTGCACAGCTCCGTGACACATGGACCCCGGCCTGGACCCACGAGGCCGGCGGCGACTGTGCAATGGGGAGCACACCTGTACCGGTGCATTTTTCCGCGGAATTACGCCCGGGTACGTGTGAGCACGTGTGGGCCGCGGAAGGAAGCGCCTCGCCCAGTCCTGGCGCCAAGAGCTTGGCTGACCAGTGCAGCGCAGCAGTTTCGACCGGCCACCGGCATCGGCGGAACGTGCGGTGCTCGCACAACCTGACCACCTCCAGCTGGGCTGACCACCTCCGGCTGGGTCAGAGACAGCGGCGTGAAGTGAGGCGGCGCTGGGTAGTCGACAGCGGCAGAAAGGAGCTGGTGATAGGATGGAGAAGGCATCGATCATGTGTGATCGGGGGCGTGAAGGGTGTCGCGATTATTCGGTGCGTTTTTGATGGAGCGGTTCCATCGGGCACGATTGCACGAGTGACACTTTGTGGAAAAAGACTGGGGAAATATATGAGTGAAGCTGAAAGGTTCGACTTCTTGGTGGTGGCTGCGATAGGCCTGTGTCGAAATCTGGCAGCACTGGAGAGCGCCAGTTTTTTTGTCGCTATTTGTCGCCACCTCGAAACGGTAAAGGCGGATGTCTCGACATTCGAATACACTCGGGGACTCGCAATACATATAACGCCGTCACCACAGTTACATGAATTTGTTTTGGTTCTTCACGCTGCAGATGATCACTGCGACATAGGAGAAGTATTTAAAGTCCTAAGCTTCCCGTCCCAAGAAGCGCAATGTCTACAAAACAATGGGCAGGCGCTGACATGTCTCATCCGATTACAAGGAAGGCTGACTTCCGTTAACATGTTGACGATAACGTGTCCTCCTCGCTTTTCTAATTCCGATAAGCTATGTTTTAAAGATGATCATCATATTTGTCGGCGTAATAAATTTGTTTTAAAAATATGCAGTGACTTGGACAAAGGAAGCTGTTCAAAATGTGATGCAGATCTGTTCCTTCAACATTATGTACAACTGATAGTATATTTTTGCTATATGGAATTACCTTTATCATGGGACGCATAGTAACATATAATAATTGCAGTGAAATTACAGAAGGATTTCACCACAGAAGTGAAATCACTTTCTGTGGTGTATGTGCCACCATAGCATATATAGCTAGTCATCTAGCCAAACGGAAGCGTTGAAACCTATGGACACCTGCTGAGTTCCACCACGAAACTCTTTGAACAGAACTGTGCGTACTTCCGAGTAAAATATTGTGATTAAAACCTCTTAAGATATAAAGTGAAAGAACATGCTCGTTTCCGAGTGAAAGAATGAGCGATTCAAATGCTGTAACAAAAACGAAGGTATCAGGTTTTCACAAGCGTAACGGTCGAGCCTTGGCCGGGCCCGGTCGCCCAGATGACCTGTGTCGTATCTACACCGGGGTAGACTCGTCCGGGCTTCGACCCGCTTGTGGTAGCCTTTCCTGAGCAGTTGGCCTCACCCCTCCAGGAGTCGGCCCGGTACGAACGTCAGCCTGGGCCGGCCTCCCTGGCTCGTGGATAGCTGAACACGTCCAAGGGACGTGCCTGTGTGTCAATGTGCAACTCACGTGCCAGCCCGTCTACCACCGTCTTAGTCACCGCGGCATGACACTAAACACGTTTCAGAATTGTTGGTGCATCTTTCGGCGTGTTGATTTTCGACTGGCCGGCGTGACTATATTTTTCCACTTCAGGTGCTTCCCAACAGCGGATGGTGAAATTTCGCCTTGCGATATTCTCTCTCAAACGGTGGGTGGAAAAAATCGACCCTGTGCTGATTTTTTGCTCTGCAAGCTTGGATTTCGGTCATATGGCGGTATGATTTTTGTCAAGATTGGACAATAATTTCTGGATAAGTTCACCCTCAATGGCGATATCAACAGTTCAAATCATCGGCATTCTGATTGTGCTCTTGCTATGTTTGAGGATATATCGACATCAAGTTTAGAGTGAATAATCTTTGTAAAGTCTCAAATACAATGAATGCTTGAATCATTGGCAGTCAACCCAGACCAAGTCCGACGGAAGCTCCCCAAAATGGTTAATCATCATGTATTGGACCCAATTGACCTCGGATGACTACGATTATGTAAGATAGGCTTTTTAGACCCAAACTTAGGACTCCCCGACGGTACCTGAGAGTTCCGTCGAGTCGACCCTCGTAGTTTTCGATATTTCGGAGGTGCGAAATTCCCTTTCTCGGCACGCCATAAACAGAATCGTCCGCCGAGACATTCCCTTTAGCACTCACGTCTCACCGTCTTGCCTCTCAGAATTTCCTCACAATTCGTTTTCTTCCACGCGCGAAGCTCGCATGATTGTAGCATTTCCACCAACGGGTCCCCAATTCGTCCACGGCAATCAGCGGTAGCCCTCACAAGTCTCCATTTTCACGGGCCGACAAAGCTGACTCGGCGCACCCGCTTTCTCCGTGGGTCTCCGTCAGCGTCTTCACACGGCAATTTGCTCCATTTACCAGGCGATGCTTATCTGCACTCTAGTCACCACGTAGGGAATCCGCCTAATTTCCTCAACTGACGACGATAGGTGCCCACTTAATTTATTTACTTATGCTAAAGCCGCCCACACATTTCGTCTGACCCCCTCACTGTACCGCTCACAAACTGACAGTGTTCAGCGGGACACTCACACTTCTACTACCTCCCGGACATTCATCATAATTCCTTCCCCCAATGTTACACGCAACGCCTCTCCCCCTCTCTTGACTGTTGCTCACAATTCAGTTGCCACCCGGGTGTCGCTCACAATCCCCGCACCGCCGAGCGTCGCGCCCGGCCTCCCCGCCGCAGCGGGGGCATCACTCACCCTATGCCGCCGCTCCCGCGGACTCCGCCCAACGACAGCAGCAGCAGCCAGACGCCCGCGACGGCTCCGGTCGTCGCCATCGTCGCCATCGTCGGAGCCCATCGGCGCCGACGGCGCGGCTGCGGCGGGACGCGCGGCGGCGGCGGCGGCGCGGCGCGGCGCGGCCGGCAGACTGGCGGCCGCCGCCGACAGCGGAGGCGCCGGGCGCCGGCCGCGCGGCTGACCTGACCGCGCCGGCCGGTCAGAGCCGTGCAGGTCAGGGACGTGCAGCGCGGTCCGCCGCGGCCGCCGCACCGACACACGACTGCGCCGCCCGCCGGCCGGCCCGGCCGAGGTGGCGAGGGGCGGCGCAGCCGGGCCGCTCGCGGCGCGCCCCCGCCGACGTCCGCCCCCCCCGACGACGTCCTCCCCCCCCCCCACGGCGGCGGCACGGCCAACCCCGCCCGCCGTGGCATCACATGCTGTGTGCAGTCGGACGTGAAGGGCATTTGACACATGCCCCGGGAAAGAGTGGAGGCCGGTGGAGTTATTCGGATGCAAGTCGGGTTGTGAGCTTATTTCTTCGGGCACCAGCGTGGGCTAACGCTTAGCGTTTTATATTGTTGACGTCTGGTGGCAAGACCAAAACAACTAGAGGTTCGGCAATGTGCATCAAGATCCATGTCACAAAAGCCTTACAACGAGGAAGATGTCAATGGTGAATGGGTCTTTTCCATGCCGTATGCGCTGGATGCGATAAAATTATAATCTTCCAGTTTTGTAGCTATAGGCGTTGTACCTGGCGACGATTTCTGCCGGGATACAAAAAATCAGTGTATGCCAACGAACGTAAACGTTTATGTTTGTGGGACGGTTCTCCTTGTTCTACAAGGTATTTGTGGGACAGTTCTGTCCAACAAATAGTCCCACAAATAGCGATCAGGTTAAAATAACAGCGGCCTGAGCATTCGAAACGCGACGATTACATTCAAAATCCTGCGGAAAATATTAGCGCGTGACGTCGAGGCTGTCGTCCGGCCCCGGCTGCCAACTGAGCTGATGACAGCCGGCTGCCAACTGAGCTGCTGACAGCCGGCTGCCAACTGAGCTGATGACAGCCGGCTGCCAACTGAGCTGATGACAGCCGGCTGCCAACTGAGCTGCTGACAGCCGGCTGCCAACTGAGCTGATGACAGCCGGCTGCCAACTGAGCTGATGACAGCCGGCTGCCAACTGAGCTGCTGACAGCCGGCTGCCGATGGAAGATAGCCTCCGGTGCAGACGATGGCAGGCGTGCCGTGGCGGATGTGCAGTGTTGGCTTCGGCGCCGAGTCGGATGCAGTCGGCGCTATCGGGACGCATTGTCGTCGCCAGCCGGCAACCGGAGCCGGACGGTCAGGGAGTCCGCCGTGCAAGTGTGCCGCCAAAGTCGAGCCGGCCCAGCCGGCCGTCGGGTCGTTCCCCGTCGGTAGAGTGTGACATACACTGGCCACCGGGTCCCTCCCACCGCCCACGCCGAGCGGGCAGGGAAGGCTGGCATCCACTGGCCGCCGGGTCCTCCCGCACCCGCCAAGAGGTCAGGGAGAGCATGACATACACTGGCCACCGGGTCCCTCCCACCGCCCCCGCCAAGGGCAGGGAAGGCTAGGACCACCCCCGCCCCGGCCCCCCCCCCGCCAAGAGGTCAGGGAGAGCATGACACACTGGCCGTCAGAGACCGCCTCCAACTTCTCCAGCATGCCGAGTAGTGGTGCAGCCAAGAATTTCCGAAGGGACCGATGAAGGAAATGTGAGAAACAGAGAAAGTTTCCGGAGCGCGAAGCGCGCTGAAAATTGAGAGTTTTGGATGGTAACATCTCAAAATTCCTCGTTTGATCTAGTGTGTCTTTGGGTGCTGAGGGGGATGGGCGCCCCTCCCCCTTGGCTGCACATCTGATGGCGAGCGTGTATGGCACCAGAATAATGGCTTCGGTCTCGTGGCGAATCAGTCTTCGAATCCAACTATCCGTACTAGTTGCGACGGTAAGACGACATTCAACTGCAAGTGTAGATCCCAGATTGTCTCAGTTCGGAGATAAACCATTGACTTTCGGGGGGGTTCAGTCGCTACCAGACAGTACAGCAAGTTGTTAGTCTGGCCATAAAATCACTGTTGCAAGCTCATAAAGGGCACAGTAAGCCGTAATATAATGACAATGGTGAAGAAAGCATGGTGCGAAAGCGGTAAAAACGAACTCTATCAATTACAGTGAACCTTGACCGGCTAAACGCATTCAACAGTTCGACTACCCAATTATTTGTGCATCACATTCGGCCCTCGATCTCCGCTGGAACTCTCACCCCCGTCTGATCCCGAAGAGTCCCAGCTGCCGATCATTGGTCATCCCGTGTCGGACTCCGAGGAGTCCCAGCTGCCGATCACTCGTCACCCGTGTCGGACTCCGAGGAGTCCCAGCTGCCGACCATTGGTCACCCGTGTCGACTCCGAGGAGTTCTAGCTGCCGACCACTGGTCACCCGTGTCGGACTCCGAGGAGTTCTAGCAGCCGACCATTGCTCACCTAACGCAGACTCCGAGTCCCAGCTGCTGCTGCTGCTGCCAGCTGTCCCACCGTCTCGATAGACCCGATCACTGGTCTGTCGAGACGGTGTCACTGGACACAAGCAGACGCCCCGGCCGCACAACAGAGGTCACAGAGGTCACAGAGTTACCGCCCGGCCAGCTGTCCGGTGCACAGATTACAACGCCGATGGTGTCGCGTTGTCGCGACATCTGTGAACACAGCAGCGTGGGTGCAGCGTCAGCAACGGCCATTTAACGATCTGCGATCGCCGCCTAAGATATGTGCGTAATTCGGTGCTTGTAAGTATGGCTGGAGATCTCGGGTGGGTCGGGAGAGCGCGGATCCCCCGGATAGAATACCGTGCTAATGTTAACTTGTCGTTTTCTCTCTTCAATCTGAACATCTTCCGACTCCTCCGCTTCCTGGTTTGGCGGGGAATCTCCAGCCTTGTTTGTAAGGGTAGTTCGCACACTAATATGTGCAACGACCTCTTGGTATCACAGATGCCAAGCCGGTAACGTGGATTCACATTGGTTTTTTTTCCACTGCATAGCCGTGACGGCTTTCTGCTGAAAATCCATGAGAGAAAAAAACTAGAGTAATATGGAATGCAATGTATTTTTATGAACATCCGGCTACCATTGCAACTGACCAACTCAAACTATTGGGTCAGTGGTCGCAAGCGAGTAATAAAATGTGTGTTCGCCTGATTTGAATTAAGCTATTTGGCCTGATGTCGCTGGGCCGGTCTTACACATCCGTGTCGTGTGTCTGCTACACCGGACTGCGACTTCTTTCCCTACTTCCCTGCTAGCTTACGCGCCCTATAATTGGTCAAAAGTGGCGCCGCGGTCGCACAGCCTTCATCCTGTGGCCGGCTCCTGTTCAAGATGGTCACGAGCCGGTAAGTCATAGGCTGGAATGTTGAAACGCAGTTAGCGTCTTTCAGCATGAAGGAGGAAGAAAAAGTAGCTTACGCTCTCACGCAGGAAACGTCTTGCATAGCAATTGTCCGTGAACCCGTCCGCGAACCGTGTCAGGGAAGTGGTGATTATTCAGCGGTTTTGACAGGCCGACACATCCTATGCGACATACATGGATAGTGCATCCATGATGACATTCCATCGAAACCACTCTTCAGGCGGATATTCCTCCCTCATAATATTCGTGTCGTAATGTTACCGGCTGAAAGCAGTGTTCGAATATCGACAGCAGCAGCTGCAAGCAGCTGAAGCGTGGCACAACGGAGACGAGATGAGGTGAGGTGAGAAGGGAAAATCAAGCAAAACCAAACGCGAAGGCGGCCTAGTCACTGGCGCCACGCGCAGGCAGCGGAGGATATTGATTAGGAAGACTGCTGCGGAAACGGCCACTGGTGAAGCCTCGCACATTATGGCGCAATCGGGACAGGAAATCGCTCACGAAGTCAGGGGGTCCACGTTATTATTTTCCAAACATATTTTCCGGTTGAATAGGAAAAGCGACAAATTAGCATTAGCAGGGCACCAAATCAGGATCCTCCTCCGAGCCACCTGGGATCTCCAGCCATGGCCACAATCACCATGGAAAAGAGGCTATAGCTGCTTGTCATTTATATATTACGCTGATAGCTTTTTATCTAATACTTTCAATTCTTAACCCGCAATTTGCAATTGACTCCTTTTGAAAAAAACTTTAAATGCGCTCGTGCTTCCAGACCTGGTCCGGGTTCCTTCCTTTGCGCATGCTCTGAAGCCCTCGACCTGCCAAGGTCTAATGCAGCCCTGGCTTCCGAGCCTCGCTCCGGCTGTTTCCCCCCACCAGTCCGGCTTCCCAGGCTGCCGAGACGACCGGCGGAGCGGCCCGCGCGACTCGGCAGCGCGCCGGAAGTCCGCGCCGACGCTCGGCATCTTCCCAGGCGGATTACTTTAACGGCCTGTGCACGAGCGACGGCCGCGAGATGGTCGTGGGCGTGCGTCCGACTCCCGGAGCCGAGACGCGCGGTCCCCCAGCCGGCTGGGGCAGCTCGCCGCGGCGCGATCCCGCGCGGCATCCAGCGGTGACACGTCCGACTCCCGGAGCCGAGACGCGCGGTCCCCCGGCCGGCTGGGGCAGCTCGCCGCGGCGCGATCCCGCGCGGCATCCAGCGGTGACACGTCCGACTCCCGGAGCCGAGACGCCGTCGCGCGCGCCGCGCACAGGGGACACGCCGGCGCGATCCCGCGCGGCATCCAGCGGTGACCCGCCGCCGGGCATGGGCAACTGCCCGCTGCGTGGCCAGTTCTGTCGGAAAGCGCTTCGGCGTGCCGAGCTTGAACGCGTTCGAGACCTGACCGAGTCTGCAGCTCAAGCGGCTCGTTCGGGAGGTGCGCGAGCGTTTCGCGTAAGGTGTCGAACAAGGCTGGCTAGTCATCACCCGAATGACCAGCAGTCAGCAGGCAAGGAGTCCGACAACACATTGCCGCATCTCACCAGCTTATGTAAGCGGTATTTCACGGGTGAAAATGCGAGAGAGTAGGAGCATCCGCGGGGTCTCCCTCATGCGGGGACATTTACGTTAATTCTAAAAGCCGGCGACCATTCTGATCACATTCTGATCACATTCACACACACAAAAAAACACTGCCGTTCTCCGTTATCTCGCTCTCTGCCCCACCCTTTCTCTCGGCACTGCCGCGGTCCACACCATTTCTCCGGTGCGCCGGCCGGCATTCGCCTCGTCAGCGTGAGACAGTGCCCGGCGCAGAAGCGCGAGCGGCACGTGAGAGGATGCGGCGGTCGGCGGCGCGGCGCGCGTCAGGAGGCGGTCGGCGCCGGCCGGGCCGCATGCCGCGCCGTGGAGAATGTCACCCGTCCGGCGGCGGCCGACCGGTGCCGTCTGACCCTGCCCTGGCCTGACCCCGTCCGCCGCCGCCCGGCCCGGGACCGCCGGCACCAGGTGGCGCTCCCGTGGGAACGGAACTTCACGGGTAGCGTGTCGGCTCTTCAACTCGCCGAGTGAGTTTACACGGCTAACGTGTCGGCTCTTCAGTTTGTCAAGTGAACTCACACGGCTAACGTCAGGGGCGTCGATTTGTATCCTTTTGTGGGGGCCATGGCCCCACCAATGTTGATCTTGCCCCCCCCCCCTCCAATGTTGATTTGGGCCATCCAATAACATATGCTATTGTTATGCTGATAAGAAAGCTAAAGGAAAAAATGAGAAAAAAACATGTGAAATAGAAAACTTAGTTGATACAAATTTCGCACTGAAAAGAAACAGATTTGGATTAGATAGTAGTCTAATTCTCCACATTTTGCTGTAAACTTGAAAAGTTTGCAAAAACACCTGAAATAGCTGGATTTCCCTCCACTGTGGAAGGACAACTTACCTACATCATAAAATATTGAGATTAGCTGATGCTGATGCACTTTAAACCAGATTGTCTGACAAATCTGCCAAGCCACTAAACAACAATCACATTGTCATACTGATGTTTGTACACACCACCAATGGCAATGCCACATGCATATGGGGCTTGAACATGATTCATTCCATTCCCAATTTCCAGTCATCAAACTTCATACAATCCAGTGCAGTGAAAAGAATCACATTTATCATTGAGATTATGGTAAACAGTAAATATATCCAGCAGCCCACCCATCACCCTATCAGCTTGATATTTACCAAGGTAGGTAGGTTAGTGAGTTATTAGGGCTTTAGGGCGCATCAACTACATTGGTCACGTAGCGCCCAGAAGGTAGGTAGGTACCTGCCTAGGTACCTACATGCCCAATGAGATATTACCTAGGTACCTCAAACTGAACCAATGAGAACCACATCTGAGCCTGTCTGCCAGCTTATGATACCATGAAAGAAAAAAGTTAGAAGAAGCTGCATGGACAAAGTTACAATTAATATTCCTGAAGAAAGCAAGAGGTAGGGACTAATCAGTGCAGTCATATCAGACCAATAAGGTGTTCTTGCGCAGAACCAATGTATGGCAGCTCGCATCAAGTGACACCAAGAATACCATTACATTAGAAGGAGCATCAAAGTTTCCTGGAAGCCTTAGTGACGTCATAGCTTTTTCCTTTACTACGACAGGAATTGATAGCATCAGGCATTGCCCTCCATGTCAATGGCATCAGACATTAAGCTCTATATATGTAACTACACGGACGACTCGCCGCACGGTCCACGTCCTATTCCGGCCGATCCCGGCTGGAGCAGCGGTATATGGGCAAAAGATTGAGCGCGCCGCCCACTCCCATGCATTTTGGCCCTGGAATGAAATGTTGTAAGATGAAAAGTTATGGATATATTTTGATAATAAGTAGTGAAAATAATGTTGGGTTCATGATGAGCAAATAGAAATGGCGAAAAATCTTGAAAAATATTGCGATTGTGCTTTCAATGTCTGACGTCTATCATAGTTTTGCCAACTTTGTGCTATATTCGGCATGTGTACCCCATGGAATCATGACCCATACACGCTTGCGAAGTAACGCTGGGAATGTTTGTAGTCGACAGCATGCGTGTACTCCGTGTGCACCCTATATCTTAATCAGGGTGGGTTCCAGAAATTGTCATGGGAGAGAGGTATTTGTCAGGGGGCGCCATTTCTCAGGAGGTGCACCCTGCAAAAATACCTGAAGGGGCTAAACGAAAATCAGTTAAGCAGGGGTGGGCGTGATTGGGTGTTACTATCCTTCAACTACCGCGAATGGCAGCATTTTGGAGATGTGGGAATATTATCCTCCTTGATCCGTCCCAAGTCAATTTCAAGGGGAATTAAAAATCAAATTGGTGAATGAGGTCAAGAAGGTAAATATGGTGGGTCCAAGCACTACCAAAGGTATAGAAAACTCCACACTTAACCTTTCGGAGGGAAAGGATTAAAAGTACTAACAGGGTTGCAGTAAAAATGTTCCTGTTGCGACACACCTGGTGCGTGGACCATTCCAATTCCACCGATTTTAAAACTGTTGATTTCTGATATTATTCCCATTTTCAGAAGTTTTGTACTTTATATTTCCCACTCTAGAGCAAAGAAACCATTCGAGCCGACATGTCCATTTCAAGATTATCGGATGGCACTTCTGGGAATCTCCTGGACTGACCTTTTCAGACTCCTTGGCCGTGATCGGAGAGGCGTGTACCCAGTGTGGCCTAATCTTGCAATTGGTTTCGCCATTGGGTACGGGTGGAGTTTTTAAACTGTTGTAAAAATAAATAGTAGAACGATAGCGTTCATTGATGTATGTGATCCGTTGTGCATTTTAGTTTGCTCGGTGTCGTGTGTGGGGACTGACTAGACTCGGCAATCACGATGACTACATCAATGCACATGCTTGATCAGAGGACATCGTTTTCGATTGCTATGATTTTGTGGAAGCTATGCCCCCTTCCCGTCCCTGAACTCGCCCCACCAAAACTTTGGCTTCGCCCTTCCTGATGTTAGGTACCGAGGAAATACCTTCACCCGTCGTTATCACAGTTCAGGCCTGCCGTGCTCCAATGCTCCCCAAGGCCGGTGTGTTTTAGCCTGCATATGGACGCACACATATTTCATTTAAGCTGTTGTGTGTTTGTTGTGTGTGTGTGAGTGAGTTTTGCCAGCCTGCCACCGTGTGGTGATATCGGCGTGTGTTTGTTGGTGTGTGGAGTGAGGGGAGGGTGACGGTGACGTTGAGGATATAGATGACGTTGACGATGACGATGGACCCGAGTCCACTGTATGACACTGTAGTCGCTTGCTATGACTCACAGTTTTTATGTTGATATGTACTATGCATTGATCTTTTGTTTATGTGGCATAAAGTCATAAAGTCATAAAGTGTTAGTCTTAATAAGGGCCACAAGGGCCCATCTGGGTCAAGCCTGTCTAGAAGATATTAGAAAGTACATGTTCACACCTATCAATTCCAAACCCATGCAACCCTCCACCTGTGCCACCACAGCCAATCTCATCAGTATGACATCGCAAAGGAAGTTGCCAAATCCACTGCTAGGTACACCCCATATAGTACAACATAATACTAGCATAATGTTATACCCTATATAGCTAGTGAAAATACTCAATATCCCATGCATCACAAGTTAGAATTCAAAAACAACATTTTCCTGTCTAAAAAAATTATCCACCCTACTTTTAAAGACATTCAATGAGGGACTCCCCACTGCATCAGCAGGCAGCCTATTCCATTGGTCAACAACCCTTGACTGAAGACCTGTTGTCGTTTAACTGTCCTGCACCTCATTTTGTCTAACCTGAATTGATGACCCCTATGGGATACTCTAAACTGCAGAGCATCATTCAAATTGACCTGATCTAGCCCTCTAACAATTTTGTACATTTCAATCATGTCTCCCCTTAATCTCCTATACTTGAGTGAGTACATATCTAATGCATTAAGCCTTTCTCCATATTCTAAGTTACTTAATCCACTGACGAGTCTAGTGGCTTTGCGCTGACCTTTCTAACATATCTATATCCTTTCTAGGTAGGGGCTCCATGCTTGTACAGAGTACTCCAAGTGGGGCCGCACATATGCTAAGTACAGCTTTTTCATGACTTCCTGCTCTTATATTTCACACTTCTATTAATGAGTCCCAGCATTCTGAGTGCCCTATTTCTAGCTGAGATACATTGTTTTTCTGCTTTAAGGTCTTTTGAGACCAACACACCTAAGTCCCTTTCCTCTCAATAACATCCAGTTCCCCCCTCCCATTTTATAACTGAATGTCTCGCCTGCAGACCCTATATGCATAACCTTACACTTATCATAGTTGAAAGTCATCTGCCATTGATCAGCCCACTCTTTTAGGTCGTCCAAATCTAGTTGAATATTACTAGATTGATCTCTGCTGTTAGCCACTCCTACCAGCTTGATGTCATCAGCAAATTTGAACACTCTATTCCTCAGCCCTACTTCAATGTTGTTCACAAAGATGATAAAGAGGAGGGGCCCTAGAACAGAGCCCTGTGGCACTCCACTCAGAACATCTTTCCAACCAGATTTACATCCATTCAATACTACCCTTTGTTTCCTTCCCTGCAACCATGCTTCAATCCAATGTAGAACTTTTCCTACAATCCCATGTTGTTGTAATTGATGAATTAACCTTCCATGTGGAACTTTATCAAAAGCTTTGCTAAAGTCCAAGTACACAACATCCATCCTGCTTTCATTGTCTACTTCTTTGGTAACATACTCAATGAACTCCAATAGGTTAGTTAAACAAGACCTTTGAGATCGAAATCCATGTTGAGTATCCCTTAAAAGGTTGTGCCTATCAAGATGAATCTGAACATTCTGTTTAACCAGCTTTTCTAGTACTTTGCAAACTAATGAGGTCAAACTGACTGGCCTGTAGTTTCCTACACTCTTCCTATTTCCCTTTTTGAAAATTGGTACTACACTTGCATTTCTCCAACCTTCAGGTACTTCTGAATACTCCATAGATCGCCTGAAAATGATACCTAGGGGAGTTGCTAAAGCTTTAGCACACTCTACTAAGATCCTAGCATATATTTCATCTGGTCCGGAAGCTTTATTAGGTTTTATATTCTGCAACTGCTTCTCTACGGCTTCTGTAGTTATTGTAAGATCCTCCAGCATATCACCGCCATGGCATGGCCTACAGATGTTCCTATTGTACCAGAATTATCTTTAGTGAAGACGGATGAGAATTGCTTGCTTAGGGATTCCACAATGTCGCAATCATCAACCACTATTTCCCATCTACCTCCAGTGGTCCTACACTACACTTTTTAGCCTTAAATTTATAGAAGCTAAAGAATCTCTTAGCATTACCTGCTGAACATTCTCGAGCAAAGTTGATTTCGCAAGTCTTTTAGATGCTCTAACACACCTCCTAACTTTATTTCTAGCTATTCTATATGATTCTAGGTTTAACCCAGAGTTAGTATCTTTTAGTTTCTTGAATGCTTGTTTCTTTGAGTCCAGTAATTGCTTAACTTCCCTAGTCAGCCACGAAGGGTGCTTAACCCTGTTTGATCTAATTTGCCTACTGGGAATGAACCTATCCTGACCCTGAAATAGCTTATCTTTTATCATTGTCCACATTTCATAAGCATCTAAGCCATTCAATATGACTTCCCAATTAATTTCACTGAGGAAGCTCCTGAACTCACTGTAATTCCCTTTGCAAAATTTGGAATCAATGTTCTGTTGGTTGCTACCCTTCCAACATATAATGAGAAGCGTATAATGTTGTGATCACTATTACCAAAGGTCTCTCCTACGTTAACATTTTGACAAAATTTTCCTATTAGTGCACTAGATCTAATATTTTATTTCCCTTGTAGGCTCGTTCATTTGAAGAAGAAATTGTCCTAAACAAGCCATGAAACATTTTCTGATTTGCTTACACCTTTGTTTGTTTCCAATCCGCATGTTGAAATCCCCCACAAATAGCCTGTACTCCTACTTTTCTTCCCATCAGCCGTCTGTTTTCTTCTGGTCTGAGGTTATGCCCTCCATTGTTCCTTCTTCGAATTATATCTACCACGATTCCCTATGTACCCTCTTTGGAATGCCATTCCATCAATTTGATAGTGTTGTGCCTGTATATTTGTCCCAACAGCGACCCTGTTCTATGCACACCAATTGGTGACATATATGCATGCGCTTGTTCAACTTGGCATTGCATAAAATGAATTATCCCTTTTTATCAGCCACCCCATGTCCTCCTTTCCGTTCCTTGAGTCAACCTATTGCTGAGCACTCCACCTCGCTCAGATGTAACATCAAAGCAAACACCGTCCCCCAAAACCCCCCAAATCCAAGAACGCAGCCCCAGAGCTCCGACAAATGTGGCCACCTGGTATTGAGCCCAATGGCCTCCCCCTGCGCCGCCCCCCCTCCCCCTTTTTCAGTAGGACGTGAATTGCTCGCCTCATTAGCCACGTTCATAGATTTGGCTTGCGAAGAGTGGAATAGTAGAAGCTTGGTGAAATCGATTACTTGGTGTTGATGATTTCCCAGAAAAGTTACTGGCGTTGCCCATAGGTAATGTCAATGTCTGAGTAAAGCACACCAAGGGTGGATCCAGGAATTTCATGGCGGCACCTGACTGGAGGCGCGCAATCCCCTCGGAGGGGTTCTATGAGCCATGTGTGCACTTGATAATATTGAAGGGGTGTTTTGTTTTTCTCAAAGGGGTGCCTTGTCCTCTTAGAAGGGGCACCTTGGGCTGAAAAAAAATCAGCTGAGTGTGGATGGACTTGGGCCTTCCATCGGTGCTTTCGCTCTATCAAGGTGGGCACATTTCCACGATGGGCGCATGACCCAAGTCTTCCCTCCTCTATCCACCCCTGGAGCACACTTCATGGCAGATTATACCGCCCTGCTGGTGCCCCAGCTGAAGGACTTGGCCCATCGTGGTGCTTTGCACGGAAGGCGCCATGTCCTCAACTTACATGTGGGAGAGGCATGGCCCTGGAGCCGCCACTGATGAGCCCTGGACATTGTCGTATGATCTGAACTAAATTGAATGTTGTCCCCGGCAGTTGGTGTAATGATTCGTGCATAGTGCGTGGTACTCTTTTCTTCTTGCTTTCTGAGGTAATTCCTACATCAGGAATGCTTTATTTTTATCTGCTCATTTGCATTTTCGTTTCATCGCCTAGGGCAAGGGTGGGAGAGGAATGTTCATCGTTCAAAAGCAGAACATAACAGCTTGCAAAATTATTCCTGCCCCTGGGTGGAGAGACGCAGCCAAAGGGAGGGAGGCCTCCCCCCCCCTGGCATCAAATTGAAGTTCCCGAAGGCCCTTTTCCGGTAAGGCTTGCTTCAATGTCGTCGCTGTTTGTTTATTGGTTGGTTGACGACACACTTTATGCACATTCACGGCTAATGGCGCCGCCCACACTGTTTCGCCGGTGGGTTGGGAAATGTCCTGAGTGGCGCTAGAGTCGAACCCGGGACCTTTGGTACCCATAGCCCGACACCTGAACTACTCGGCCATCACCGCCCCAATGTCGTCGTATCTGCTCATGGGGAAGGTGCCCTTTAAAAGTACGCACAACGCACATGGCGCCCTGCCTAGAATCCATGCCGATATCCAACAATATTAACCCCGAACTACACAATAGGCGCTGCCCTAACCATAAACCATGGAAAAACACGGTACTACGAGGGAAGATCGCCACCCATCGGCAAGCAAGCATTAGCATGTTCCACATTTGTCAAGAAATGCTCAACATGCGATGTTTCAATAACATCTTCTCCTTGATTCATTGAAAGGTGGTGCACGTGCACGCAAGTGCTTAATTAGCATGAAGGAAGCTTCACTTTAAATTGTCCTCCCTATATATTCCTCTTTCGGGATTCCTTGACCGGAAACCAACACCCTGAATTTAGAAACACAGCCAACAGCCAGGTCTCTGAATAGTTACGGTATATTATGTGAGAAAAAAAACAATGCAATCCGGTATCAACAGCCTCCAACCATACACTTACAACGATGGCGGGCCACAGTCTGCTGACTCTGGTGTCAATGTCGCCTGCACTGCCATCTAGTGGCAGAAACTCAGCGTCGTCTCCAATGGCAACAAATTTAGATGAAGGCAATATTTATCGGAGCCTCCTAGTGGTTACCAGATAAACGCAGGACAGGTGTAGATTCGAAATTTCAGCGCCGACACTGCTAACGGAGGAAATTTGACCACATCATATCTCACCGCAGCTGCCCTCGCTACAATGTAGTCACAGTAGTCGCAAGTAGTCACAAGTAGTCATACAGTAGTCACAATGTCTGAGTGGTGGGCTGGATTACCAACGATAGCGTGAACGACAAAAAATATCACAGCGTCAGATTTTACGGTTTTCCCGTGTAGCGGTGAACCCCAATAAAACAAATTACATCTTAACCATAATAGCATTCGGGAAGAAGTGACTGCATGACAGCATTTGAAGTGGAGACAAGAACAACACTAGAAACGAACGAATCGTGCGACCTATTCACCACACAATGTGCGCTCTAGCTCATTAACCCACGCAGTGTGGGATAATTTTATATTCCTCGCATTGTGGGGGTTCCGATTTGATTCCCCCTCAAAAAGGCTAATGTTCCGGTGTAGTCAGTCGTCATCGGCCTAGTTGTCCGGATCCTGGCCGTGAAACAAATGCTTCTTCGTGGCACAGCGTTGGTGATATGCAAACGGAGGACTTCGTGTAACACAGATGGCATGCACCAAAGTCAAGGTCACCAATCCCGTCAAGACCAAACACCCGGAAACGTGTCATGAACTACTGAAGATGATAAGCTTCGGAACGGACGGCACTCAGAAAAGGGCAATGAGCGACACCACTCGAACCCCACATGCTTCCCACCCTCGTGGACAATTTTAGCACAAATACCAAAATGTGTGCTAAAATCAAGTGTCCCAAAATTTGGGGGAAAATCACAGTGTCCAATGGTAATGTATGGGCCTCAATCACGTGTGATTAACTCTGCGCGCAAAATTTCCTGGTTTAGACATTTTTGCTTAGTAACAGTTCGTATTTATCCCTGAGGGCCTAGAATACGAGTACTTTCGGAAAGTGTTGTCATATTTTATTGATTTTACCTGATATGTGTTCGATACCTGGCACGCTTTTTGAGATAATATGCCACTACACATGTGAGTAATGGCATATTATCGTGCTTAAAGACAAAAGATTGGTTAGCAACAACATGTTATGCACAAAGAATACTTGCCTAATTCAAATCCGCGCTTGGCCTAGAAACCTGACCTACGGTCACAGTTTGTGGTTTTACATTTCCCACTGATCATTCGTCTGTGAATCCATCTTTCGCTCTTGGGTCTTGTATGGTTTGCTTTAAAAAAAAGTTTCAATGTGCAACTAACAACGCGTATTGAGACAAGATCTTGACCTGACTTTGACCCACCCTATCCTTGCTATCGTACGAATCCAGAACGAAGTTTTTAACACGCTGTGCCCAATTGATGTGACTGAAGGTAAACACAATTTCAAAGCGATAGAGTGAACGGTTCAGATGCTACCTCCGATAATACCAGGGGGTAAAAATCCCTCCCGCACTGGGAGGGTAGCACACTTAGTACGGGGTTCATTATTTTGCTTCGCTTTTCGTCACAAATGTCCACTTCGCTCCGTACGGAGATCGTGCATCAGACACCGTCAATCACACAACAAATGCTCGATCCGGCTCAGCCTGAGACAGCCTCAGCTCAGCCTGAGATCCTTGCTCAGCCTGAGACAGGAACGGGAGCGTGCCAGTCTCAGGCGGGCAGGCGGGAACAAATCAGCCCCAGACAGCCAGGCGGGCATGCCCGCCTGAGACAGCAGGCAGAACGAGTCAGCCTGAAACGGACCGAAAAGAATAACCACCCTCAGAAGGTGAGGAGGGAAGCAGGTCGACATGATGCAGGTCGGTGGGAGTGGGTGACCTGCGACGGACAGCAGGCATAGCGTGGGCAGAGTACAGCATAATCGGTGGGCCTCAGGGCGCTCGCAGATGCGTTTCATCACTCGTTTCCCCCGCGCCTCTTTTATCTGCGGGAACACACGCCGACGAATTCAATCGACAAATGTAGGTCCACGCACCGCGATCGATCACCGGCGTCGGCTCGGTTACGTCACGGTCACGTCACAGACCGGAAGTGGGGGCGGCGGCGACAAGCAGGTCGCATTCCTCACCGGCGCGCAAACTGGTGACGGGCGCGGCACGTGACGACCGCACTGGACCCCGCCGCCATCGGTCCACTTCCTCTCTCAGGCCGGCCGGCGACCGCGGCCGCGACCTTATACTCTGCTCTTCGATACACTCTGGCCGCGACAGCCCCCGGCTGATCCACGCCCTGTGGTTTGTTTGCTTATTGGGTGGTTCACGACACACTTTATGCACATTCACGGCTAATGGCGCCGCCCACACTGTTTCGCCGGTGCGCCGCGGGATTGGGAATTGTCCTGAGTGGCGCTAGAGTCGAACCCGGGACCTTTGGTACCCATAGCCCGACACCTTAACCACTCGGCCATCCCCCCCCCCCCACGGCCTGTGGTGGTGGTGGTGGATTGGAGTTTAGGGGCGCGTCGACATCAAGGGTCACTTTGCGCCCATGATCCCCGCCCTGTCGCCCCGACCGAAGGCAGTCCTGCCGTCCTGTCGCTTTGGCGGTGAGTGGTCCCGCCCCCTCCTCAGCTGGTGCTCAGTTGTCCCGCTCCCTCCTCAGCTGGTGCTGAGTGGTCCCGCCCCTCCTCAGCTGGTGCTGAGTGGTCCCGCCCCCTCCCCAGCTGGTGCTGACGGCTGCCCCGCCGGACTGCACTGGTCAGTCTGGCCAGCTGCCCCGCCATCCCGGCTCTGGTCGCCTCCCGCCCTGTGTCCACCAGTCAGGTGACCAGTCACCGCCGCCGCCAGTAGACTGCGATCACGACGGTGGTCCTCCCAAAGCCCTCAGCTCGTCCACAGCTTCAAACGCCAGCGGGACCCCGCTGCGACTACTTCATACGCTGCGCCGCCTAGTGTGTGGAGGCTGTGAACTGAGGAGATTGTGAACTTTGGAGGTTGTGAACACCTCCGTCGTGGTCGTGGAGAGCCGGCATTGTGGTCGCCGATCGGCACTCGAGGCTTACGATCTGACCTGGGACATTAGTCACTCTCCGTTTATCCGTAGCTGCGCGCGTGTTCTGAGGACGTGACGCTTATATAGTCACGTGCGCCCATGGCTTGCAACCAATCGGTGAACATCCAAATGCTTGGCGAATAAAACAGAAAAGTATGAAACCGTGGAACCTGTTGGGCGTCAGTTGTTTTCATTCCTGGCATCATAATTACGGAATATTAACATCAATATAAAAATGCACTGTGTTCAGCTTTTTCTTCAGTTCATCTGTCATGTCTTCTTCATGTCAGTTTTTTCTTCAGTTCCGGTATTTTTATTAATTGATTATTTGAGTTTTCTGGGCTGCATGACCTGCTGGTAATCATCTATCCTCCATGGTCTGGTTGGTTAGTTGGTTATGTGGGCTTACGGCCACATCGACTGCGCCGGTCATACAGCGCCTACCTCCATGGTCTGGGTCTTCACGATAGTCAAGCGTGGGATTTCGCCACCTCCGCCAAGACTCGGCAACACACCCATCACCAGCGACAACCCACGTCCAAATTCCATATATATTCGCACGTTGTCGGCGTAACAAGTGCATATCACAACCGCACCTAAAACTGGCGAGCGCGTCGGTAATGAAGTACGCAGGTCACCATGATGCGCAGGTCACCCTGATGTGCAGGTCACCATGATGCGCAGGTCACCCTGATGTGCAGGTCACCCTGATGTGCAGGTCACCCTGATGCGCAGGTCACGCACGTCACACAAGGCCACACCCGCGGCCACCATTCATCCACTCGCACGACGCGCCAACAAGTCGGGCATGGAGGCGCCGCCAGCGTGAACGTCAGCACCCCAGTGTGACAGTTGCCAGCCAGTGTGACATCACTCATTGTGACAGCTGCCAATGTGAATATCAGCCAATCCAGTGTGACAGCTGATAGTGCGACACCTGTTTATTGGGTGGTTCACGACGCACTTTGTGCACATTCACGGCTAATGGCGCCGCCCACACTGTTTCGCCGGTGGGCCGCGGGATTGGGAAATGTCCCGAGCGGCGCTAGTGTCGAACCCGGGACCCTTGGTGCCCAGAGCCCAACACCCTAACCACTCGGCCATCCCTGCCCCATATAGTGTGACACTCAGTGCCGCCGGGTGGCAGGCGGCAGTGTTAGCGCCGCCGGGTTGGATTGGTTGGTTAGTTTTTGGGCTTAGGGACGCATCGACTGCCTTGGTCATACAGCGCCCATAACAGTGTTAGAGCATACTAGTGCATAGACCGTAATACCATCGCCGTCCGGTTGTAGGCGGCAACAGGGTTGGGGGGATTTTACCGGAAAAAAATCGTTTTTGTCATGAAAGCCAGCCTCTACCGATGAGAAACGGCTAAAACCGGTAAAAAAGATGACACAAAATCTGATGCTATGCTCATATTTCCTGTGACATCAGCTCCAAGCTTGTCTATCTCTATGTATCATACATGTCGTATGACACGTGACATTCTACTAGATACAAACAGGACGTCTTGTGTATCTCAAAGTTTAAACAAAGTGTGTGCAGGAGCCAAAACTGGTCCTGCTTTTGGCATGTCGGTTTTACCAGTGGTAAAAAAAAACAGCAAAAAACCAGTTAGGTGCTTTAAAAAAACTGCCAGCCTTGGGCTGCGATACCAGTCACGTTTTGGGCTGCAACATCAGCGTCGTCAGGTTGTTGATCATAATACTAGCGTGGCGACGCTAGTATTAACGTAACTGTGCAATCAGGCGCATAATACAGCTTCTGTGAGGGCACATGCACCTCTTCACGCCTCACATCACTAACCCTGAGCTGACCGCCGTCGGGCGGACAAAGGGTCGAACGCAGAGCGGTGTCAGAATGGTGTCACACTAGTGGCGTTGGTACGTCACACTGGTAGAGTTGCTACACTTTACACCGGTACAATGCTACACTGGTGGCGTTGGTACGTCACACTGATACGATGTTGGTACGACGTCACACTGGTACAGAGTTTGCACGGCGTCACACCGGCACAATGCTAGCATGGCGTCACACTGGTAGTGTCGACACAGGGGGACAGTGGTACAGTGTTGCCAGTGTCACACTGGTACAGTGTTAACACAGGGAAACAACGGTACATTATTGGCGCGGCGTCACACTGGTACAGTGCTGGAGCAGCGTCACACTGGTACAATGTTGACGCGGCGTCACACTGGTACAGTGTTGACGCGGCGCCACATTGGCGCAGTGTTTGACGGCGTCACCCTGGTACAGTGTTGGCGCACTTACAGGCAGTTTGCACGACGTCACACCCGTACAGCGTTGCCGCAGAACCGCACCGGTACAGCGTTGCCACAGAACCGCACCGGCACAGTTGCCTCAGTGTCACACTGGTACAGTGTCGGCACGACGTCACACTGTGCCGGAGCAGCCCCTCCGTGCCGGTGGCCGGTCGTGCCACGGCAGTGAGAGCGGCGAGACGGCGCCGCACGGCGGGCCCCCGGGGCCGCGCGCCGGCCCGGTCAGGGGTGCCGGCCGCTCTCGCGGTGTTTGTGGTACCACCGAATGGCCGTCTCTCGCCGCTCCCAGATATGCTGCCGGCCGTACAGCGACCAGAAGCTGAAAACGGCGCACACGTCACCACACAGATACAGGCACAGGTATACCACACAGATACGAGTACATGTATGCGACGACCGTACAGCGACCAGAAGCTGAAAACGGCGCACATGTCACCACACAGATACAGGCACAGGTATACCACACATATACGAGTACACGTGTGTGATTACCGTACAGCGATCAGGATCTGAAAACGGCGCACACGTCACCGCACAGATACAGGCACAGGTACACGTATACCACACATATACGAGTACACGCATGTGATTACCGT
The DNA here is from genome assembly GCA_034440575.1 of Imbricaverruca yamaguchii. Classification (NCBI taxonomy): domain Eukaryota; kingdom Metazoa; phylum Arthropoda; class Thecostraca; family Neoverrucidae; genus Imbricaverruca; species Imbricaverruca yamaguchii. The sequence goes on from JAOTOL010001572.1 coordinate 1,208,613, forward strand.
ACAGCGACCAGGATCTGAAAACGGCGCACACGTCACCACACAGATACAGGCACAGGTATACCACACAGATACGAGTACACGCATGTAATTACCGTACAGCGACCAGAAGCTGAAAACGGCGCACACGTCACCACACAGACACGTGCACGTATACCGTATACGTGCACAGATACGTACCACACAGATAGAGTGCACGTATACCATACAGATAGAGTACACGTATACCACACAGATAGAGTGCACGTTTACGACACATACAGAGTACACGTATACCACACAGATAGAGTACATGTATACCACACAGATAGAGTGCACGTATACCATACATATAGAGTACACGTATACCGCACAGATAGAGTACACGTATACCACACAGATACGAGTACACGTATACCACACAGATACGAGAGCACGTATTAGTATTCACACAGAGCGACAGTCACTTTCAATACACATATCAACGTACAATTGTTATTTGAGTTTAAGGGCACTTCGACCAAAGCATCAACGTACAATTGAAAACGGCCAATAGTGAACAACTAAGATACAGAGCAGAAATCATCAACTGCCAATGGGGATGCTGGATAGGTAGAACAACAGGAGGGTTGTGGTTCTTCCACATTCCAGGCCATGACAGGAACCTTGTGGACCGATGGCAACTGCGTTCTCTTGACAGACAGTGGCGATGCACACCTTAGTGTGGTTAAATTCGTGGAAGTGCACGAATATCCGACATAGGTAAAATACATGTCGGCAATCCAGCTAACGCGTTGAGATTTGGGACGAACTGGCACAGGCGAACTGTCGAACTGGCACAGGCGCTGAGCTGTCTCGTGGTCCTCTTCACGCTCAGTTCACGCGAAATACAATCGTCAAACTCGGCGTTCCCCATCGGACCGACCATGGCCAAGAGGTGGCCCAGGCTCGGGGCGCGCAGGTCACGCGACATGGCCTCACAACAGGTGGCCGGCGCTTGGCCAGCCAGTTCCCAGCCATGGCTGGCCGCGCCGCCGCCGGCCAACGCCCGTCATAAATCCTCGTCCTCGAACAAAACGGCGCCCACTTCAATCAAATAGTGCGACGAGAGGTACTGGATGTGAAAATTGGTTGGTTGGTCATTGGTTTCACGACACATCGACCGTTGAGTCATGTAGCGTCGCCAATCTATCACGCCGATTGGTCGCGGGCGAAGAGTGGCGACAGGCGAAACTCGAACCCACAATCTTTCAACCGTGAGACGGGCAACTTACCCCTGGACCGCTCGTCCCCGTACTTGGCTGTCACAGCATTTCACAGGTCATGCACGCGAACCCACATGTGCTACGCATGGACATAGTTGGTTGGTTGGATATTAGTTTTACGACACAGCGACCACTGAGTCATGTAGCGTCGCCAATCTCTCACGCCGATCGGTCGCGGGCGAAGAGTAGCGACAGGTGAGACTCGAACCCACAACCTTTCGACTGTGAGACGAGCAACAGCATGGACATAGCGAGCGGGCGGCGGCGCCGGCGCGCCCAACTCACATGCCGAACAGCGCGCCGCCCAGGTGCGCGGCGTGGTCGAAGAACTGCCAGCGGAGGGCGGCGCCGAGCGTGTCGAACGCCACCACCGCCTTGATGGCCGTGCCGGCCGTGAACGAGAACATGGGCAGGAAGATGATGGCCAGGCGCGAGTCGGGCAGCTCGGTGCACACGTAGCCGAGCACCGCCATGATGGCCCCCGACTGGGGACCAGTGCGGGGTCAGACCGCGGTGTCAGTCACAGCGGGTCGGCTGCACTGGCAGGCACATGGGGTCAGTCAGACCACAGGTTCGCAGTGAGTCAAACTACACTGTCAACAAATGAACCGGGTTCTGAACTGGAGGCAGACCACGGCGGTCACCACGGTGAGTTCAACTACACTGTCCAACACAACGAATCCGGGTTGGACCATAGTTTCCCGACACCTTAACCACTCGGCCATCCCCGCCTCCAAGAAGTCCAGTTAAACAACAGCTTTCCATATAGGGAGCCAGACCCAGACTGAACCATCCGACACAGTGAGTTAGTCATCATACCACTTGGCACAGAAACTCAGTCACAATACACTTCTCAAAACAGATTCAAAATCAGGTCACACCATCGGAAGCAGGAAGACCGGTTCAAACTGCGCTTCGCGCCTCAGGGGGTGAGAGAAGAGAGACAACCTGACACATCGAGTCAGTCGGCGCACACGGTGCGACGAAGGGAGTCAGAGCCACGGCATCTGTCGGACACACGAGTCTTTTTTTTTTTTAAAAATTTTAGATGTCAGATGCATCCCACCGAAGGATTAAAAAAGGGGAAAATTTTTTTTTTACAGCGTGTCGCGACCGTGTCGCGTGTGACGTACATCTTCTCGTAAACCTAGACAAGGCTGTGTCACCGTACCCTTACCTGCTACCAGCCGGCCACCGTATCCACCCGCTACAGCCGGCCACCGTGTCTATCCTCTACCACGCTGGCCACCGTATCCACCCGACAGCCACCGGGCCACCGTGTCTATCCTCTACCACGCTGGCCACCGTATCCACCCGCTACAGCCGGCCACCGTGTCTATCCTCCACCACGCTGGCCACCGTATCCACCCGCTACAGCCGGCCACCGTGTCTATCCTCTACCACGCTGGCCACCGCATCCACCCGCTACAGCCGGCCACCGTGTCTATCCTCCACCACGCTGGCCACCGTATCCACCCGCTACAGCCGGCCACCGTGTCTATCCTCTACCACGCTGGCCACCGTATCCACCCGCTACAGCCGGCCACCGTGTCTATCCTCTACCACGCTGGCCACCGTATCCACCCGCTACAGCCGGCCACCGCGTCTATCCTCTACCACGCTGGCCACCGTATCCACCCGCTACAGCCGGCCACCGTGTCTATCCTCTACCACGCTGGCCACCGTATCCACCCGCTACAGCCGGCCACCGTGTCTATCCTCCACCACGCTGGCCACCGTATCCACCCGCTACAGCCGGCCACCGTGTCTATCCTCCACCACGCTGGCCACCGTATCCACCCGCTACAGCCGGCCACCGTGTCTATCCTCCACCACGCTGACCACCGTATCCACCCGCTACAGCCGGCCACCGTGTCTATCCTCCACCACGCTGACCACCGTATCCACCCGCTACAGCCGGGCACCGTGTCTATCCTCTACCACGCTGGCCACCGTATCCACCCGCTACAGCCGGCCACCGTGTCTATCCTCTACCACGCTGGCCACCGTATCCACCCGCTACAGCCGGCCACCGTGTCTATCCTCTACCACGCTGGCCACCGTATCCACCCGCTACAGCCGGCCACCGTGTCTATCCTCTACCACGCTGGCCACCGTATCCACCCGCTACAGCCGGCCACCGTGTCTATCCTCTACCACGCTGGCCACCGTATCCACCCGCTACAGCCGGCCACCGTGTCTATCCTCTACCACGCTGGCCACCGTATCCACCCGCTACAGCCGGCCACCGTGTCTATCCTCTACCACGCTGGCCACCGTATCCACCCGCTACAGCCGGCCACCGTGTCTATCCTCCACCACGCTGGCCACCGTATCCACCCGCTACAGCCGGCCACCGTGTCTATCCTCTACCACGCTGGCCACCGTATCCACCCGCTACAGCCGGCCACCGTGTCTATCCTCTACCACGCTGGCCACCGTATCCACCCGCTACAGCCGGCCACCGTGTCTATCCTCTACCACGCTGGCCACCGTATCCACCCGCTACAGCCGGCCACCGTGTCTATCCTCTACCACGCTGGCCACCGTATCCACCCGCTACAGCCGGCCACCGTGTCTATCCTCTACCACGCTGGCCACCGTATCCACCCGCTACAGCCGGCCACCGTGTCTATCCTCCACCACGCTGGCCACCGTATCCACCCGCTACAGCCGGCCACCGTGTCTATCCTCTACCACGCTGGCCACCGTATCCACCCGCTACAGCCGGCCACCGTATCTATCCTCTACCACGCTGGCCACCGTATCCACCCGCTACAGCCGGCCACCGTGTCTATCCTCCACCACGCTGGCCACCGTATCCACCCGCTACAGCCGGCCACCGTATCCACCCGCTACAGCCGGCCACCGTGTCTATCCTCTACCACGCTGGCCACCGTATCCACCCGCTACAGCCGCACGACCGTATCCACCCGCTCGCCACCGTTCTATCCTCTACCGCTGGCCACCGTATCCACCCGCTAGCCGGCCACCGTGTCTATCCTCTACCACGCTGGCCACCGTATCCACCCGCTACAGCCGGCCACCGTGTCTATCCTCTACCACGCTGGCCACCGTATCCACCCTACAGCCGGCCACCGTGTCCACCACGCTGGCCACCGTCCACCCGCTACAGCCGGCCACCGTGTCTATCCTCTACCACGCTGGCCACCGTATCCACCCGCTACAGCCGGCCACCGTGTCTATCCTCTACCACGCTGGCCACCGTATCCACCCGCTACAGCCGGCCACCGTGTCTATCCTCTACCACGCTGGCCACCGTATCCACCCGCTACAGCCGGCCACCGTGTCTATCCTCCTCACCACGCTGGCCACCGTATCCACCCGCTACAGCCGGCCACCGTATCTATCCTCTACCAGGCTGACCACCGCATCCACCCGCTACAGCCGGCCACCGTGTCTATCCTCCACCACGCTGGCCACCGCATCCACCCGCTACAGCCGGCCACCGTGTCTATCCTCCACCACGCTGGCCACCGTATCCACCCGCTACAGCCGGCCACCGTGTCTATCCTCCACCACGCTGGCCACCGTATCCACCGCTACAGCCGGCCACCGTGTCTATCCTCTACCACGCTGGCCACTGTATCATCCCGCTACAGCTGGCCACCGCGTCTATCCTCCACCACGCTGACCACCGTATCCACCCGCTACAGCCGGCCACCGTGTCTATCCTCTACCACGCTGGCCACCGTATCCACCCGCTACAGCCGGCCACCGTGTCTATCCTCTACCACGCTGGCCACCGTATCCACCCGCCTTCCCACGCTGGCCACCGTATCCACCCGCTACAGCCGGCCACCGTGTCTATCCTCTACCACGCTGGCCACCGTATCCACCCGCTACAGCCGGCCACCGTGTCTATCCTCCACCACGCTGACCACCGTATCCACCCGCTACAGCCGGCCACCGTGTCTATCCTCTACCACGCTGACCACCGTATCCAGGGGGCCACCGTGTCTATCCTCCACCACGCTGGCCACCGTATCCACCCGCTACAGCCGGGCACCGTGGCTACCACCCACGGCGGCCACCCATGGTTACCCGCTCCGGGGGCCACCGTGGCTACCACCCCCACCGCCGGCCACCCATGGTTACCCGCTGCGGTGGCCACCGTGGCTACCCGCCACGGCCGGCACTCACGGCGCCCATGGAGACGGCCGGACTGAACACGACCATCTTGTACATGTAGCTGCCGAGCGAGGAGACCAGCGCGCCGCTCAGGTACAGGCCGACAAACTGCTCCTTGCCCATCAGCGACACGGCGCCTGAAACGGGCGAACGGTCAGGCGGAGGAGCCGAGTTGGTGCCACGGTAAGAGCAGCACCATAGTGGTTCGAGTAGCACCATAGTTGTTCGAGTAGCACCATGGTTGTTCGAGTAGCACCATGGTTGTTCGAGTAGCACCATAGCTGTTCGCGTAGCAGCACCGCTCATGTCAAGTCGTTTACTGGGCGTCAATTACATCCAGCCGGTAATGCTCGCCCTCCCAACACAAGATTTAAGACAAAAATGCATCCAAAAAATAACGAAAATTATCAGTAGATTGATAGTCCACCTATTGACATACATGGTATGCTTGCGTCCCGAAGCTTCGAATTGGAGTCTAAAAAATCTGCCACTTTACACATTTCTCGGTGTTTGCACTGCCATCTTTTCAGAAGTGATTCCCGCGTGGCGGTTCGTGTCGCGGCTCAAAGCCGACGTCAGGACCACGGGTCAGACAGCTGGGAATGGCGGACGACCGACTGGCCGCCCAATGTCCCACCTGTAGAGAAGCTGTGCAGCACGAACATGTTGATGGCCAGGTGGGCGAAGGAGTAGTGGCTGAAGGCGGACAGCAGCATCGGGAGCCGAAACATCCCTGCCGATTCACAATGAGCAATCGAGTTGAGAACGTCATCTGGATTCTAAATAGCATGAACATCTAGGATGACACTGCAATGAGCTTTCGAATATGGACATAAATAACACAATTTCTGGCACCAGATGCAGGCACTTTTCTTGTTTCATGTCATGTTCCACCACTATTTCTGAATTCAGACACAATGCATCCAGATGTGGCACATTGAACGGATGCCACCATCCTCAAAACAAGTCGCAACGGCCGGGTACACGACGGCGATGCGGCGGCCACAATTAGTGATGGGGGGCGACCATAGTGGGTGATGGGGGGGACCACAATGGGTGATGGGGGGGCGACCACAATGGGTGATAAGGGCGACCACAATGGGTGATGGGAGGCGACCACAATGGGTGATGGGGGCAGCCACAGTGAGTGATGGGGGCGGCCACAGTGGGTGATGAGGGCGGCCACAGTAGGTGATGGGGGGGGGCGGCCACAGTGGGTGATGAGGGCGGCCACAGTGGGTGATGGGGGGGCGACCACGATGTGCCACGGGTGACGGTTTTCACGCCACAGTCGGAGGCTGTCGGACGCCAGAGGCGGGGTAGCCGGGCCGCCGGCCGGTCGTGCTGCCGACCCCAGGCGGTCACACCATCGCTCGGCCACCCGATACATTGCAGCACCAATCCGACACACAACTGGGACACGCGTACGACGTCCACGCAGGTATACACTCTGCCATTGCTTGGCATCGCACTGTCTCGGTCGCAGCTGCCACACATCTATCAGTAGCACGGCTACCACACAGCTGTTGGTATCACAGCTACCTCACAGTGACCGGTCATAAGGCCAACACACAGCCATCACAGTCCCACACTACCACACAGCTTCAGTTATGGGCGCAAAATGACCCCAGATGTCGACGCGCCCCTAAACTCCAATCCACCACCACTACCACACAGCTATCACAGCCTCACAGCTGTCACAGTTCAACAGCTGCCACATAGGCCAACAGCTACCACATATCTGTCACAGCTCCACAGCTACCACACAGTCCCACAGTCTCACAGTTGCCGTCAGCTGTCAGTCTCACAGCTACTGCACAGTCGCCACAGTTCCACAGCTTACACACAACTGCCAGTCTCAAAGCTATTGCACAGCTGTCAGTCTCACAGCTGTCACACAATCACAGGCCTGTGGGCACCGATACTGTATCACGTGTAGCCTTTCTCTGCTTAGGTTTGCTCGAAGTACTTTACGAACGAGATTTTCCAGATGTTCAACACGGTCGTCATCATTAGCATCAGCAATGAAGTCGCCCTAAAATCATCAGCGAAAGAAAAACCTATGCATCAATATGCTATGCATTATGTATATGCTATGCATTCATTCATTGAAGAGAGACAAACGACGGAATGAGAAATACCGAACTAAATTTGTGGTTGGTTATTGGTCTTACGACACATCGACCGTTGAGTCATGTAGCGTCGCCAACCTCTCACGCCGATTGGTCGCGGGCGAAGAGAAGCGACGGGTGAGACTCGAACCCACAACCTTTCGATTGTGAGACGAGCAACTTACCCCTAGACTACTCGTCCCACAACTAAACTCGTGCTGGAGAAGGAAGTTTACAACCATAGTCCCCCAGTTACCAGGTTCCCAGGCGTGCCACCCAGTCTCGCACAGTTGCGACACTATCCAGCCCACAGCTGACGCTCTAGTCGTGGAGTAGCATTACTGTCCCACAGAGAGGAGTGCCGGGTCCGCCAGCCCCCCCCCCCCTCCGTGTACCGTTCGGGTCGCACTCACGTGACGTCGGACTCGACGAGAACACGCGCAAGCATCGTCGGAGCGAAGGCGGGCACCTTCCAGGCGAGAAACACGCAGGCGTTGAGCAGGCAGATGGGCCAGAACACCTTCTGGCCCTCGGACTGGTAGGCCCACCACTGGTGCAGCTGCTGTCGCCACTCCGGCTGCGGGTCGCGACGCCCGGTCACGTCGTGGTAAGCGGCACAAACGAGTCACAAACCGGGGGAAGAGTGGTTGGTTGGTTGGTTGGTTGGTTGGTTGGTTGGTTGGTTGGTTGGTTGGTTGGTTGGTTGGTTGGTTGGTTGGTTGGTTGGTTGGTTGGTTGGTTGGTTGGTTGGTTGGTTGGTTGGTTGGTTGGTTGGTTGGTTGGTGGTGGTGGATTGGAGTTTAGGGGCGCGTCGACATCAAGGGTCACTTTGCGCCCATGGGGTTGGTTGGTTGATAATTTGTTTTGCGACAGATCGACCGTCGAGTCATGTAGCGTCGCCAATCGCTCACGCCAATCGGTCGCGAGCGAAGAGTAGCGACAGGTGAGACTCGAACCCACAGTCTTTCGATTGTGAGACGGAAAACTCACCCCTAGACCACTCGTTCCCCCCGGGGGAAGAGTGCAGGTGAACGCAGCGCAGCCGGATTGCCGGTGCTAATACGCGCGCCGGAGAGCCTCTCGCGTAACGCGAGCTGGAGGGACGGACCCTCCGTAAGATCTCGGGCACTACTGAAGCCGGAAGCACATACTTCGGAGAGGAGCTGTAGTGAGCTCTTTGCAGGATAAATTTGTTGACCTGAGGTGGTTGGTTGGTTGGTTATGAGTTTTAGGGCGCATCGGCCGGGGTTGGTCATTTAACAGATGACCTGAGGTGGCGATCTTAGACCTTTAGGATTAAATAAGGTCGAGAACGGCCGGCCAGCAACACCACCGCGTCGACGAAACCTGTGTGACCTTAAACGCTAGGTGGCCGCACGGTCGGAAGCCAGTCGGTGGACTTTGCACTCACGCAGTGCTTATATTTACCGACGTATTTTTTAAAATAAATTGCATAGGATACACTTCTTAATTTGGAACACAGTGGCAAGATTTCATTACAATGTTCCTGCCCGTTTGTGAGATATCGTCCAAGCGCACGAGGGGTGGGCGGTTCATTAAATGAATCCTCCGCCCCATTCGGTGCACGCGTGAACACACCATAGCCAAGGTATGGCTGCATCCCAAGCTGGTGACTTATCGGACCATCCACAAGCGACCGGCTTGGGAACACTTGTCGCACTAAAAACAATACGGGCATTCAGTTGTGCCGGCGAAGCGGGGCCATATTTCTCCCTGTGGAGATGAAAGGAAGCCATGGCCAGACTCGAGAAAAAAATCGGGAAAATATCGCGCTACAATGCGACCCGGTCACGATATGCGTCATATCACTATATATACGATATATAGTGATATATATATATATATATATATATATATATATATATATATATATATATATATATATATATATATATATATATATGATATATACCTGGGTCATATCACTAAACAGATGTCACGCAGCGTCCTGAAATGCTGAAAGATGAGTTTAAGCCAACACTTAATGCGAATTGCACTCGCATCACTGTTCTTCCTTTTCAACATCATTAATTGCCACGTTTCCTTTTCTACTTCGCATTATGAATGATATTTATATTTAAAAGGACTCATGGTTTCTGGAAGCAGCACTTTCCTGATTGGTAAGCGCAGCAGGGACAGACCTCATCATCATGGTGCTCATGATACAATAAACAAAGTGTATGGATGATGACTCATTGATAGGCAATGTCTAAACATTTGCACATTCTCTGATCACCGGTGGGCTTTTGTGACACCACCCTCCCACTTCCCTCCAACCTACAAACCATAACAAACATACTGTCAGGACATACAGCAAACATACAACAAACATACTGTCAGGCCATACAACAAACATCCTGTCAGGAAATACATCAAACATACTGTCAGGACATAAAAAACATACAACAAACATACAACAAACATACTGTCAGGACATACATCAAACATACTGTCAGGACATACAACAAACATACTGTCAGGACATACAACAAACATACAACACACATATTGTCAGGACATACAACAAACCACAACAAACATACTGTCAGGACATACAACAAACCACAACAAACATACTGTCAGGACATACAACAGACCACAACAAACATACTGTCAGGACACACAACAAACATACAACAAACATACCATCAGGGCATACAACAAACATACAATAAACATACCGTCAGGACATAAAAGAAAAAAAAAATGCTGTCGGACATACAACAAACCACAACATACTGTCGACCGCAACACAAGTGTGACCGGTGTGACCGACACCACCCTGCCGCCGTCGACCACTGTGGCCATGTGTGACCGGTGTGACCGACCCCACCCTGCCGCCGCCGACCACTGTGGCCATGTGTGACCGGTGTGACCATGTGACCATGTGTGACCGGTGTGACCGATCCCACCCTGCCGCCGTTGACCACTGTGGCCATGTGTGACCGGTGTGACCGATGCCACCCTGCCGCTGCCGACCACTGTGACCATGTGTGACCGGTGTGACCGACCTGCCACCCTGCCGCTGCCGACCACTGTGACCATGTGTGACCGGTGTGACCGACCCCACCCTGCCGCCACCGACCACTGTGGCAATGTGTGACCGGTGTGACCGACCCCACCCTGCCGCCACCGACCACTGTGACCATGTGTGACCGGTGTGACCGACCCCACCCTGCCGCCGCCGACCACTGTGGCCATGTGTGACCGGTGTGACCGATGCCACCCTGCCGCCGCCGACCACTGTGACCATGTGTGACCGGTGTGACCGATCCCACCCTGCCGCCGTTGACCACTGTGGCCATGTGTGACCGGTGTGACCGATGCCACCCTGCCGCCGCCGACCACTGTGACCATGTGTGACCGGTGTGACCGGCCACCCTGCCGCCGACCACTGTGACCATGTGTGACCGGTGTGACCGATGCCACCCTGCCGCTGCCGACCACTGTGACCATGTGTGACCGGTGTGACCGACCCCACCCTGCCGCCGCCGACCACTGTGACCATGTGTGACCGGTGTGACCGATGCCACCCTGCCGCCGTCGACCACTGTGACCATGTGTGACCGGTGTGACCGATGCCACCCTGCCGCCGCCGACCACTGTGACCATGTGTGACCGGTGTGACCGACCCCACCCTGCCGCCGTCGACCACTGTGGCCATGTGTGACCGGTGTGACCGACCCCACCCTGCCGCCGCCGACCACTGTGACCATGTGTGACCGGTGTGACCGATGCCACCCTGCCGCCGCCGACCACTGTGACCATGTGTGACCGGTGTGACCGATCCCACCCTGCCGCCGTTTTTGACCATTGTGACCATGTAGTGACCGGTGTGACTCGATGCCACCTGCCGCGTTGACCACTGTGACCATGTGTGACCGGTGTGACCGATGCCACCCTGCAAAAAACGCCGTCGACCACTGTGGCCATGTGTGACCGGTGTGACCGACGCCACCCTGCCGCCGTCGACCACTGTGGCCATGTGTGACCGGTGTGACCGACCCCACCCTGCCGCCGCCGACCACTGTGGCCATGTGTGACCGGTGTGACCGACACCACCCTGCCGCCGTCGACCACTGTGACCATGTGTGACTGGTGTGACCGATGCCACCCGCCGCTGCCGACCACTGTGACCATGTGTGACCGGTGTGACCGACACCACCCTGCCGCTGCCGACCACTGTGACCATGTGTGACCGGTGTGACCGATGCCACCCTGCCGCCGCCGACCACTGTGGCCATGTGTGACCGGTGTGACCGACCCCACCCTGCCGCTGCCGACCCCGTCGTGGGTCGGGCGGCACCACGAGGCCGTCGACTTACCCGCTTCTGTGGCGGCGGCCACAGCTCCGTGTTGGCCCACTGCAGGCCGCGACTCATGGACCGCCGCATCGTCGCCCGGACGCCCTCGTACTCCCAGACGACGCAGCCGGCGAAGATGGCGCCGCAGCTCTGCGGACAGAACCGCACCGCTCAGCACACGTCACACCCGAAACACAGAGCGTAGACCATACACCAGGTGAGTGCGTTGTCACAGCTCACGAGACCAAACCACACCCGGAGCACAGAGCATACACAACGTGAAGGCGTCGTCACAGCTCTTCAGACCATATCGCACGACCCAGACCGCACCACACTCGAAACACAGAGTATATGCCACGTGAACGCGTCATCACAGCTCTGGGGACCACACCGCATGACTCGGACCGCACCACACTCGGAGCACAGAGCATATGCCACATGAAGGCATTGTCACAGCTTGAAGCACCAAACAACACTGCTCAGGTCACACTACACACTCCAGGTGAGTGTCGTCACAGCTTCGGAAACGAAGCTGCACCACTCAGATCGTGCGGACTTGCACCCCGAACACCCCGAACTTACAACCGGTGGTGTGGCCACAGCTTTCGGAACAAGCCACCCCACTCAGGTCACGTGACACCCGGAACATGCACGGAGTGAAGGTGGCGCTAGAGTTCCTGGAACCACACCGCGCCCAAGAAAGGTGGCGCCACATCCCCATAAATATAACGGCAGTTCTGTTTGCACTTCGCCGCACCAAGAGGTACGATGAGCATAACCGTGGCATTTTGACTTTACTTTATATTTTAGCGTATTCTGAATTAACCGACACGGCCACCTCTCTAACTCGCCCCACGCTTGATCCGGCCATTTCCAACCGGCTTCCCCAGGCTGATGGCTAAATGCGAGCACGTGAAGCAACTCTGACCCTGTCTTGCCAGGACGATGGAGACCACTACAGGCCAGCAACTCGGCCAGCCTCTTACCAACTCAGCTGGTGGAGCGATACATTATGGTGTAATAGGCTTAACTATGTCACGAAATTGGTTCGGAGTTCAACAACCAATTCTCTCAGACAATTTCCCGCGATACATTATCTTCTCTCCTCTGTATTTCACCATACCGCGGTTCGGCTGTATTCGAAAACTACATCGAACCAGATCACGGTTACCACACGAGTGTGACCTACACTGAGCGTGAAGACGGTGGCGTGACCGATCCTGGCCCACGTGACACGACCCGGCTCGGCAGGGGCAGGCACATCTTTCCGTCCGAACCTCGCCAGCCAGCGACCTGCAGGCAGAGCACGGCAGGGTGTGGCCCACGGGCGGCGAGTCGAACACCGCCAGCGAGGCACCGCAGCGATAAGCTGTCCGTGGAGGGGCGGGGATGGCCGAGTGGTTAAGGTGTCGGGCTATGGGTGCCAAAGGTCCCGGGTTCGACTCTAGCGCCACTCAGGACATTTCCCAATCCCGCGGCCCACCGGCGAAACAGTGTGGGCGGCGCCATTAGCCGTGAATGTGCATAGTGTGTCGTGAACCAACTAATAAACAAACAAATAAACAAACAAATTGTCCGTGGAAATGAGTGGAGTACACCACTTATTGAATGCTGAATTGACATCCTTCCCAAAAGAAGCTCGGTCGTCGTGCTTCAAGATGTATGTCTAGCAGTCTTCATGTCTCATTTTCAAAAGCATTATGTTATACATAGTACCATGCACAATGCATATGAGCACAACCTCGGATTGAGATACACGTACATCTCGTGTAGTGTTTATGATGTAACATGGTTCCGTGTAACATGGTTGTTTATGATGTCTGGTATACAATGTTAGTTGATGACAGTGTGGCCATAGTTCCTGCCACAAACGGAGAACGAAGTACCATTATCGATATGTATATATATATAGGGTCGACATTGACTTTAAATGCACAAACAGGCATAGAAATGGAATCGGTCCTTTCTAACGAAGGCACCCTAAATTAACACTGGCACACCAACATAGACGGTGGCATCCAGGAGCTCCAAACAGCAGGACAACGGCGTCGCTAAGTCTCAGCAACGGAATCCAGGACGGTTCGATCCAGGCAACAGGACGATTGCTGCACAAACCCAGCAACAAAATCGCAGGGGCAATAAATATACTTCGGCCGCCGTGCGCCCACTGCATTGGATTGTGAAATAAAGCAACATCATCTGAACGAACCACTGCGAAATAGTTTAAAATGACTCCAAATCTTAAGACATGAAGTTCTTGCTAGATCTCGCTCGTCATCCGCCAAACAGCGAGAGGTGTCTATGTCTACTGCTTTTGCACACGCCAACAACTTCTTGCCACAATATTCAAGCACTGCTTTCTTGATGTCTACAAAGGAACGCTCTGCAAATTCATGTTTTTCGCATTTCTCCTTGCAATATTTCTTCTGCAGCAGTTGGTTAGTTGGTCAGTTATTTTGGTTTCAGGGCGCATCAACTACTAAGGTCACTTTGCGCCCACTGCAGTGCAGTGGGTGCATTCTTTGCTCAAAGGTGCTTTTTGTGGCGGCGCTTCTCGCGCCGGTCACTGCAAGTGACGGTGCGCGCCGCCGGCGCCACCCATTCGTCAATAGAATCTGGAACTTTCGCAAGAAGAATCACTAGCGTCCGCCAAAAGCCACGCACATGGGGACGTGAACGGGCATCAGACGACGTGAACCAAGTCGATGCACTCACTGCCCGTGAACAGCCGTCTGACGACGGGGCCGTGGCGAAGGCAGCTCCGCGAGGTCTGCGGCACGATCAGACGAGACACTGTCCGGAGAAGCATGGTGGGCGGGGCGTCAGCAGACCGGCCCTCACACCTCCAGACACCGGGACGGCTCAGGTGTTAGGCAACTCTGAAGCGTCAGCAGACCGGCCCTCACACCTCCAGACACCGGGACGGCTCAGGTGTTCCTCTTTTTCAGGCAACTCTGAAAAAGAGGAAATGGAACATTACTATTTGTGTAGACACAATGTGTGAAACAAACTGTCTGAAGGAAGCGAATTGCATGGCATTATATTCCCCATATTAGCCCGCGCCGTCAGATCCTCACACCCCATTTGATGGGCAGTTAGTAACCGTCTCTAAAATCCAAACTAAGCATCGCACGAAAACGAAAAAGGTGTCATCGGAAAGCGCTCGACGAGTAAGGTCCGGGTCCACCCCGCAAACCAAATTCCCCTAAAAGTGACATCACCAGGGGGGCTAGA
The DNA here is from genome assembly GCA_034440575.1 of Imbricaverruca yamaguchii. Taxonomy (NCBI): domain Eukaryota; kingdom Metazoa; phylum Arthropoda; class Thecostraca; family Neoverrucidae; genus Imbricaverruca; species Imbricaverruca yamaguchii. Next base: position 1,223,676 of record JAOTOL010001572.1, read on the forward strand.
TTTTCACTACTTTCATGACTTACATTATGTTTTTGGCTCTGGGGAGGTCATTTTCGGGATATCTAAAAAAATAATTTGGAATGAAAAAGGAAAGCGAAAGCGACTAGGGCTTTAATTTTTCTTGGCCCCCAAAAAATGAAAATTTTATTTTTTGAAATTTCAAAATTGAGTTTTCAAGTTTTCTTTAATTTTCCTTTTCCAATGGGTAGAGCAGACCGAGGGAACGTTGTTGGAAGTCAACTTGCCCTAATAAAAAATGCTTACTTTAGCCAGAATCCTCTATTTGAACTGCAATTTAGCAAATATGCAAAATTTATATGTAGTCAAAAATGGAAAAAAATTAACTCGTACGTTTTGTTGCATCCCTAAAGATGAGCAAACACTGAAAGTTTCATTAAAATATCTGCATCTGTTAAAGTTTGATGACTGGTTGAATTTCTTTTTAGGTGACCTCACTTGACCTTGACTAACTCGTTGACCCTAGATGACCTGACTTCAAAATTTTTAAACAGCGTACCAAATTGATGTGAGAAAAGGTATGCCAAATTTGGGCGTGCTGCCGCGCGCTGTTCGTTCAATATCCGCGAAAAACCTAAGGGGGTGAAGACCCCCCCAAGATGGGATGGGTTAAAAGCACATCCACACAAACCGGTTTCTCACTCACATGTGCCAATAAAATACTGTAGGAATCATCTGCATATTAGTATCACATATGGAATGCATTCATGCATAATCCTTGCTTCTGTCCTTAACAAGTGTTTTTTTTTAAGCTCATATGTGTATGCTTTGACATCACACTCTTGGATGCTCCATAGTGGTGGTCGGAGGCTAATTTCACAAGCTGTACATTTACACCGAATTTGGTGTGGATACACCTTTAGTTAATACCATTCAATTATATTTAACTCCATAACATTTATTTAATTAATTATATTTAATCTTATCCAATATGTAAGCTTGTGGTAACACAATATCTTGTTAACATAAAGAAAGTGTGAGGAGTAACACCTGAACTTTACCAAATGGTGCATTTGCACCAAAGTAGTGTTAACATGCAGCTTGTGATGCTAGTGAAATTGCCATCTGTACGCGAATTTTCGTCTCTCTGGCTTTGTTCAGATATTAGGCATGTTCAATTGTTAGCTCTGGCTCTGGCATGTGCTACATCACCTCACAGATTGCCAATAGGTAATATGTTGTGCCAGCTCGCTTGATTCTTGTCATGTGTTACACCATGTCATACATCATCATGTTCAAGATGACATTAATAGCAAAATAGAATACATTACTAGGTCATTTCATAGGTGTAACAAGCAGCAAAATTAAGTTGTATTTCCCAGTTCAATGAGTACATATCGCACTTGCAACAGGGACTGAAAATTGGGCAAGGGGATATTATGTCTTGTAAGCCTATAATTTCATGCAATATCAACTTAACTAAATATACTTGTAGATATAGCCTACTTGACCAAACATGTTTGTGATGAATCCCTCATGGCAGTGGTATAGGAATCAAAGAATGAATTTACACACACTGTTATTGAATGAGGGAAGGAAGGAAATTATGCCCACAAGGAAAATACTCCAACAAAATGTATTTTCAAAAATCCGATTTTTTTCTTCAAAAGCAACTGAGGCAATGTTAGGTTAAGCTGTGTTATGTTTCTTATTATTTGTTATTTTGATAATTTTTTTCAAATAATTTGCTTGATTTTTTCCATATTTTTATCCAAAGGTGGTTTAGGCTAGCTTAGGCTAGGTTATTCTGCATTTTTCTTAATATTTTGTAACATTTATTTTTATGCTAGTTACCTAATTCTAAGCCTCTTATTGGCATTAATTTGATCATGACCTGAACATTTGCATTTGCACATAAAAAAGTGGTTCCATCATCTTAGTCACCTTCATATAAACATGGTATTCCAAAGAAATTATTTTTTTTAAACATCTTTTAAGACACATTTGTGTATATTTTTATGTAAATCGTCTTTTATCTTATTTTTATCCTATTTTTCTTTTTATCTTTGTTCATCAAATAATACAATTTGATACACAAAGCATGTGGGAGAGCCAGGTCCCCGACTTTTCCCCTCTCCCAGACTCTCGAGTTAAACTTAGCCTCCCAAAGAAACTACCGTCATGACACCATACATGATACACTCGTCGTCGAACTCGATCATTACAAATTTTAAATTTGGAGCCAACACATACCTATCGGAACATCTACATTAACGACCACATACAAATCACACGATTGCATAAGCCATTCGGCAGACCTTTCCACCGAAAGAGGCCCTGGAACTATCCGCCACAAACGTCGTGCATGCGTGCAGTACGTATAGGAAATGACAGGTAGTGGCAACTAAATATGCTAAATAGATATGGCCCGGAATCTCCACACTTCCAACAGCGCTCAGTTTCTAGGTGCTCGCTCTCGTTTGTCTTGGTGTTTGAGTTGAAGTCTCTCCAGCCAGCTCTAACAGGCTCGGTTTCGCAATGCGCTTCCCATGGATGGTTACCCAAGCGACTATTTACCCATGCGTGTAGCAGGGTTTTGTGGAGTGAACATTTGAAAGTTAAAATTGCTGCACATTATTCCATATAAGTACCTAGAACAAATAATACCCTTTCAAACCGACCAACCATTTCGCTGCAACATGAATACAACCACCGGAATAAACTTGTTGCTGGAGGTGCAACCAAGCCTCCCCCGTAGTGCCCAACAATGCAATTGGTGAAACCAGAAATTGTGATATTCCCATGCAAACTCCTAATTGTCTTGGCCGGAAACTTTGTCCGTGTCATCACATTCTTTGTCGCCCCTCCTCCTCCTTATGAAACCGGCTACGCCATGTTACAGCCTATTTATTTCACCGACAAGAAAAACAAATAGGTCGTTAATTTATTTGGGCAATTTATTTGGACCCGGCCAAAATATCGGCCTTCAGTGATTATCCGGCCCCACAGATGTCCCCAGTCGCAAACGGTTCCTGGGTATTGTTAGTTTTCTCCCGCGCTGCACACCGGGTGTGTCAAATGAGGCGGCCGCTCTACGCGAGTTCACCCAGTCCCGCATGGTGGTGCGAGACTGGGTGAGCATGTCAGCAGAGACTGGAGACTGCAGTCCTGCATGTCAGCAGGCGTTTGTGGAGACGAAGCGACTTCTCGCGGCTGTCACCGTTCTGAAGTGCTCTGATCCCACAGTGGAGGCGACGCGTCCAGAACATTGCGACGCCTCCAGCCACGGATTTGGTGATCGGGTGCGATACAACCGCAGAATGGAAACTCCGTGACCAACAGCTCTCGTTCTTCGACTGATTTCCCAATCAGCCAAGCTCTCAGTCATGCTCTCAAATTGGAAATGAACTGTGATTGGCAATATCGTTTGCCGTGACGCGTTTCGATCGCTCTTCGCATGGTCGACCTGTCACAGTGGACACTGATCACCCGCAGTTGGTTGCAATCCATCGAAAGTTGCACGAAACGAAGTTCACTGAGCCCCTTCCGCCTGCATCGAATGCTACTGACACTACAAAGGCATTACACGAACTTGGAGTATCGTCCAGAACCTGAACTTAAAGGGCGGTGATGGCCGAGTGGTTAAGGTGTTGGGCTCCTGGTATCAAAGGTCCCGGGTTCGACACTAGCGCCGCTCCGGACATTTCCCAATCCCGCGGCCCACCGGCGAAACATTGTGGGCGGCGCCATTGGCCGTGAATGTGCATAAAGTGCGTCATGAACCACCCGATAAACAAACAAAACCTGAACCGAAAGTAGCCGACGCGTTCGGCAGCGCCCCAGCCCAGACGCCTCGATCCGCCTCTGCAGCACGAGTATAACACGTGCAATTGCGGGCTGGCATCTCCGTCTCCTCCGCTCGGCTGGCACTGGTGCCTGACGCCATGGACTCAGGCCGGGCGCCTACAGAGGTCATCACGGAGGTGCAAACGGGGCGGCCGGATCAGCGCAGGAGCTGCCCGACCACCTTCGGCCGTCTTACCCGTCAAACAGGAGTATCGTCTGTGGAAATGTCCGCTCCGTATCGTCGTTTGTGGAGAATGTATCGTCGTTTTACCCGTCAAACAGGAGCTGACTGTGTGAAAATGTATTTTGTACAACTGAAAATGTCCGGTAACGTCCCGGTCCCTGCAGTCCAACACAGTGAAGCGTCCGCACAGCACCCACGTTGGGGTCGGACTCGTGCCGCGCCTGGCGCGTGCTGGGGCATTCTGGGTGGCGATGTCGGCAATGATCAGACAGACCGTGGTATCGTCCTGCGCGTGGCGCATCGTCCCTGCTCCCTCATCGGAGCCCCAGCTCTCCCACCAACTCCATAGACGGCCTCGGGGAACGGTTGGCACTGATCTGTTTGAGCTCCAGAGTTATTTTTTCCCATCTTTGGCAGAGCCAAAGTGCCATCCGCCAGAGATGGTTACGTTAAAGAAAGGGTTACGTTAATCCGGCTTATGTGACATCGGTTTATATTAATTAAGAAGGAGAGGAAAGGTGAGACGCCGGCAAACAAGGGAAGTGGCGTGAAGGTCCGATGCATGTAATAGATACATATACAGGTGAGACATACAGACATACATACATATACGACGATTAGAAAGACATTTGGAGGGTTGGCAGCTTCATCGCCTGCGGAGAGGCTTCACTGCCCACCTGCGACCTGAAACGCGGCGGAGGCCCGGCGCCCAGGGCGAGTCGCAGGCGTCGGGCCCGACCTTGTATGTGTAGGTGTATGTTTTGGATAAAGCTTAGAAAAAGTATATGCAGGGGAAAAACCAAGCAGCTTGAAAGCCCGTAGGCAAAAAGAAAGCAGGCGCAATTTATTAGTAGAACCGTCCGCTTTGTCCAATTTGGGTCGGTCTCTGCCTACCTAGTGTGAACTATCCCATATGTATGTGTTTTCCGACGATGGAGAGGAAGACGTTTGTGACACAGTCATGCAGCTAACAGCGCGTCATGGGTGCAGCGCGTCATGTGTCCTTCAACTTCACTTCAAGTCAGGTTGAGCCTGGCAGCATGTGAAAGAAAAATCGAATCAGTTCGGAAAGTTTGGTATCGTGTAAAAAGCGGAGGGGCAGCTCGATGAGTGCCGGGCGATCATACCCGATGAATGCCCGGAGCGAAATCTGCGTATGGTTGCGGTTGAAATAGTGGATAATAGCGCGACGATGAGGAGCATATACTGGACATGTGAGTTATACGTGGGCTACAGTTGTGCGAACACGACATGTGGTGCAAGTCGGGGGACCGACTTGACCCATGCAAAACACAATTGTGTGTTAAGTTGGTGTGTCCGAGGCGAAGTCTGGCGAGTATCGCCTCATGCAAACGGGAGTGCTGGTCGGAGAGTGTGGGCTCGATCGTGTGAAGGTGTGCGGTGTCGTGTGACCAGCAGGTCTGTACATATTTGTGAACATAACATATTGGCTAGGGTAAGGAGATCACCGGGTGGTACTGGGGCATAGTTACTCTGTGGGAGGTCAATTGCCGCCCGTGCAAGATTGTTCGCACGCTCGTTGCCCAGAATACCCCTGCGTCCAAGGATCCAGAGAAGGGTGAGCTGAAGGTGTGCGTGGTTGTCATGGCAGAGGTATCGGATGGCGTGAAGTGTGGGGTGTGTGGTGTTGTGCATGGCCGCGATGGCGTCAATGGAGGATTGTGAGTCAGTGCATATTGTGGTGGGGCAGTGATGTGTCGCGCGACGATGTGTTCGAGGCAAGTGAGTAAAGCATCGTTAATCATAATGAGTAATATGGTTGGGGACAGGACGCTGCCTTGCGGCACGCTTCGCTCAAGAGTGTGGGACTGGGAATAGATGTTGCCGCAACGGACGACGAAAGAACGGTTTTCGACAAAGTTGGGGATGAAGGTGGTCATTTCGCCCTTTATACCAATTCGGTGTAATTTAATTACAAGGGCAGAGCTGTGTGCAGTATTAAACGCGGATTTTAAATCTAGAAAAAGGCGATAGTTTCGGGTTTTTTCTCGCGAAACAACGCTGAATTGAGTCTACAATTTCGAGGAGGTTGTCAGCGGTGCTTCGCCGTGGACGGAATCCACGGCGAAGGGGAGATAATTTTGTTGTTTTCTAGATAAACTCTGATTCTTCCATTGACCATACGCTTAAAAATTTTGCAAACACAACTAGTGAGAGAGATAGGGTGATAGCTGGAGGGAAGGTGTCTAGGTTTGAAAGGCTTAGCGATAGAAATGGTAGCACTGATAGGCCAAGAGGCTGGGAAAGTACCGTCAGTCCATAGTTGATTTAGTGCCGGGTTGTCTTTGCCGGGGTCAGAGAGGTTTGAAAGAAGGGGTATGCCAGGCGATCAAGTCCAATAGCTTTATTGGTTACCTTTGAGAGGGATAAATTTGGTTCATAGAGGGTAAAGAGGGCGTTGTAGGGGCTCAGTGTTGTCGGAGCCAAAGTGGCAAGTGGCCAAAGTGTCGTGGAGGAATGAGGTGGTGTGCTATAGATATTGAGCGTTGGAGGAGATGTCAGAGTAATAAGTACCAAAGTGTTCCACAACGGCTGTAGGTTCTGTTATTTTCTGTTGACTAATTGTCAGTTGTTGGAATGCGCGGTGTGGGGCTCTGCCATTGGAGAAGGAGCGAATTTGAGTCCAGATTTGAGAGATGGTGGTAAATCGATTAAATGTGAGGGAATAGAGTTCCCAGCTGCGTTTTTTTTTTGCCGGAAGGATAATTTGCTGGCAACGTAGTTTCGCCTCGCGGGCTTCTACCATGTTCTGTACGGTGAGGTTTTTACGAAATGTCCGGTCGGCCCGCCGTCGCAAGGCGACAGCTCATTGGCACGCGTCGCCCCACCACGACACGTGTTTACGGCCGGGTGGGCGATTATACTTCCTTTAGATCGACTACTACACCAACTTCGTAAACGTTTGCAAACTTACACGCGCCACGGCTGGCTGTAATCAGCGCCCTATTGTCCCGCTTTGCACGGTTCGGTTTCCCGGAAACTCTGGTCAGTGACGATGGCCCTCCATTAAGCAGCTCGGAGTGTTTTAATTTACTTGTGAACTGGACATTATGCACGTCACATTCAGTGCCGGGTACCCGCGGTCAAATGGAAAGGCCGAAAATGCGTTAAAATGGTACAAAAATATCATGCGAAAGGCGCTTTCGGGTAATCATAAGCTGCTCTGGGCGCTGCTCGTGTGAAGGTACGTCTCTTGTGAGGCCTATGGTGCGTTTTTGCCCCAGAAGCTTTTTGGTCGGGAGTGTCCCACTTTCTTGCCCACCCGACGGGATAATGTATAGCCCCAGTATCCCGCAACCGGCCAAGATGACATGCTTCGACAATATTTTTCGCGACCTCTTCTAAATTTTTCGAAACCCGGATCTTCGTGTGGCATTTCGCGCCCAGGCGCCACATTTGTGCGCCCTGTTGCGATATTTCGAACCTCGACACGTTGTTTCAGGGCTCTATTCGAATGTTCGAGGCCTGTGGCTCGACTTTTGAGACTCCACAGCAATCTTCCAGGTCTGGGCATTTGTTTTTCAGAATCCATGCTTATTGTATCGAGGCCCCTGCTTTATTTTTTTTCGGATTCCGATGATATTTTCTTTCTGGCCATGCTGCATCGGTGGTGGTGGTGACGGTTGTGACTTTGTGACGCACTCAGCAGCTCAGGTCGTATGGCGTTGTCTGCCAATCATCCTGGCAGGAATCGCGGGCACCGGAGATCGAACCCCATATGCGGGGAATCGAATCCTATAATCGAACATGCGAACGGAGAATCGAACCCGGTACCCCTGGTGGGGACGAGTAGTCTACGGGTAAGTTAACCGTCTCACAATCGAAAGATTGTGGGTTCGAGTCTCACCGGTCGCTACTCCTCGCCCGCGACCAACAGGTGTGAAAGATTGATGACGCTACATAACCCAACGGTCGACGCGTCGTAAAACCAATAACCACCACCACTCGTACCTCTGGCATGCCAAACGCTCAGCTCAATGACTGAGCTACCGGCGTCCTGCTGTGCTGGTTTGGGCCCACCGATAATATTTTTGCGAGATCCAATGGAGTCGTTCGGAGTCCTGGTGCGATCCTTCGTGCCCAGGTGTGAATTGTTGGGGCCCAGACAGGAGCTATTGGACCCTTCCGGAAAATCGCCTTGCCATGTTGTATTTCTGGGCTTCCAAACGCGAATTTGGGGAGGGCCAAGGACATTTAGGTGGTCCCGGCACGATTTGGAGACCTGGCGCGATTTTGGGCCTCGGTGCGAATTTTCGGGGCCCAGCTGTGCTCATTTGGCGCCCCCGACGCGAATTTTGGAGATCGCGACAGCAATTTGTGGGGTCCCAGAGCGTTTTTTTAGTGCCCTGATGCGATTCTTGGGAGCCCACCATCTCTCAAGAGGAATTCCTCCCTTCCCATCCCCTTCGCCTTCGGTGCGCCACTGTTCAGCATGTTGAGTCAGCGGTAATAATTTTCTACCGCTATGCACACTGGCAACTCCTCGACAACACTTTCTCTGGAGCTAAGTGTGGGTCATTCGTTACATTAATGCCTCTTCGACCATTCCTCCCACGTTGCAATCGATAAGTGGATGTCGGACGTTACATACAAATGCAACAATTCTTGTCGTTCTCATGATCTCACAGTGTTGCCAGCAATACAAGGAATTTTTCCCTTCCAAACGAACCAGTTTGGAAACAGCGAACTCCTTTTGATTAAACAAATACGCATTCGTTTGATTAAAATACCGGTTCGTTCGTTCATTCCCTACGCATTGTATTGTTCGTACTGTAGTGGAGCATCTGCTGTCGACGGCTCGTGGGGTATATGGGGGGGGGGGGGCTGTGGTGGCTGCTGTGCCCCGGTGTCTATGACCGACCTACCTAACCTTTCGACAGTCAATGCCTCGCCAGACCTTATTCGCTGAGAACGGGCGAATAGCCATATGTAAACAACTGGCGGGCACGGATCCCTACCACGTTTGGTACGTCCCCTGGTCGACTGTATACCCTTTCAGCCCCGGGGCAAAACCAGTCCTTGCACCCTCCGAACCACTGCACAATCTGTGCTCAACGCATTGAGAACAGAGGTGGGCTAATTACCGGGCGGCAGTGTTTTCCATCTATCCTACTGTACAACGCCAGACTTTCAACGAACACAATGCCCCTGGCAGTGGTCTCAATTTGCATTCTTTGCTCGAAGCCAACTGCGACCCTGGGTCACAGAGGCCAGCGGGTTCAGAGAGACAATTGAGACACTTCAAAGATTTTTCAAACAGTTTTGTAAAATTGGACTTTTTGGCTTCTCTCTCTCTGCCATTTCTCATGAACGTTTGGTTCATATGAGGACGGCTCGCAGATCAGCTGCCTCGCCTATAAATTTACTTCATGTAGTAAAGTAATTCCAGGATAATATTCAACCATTCATGGATGAATTGTCACTGGTCATGTCGAGACAGGGTCTATTATACCGTATGTACTCTCGCACATTCTGTACTGTCCACGTCTAGATGTCGGTCACTGGCGACGCTATCCGAGCGAAAGGCGCGACGCGTGCCACCCAGCCCACGAGGTACCGCTCGCCATTCCGCCGCGGGCATAAATACTCTCCCCTGACCACCTGGTCGCCGAGGAATTTACTCTACTGTCCGGGTTTACGAAATTTACTGCGCGATAGTAGAGCGAATACCGACGACAGCAGAGTAAATGCCGAGGAATTTTCTCTACTACGTCACCGGTCCGGGAGGGTCGTACTTCTGAGGTGGTTTTCGATTTCGATTCGATTTATATTTTCGATTTGTTTACGCCGAACTCCACCGAGAGTCCCCCGGCTGCAGCCGGCAGGCGGTCATCACTGTTTGACCTGAACGCTATTTTGTGTGCACGTTCGTCGCAGGAGCGGAACTTCGCCACTGAACATCCGGCTGGGGCACGTCCCTCTAGTTTCCTTACATTTTTTTAGTCTAAAGCTAGTCCGCACCGCGTCTTGTACTGCACCGTTTTGAAACTAAAATTTTAGCCAGGTAGATTGGCTAAAATTTGTCGGATTTAATCCTGCTTGTGTAAGGGTCAAGCGCACTGGACGGGGAGGGGATAGATGGATTGTTGCACGCATATTTCTCACTCAACCAGCGTGCTCTCGGATCGAGCGATTTCCATTTCTCACGGCCGCTTCTGACCCGAGGCCCTACATGACGGATGGTAGGAACCGATGTTTGCCTATTATTCCTGACCGTTAGCCCAAGCTAATCTCTATATTTACTAACTAAAAGTCCTTTTCCACTGGCCCTCATGTTCGTCAAATGCCGAGTTGCTGCTCGGTGTCTCTGCTAATGCCCTTCAAACGTTGCCATGCTTAATCTAATATATTCACATCCTATGTACACCGCATGGTATTACGACGTATAAACACTCCTAATCCACGCACCACTGGCCATCTCCCATAATTCAAGCACGTTCATAAAGGCATAAAGACATAAACGATCCGTGCAACTATGAGCCACAATGGCCCTTCCTTGTTGCACCCTGGACACTGAACCAGTTGCCCACCAAATCCGTCGATCAGCCATCCCTGGAATACCCAAAAGCAAGCCCTCTATTCTTATAAGGATTGTCTATGCTGTTTTTAAGATGTTCAGTGTGCTGCTACTGACAATGGTTTCTGGTAGCTGGTTAGAGTGTTCTACTACACTGTTGGTGAAGAAAGACTGTCTTAACCTTGTCCTGCTGTGACTGACTTTACTTTTGAACTGGTGCACCTCTAATTAAATTATTTCTGTTAAATTCAAATATTTCCCTGAGATATCCCTGTTTCTAACCATGGACAAATTTTGAATACCTCGATGAGATCTCCTCTCAGCCTTCGATGTCTAAGTGAAAACATATTCAAATTCTTCAATCCTTTCTCATATGCCAGGTTGATAATGCCATTAGCATTCATACGCGGCACTACCCATTCACCGAATTTAGCCTATTTAGTCCCCCCCCCCCATGAGACGGGTCACTCCTTTCAGTCGGGTGAAATGAGGTTCAGTTGGCGATAGCTGTCATAGAAATGAGGTCGGTCGGGTACGATTTAGAAGGAGGAAGGCACGACAGACAGACGGTACTCACGTGGCAGATGTTGGTCGCCCTCCGGCTGTACGTCACCCATCTCTGTCCGAATGGGTCTGTTCTCCCGGCCGCCGCTCCCAGTGTGGGTCCTTCTGTCCTCTCAGTCGTACCCCGAGTGATTCTCCTCGTGATCCTTCAATTATTTGTGTTTTCGTTGCAATTATTTGTGTTCCCTGGAAGTTTCCGCCAGTCACCAGGCTCGAAGTGAAAAGTTCGTGTGTTGATTGGTCGGCAGTGCGCCATCTGAATTTTGAATATTCTTGTGCGCATATCTTTCCGATGCCGCCTCGGGCCTTCGTGACGTTCTGCCACAGCCATTGTTTCTTAGTTTTCCCCAGAGCTGGTAGCGATTTGTGGTTTCCAGCGGGGGTCGCTGGGCTCGAGGTGGACAGGCCTTTCTGCTTTGTGTTGTTGTACTTAGGCAGCCAGCTGGGGTTGGGCAGCCGAGCGTAGTAAACGAGGTGCTTAACCCCGGTTCGCACGTTTTACTGCTCCAGATCTACCGCTCCCGTCTGTGATCCGTGCAAGTACGCGACGTTTGGACTCGGCTTGGCTGATTCTCAAAACAAAATAACATGTCATGGGAAGGGCGGGAGGTCATGGCCAGACGTCGTTCGGCGCTGTCGGCCAGCAAGGTGGGAAATTTCCTGGCAGAAGAATGTGAGCCGTTTTACAGTGCGCATCATGTGCAGCATTGTGTCTGGCGAGTGTGGTTCCGAGCCTCGAATTGAGGCGATTGTTATTTTTCCGGTGCCGTGGTGGACACCCCAGAGGGCATCAGGTTCAGAGTGCCACCACACTGGTCAGCGAGTTTAGTGACGCGCACCGAGCCATCTCGGCATGTGCTCCTCAATCATGTAAAGCCCACCGCGTAAAGTCGCGTAATCTCAGTAACAGTTGTGAACCCTCTCAGCGGTACACTCATATGTCGACAGACCATTGCTCAATTTTTGATGGTATGATGGCCGAATGTGTAAATCTTTCACTTCCAATCATACCTGGCCTAGCCATCATTGGCAGCGTTCCTCGCCTGGACAAAGTCTCAACTGCAACGAGGGGCTCATCGCACTGGCTCCGAGGGCTTATGCAAGTGCTCTGGTGTCTTTGACCGACATGCCTAGCCTTAAAGACAGTCGAAGCCGCGCCGAGCCTTATTCGCCGTAGATGTGCGACCAGACCAATGCGTTCGTGGGTGGGTACGGATCCCTGCCTCATTGGACACGTTCCCTAGCCGTCTATATAACCTAGCCGGCCTTACCCTTCCAGCCGCGGGGCTTACGGCACGCCAGACCTGTCCGTACATTTCCCCGAATCGCTGTACAACTCCGTTCCCAAATGTACAGCGAACGGAGGCGGCTCACGCCCGTGCAGTGTTTTGCAATATATCCTATCATATTGTTCGGCGCCAAACTCGACGAACGCAATGCGTGCTTCCGTTAACGGCATCGCGTGCATACTCTGCCCGCCCCCATCTGCGTCTTCCTCGCCCCCTCTCGCAATCAGACATCGAAACCCAGATCATATATAACAACATCGGTATTCTAGACAACTCAAACTGGTTTAAACACTCCTTACCATTACCCAGGAACGTTCGGTCCATAGGACAGGCCGCAGGTCGTCTGCCTCGCTTTCGGTTTCGTCGCGCTCCAGCGAGTGTGGTTCTCCATCTTCGAGGCCGGAACCCCAAATGGGCGGAGCGACCCTGATGGCAGGATCGAATAGCCCGCACCCACGGGTGGGAGTCTGCCTCCGTCGTCCTCTCTCACCGTCAGTTGCGCCCACTGTGTCGTCTGAAGAAGAACTCTGCGTCAGTGAGGAGGAGAGGGCCCAGGCCGAACTTATGTTCTCCCGGCTGGTGGATGAGGATCCGGAAGATATCTCACGATTTCTGGCCGAGGTCGTTCTGGACCTCGGGCCTGACGACTTTCGGAAGTCCAGATTGTACCAGTCGATATACGCCATTTTGTGCGTACCTGCTTAGAAATGACCGGCACGTTGCTTAAAGTAAGAAAAACTGATATCGGCGGTATTTTTTCGTGTTACGGGCCGTTAAAGTAAAGAAATTCGTAGCGCCAGACCACGAAAATCGGCGCTGATGCGCTTCCCGTATATTGGTAAAAGAGAAATGTTCTTGGCAACACTAGCGACTTCTTTGCTGTATGCTGTTATGCTATATAGTTTCAAGGTCATGTTAGGTCGCCGAGGTCAAGTCAGATCAAGTTCATGACAGGTTAATGGAACCAAATTTGGTCAACTGGAACTTGTCATAAATTGACTGGGGGGGATGGCCTGGTTAGGTGTCGGGCTAGGGTACCAAGGTCCCGGTTCGCTCAGGATTACCGCCCGGGGCGTGAAGGTGCTAAGTGTGTCTGAACCACCAATAAACAAACAAATAAACAAATAATCATAAATTGACTGGCATGCGATTGATGTTACTTTGCATGTTACTCCCTATACATCCTGAAAACTACTGTTTTCCATTGTGTACCTAAGCGTTTCCATACTTTAATCGTATACTTCACTCCTTTCTTCGCGAAGCCGATTGCGCCGAGCCGCTCGACGGAGCAGTCGGGCGGGCGGCCCGGCTCCGGTAACTGGAGCAGGTAATGACCTGGAAAGTGCTCCTATACAGGTGACCTGAGGTCAACTGCCGGGTCCGGCATCAGTATTCCATTATTAGCAATGTCCGAAACACCATTGCTGCCCATTTTGGAGCATTTAAACACAATACCAGGGATTCATAACAATGACAAGCCAGGCAACGCAAAAGAAGACAATTTTAACATGTGACATCATTTGACTTGGACGATATTGGCCTACGGTTATGAAATTTGCCCACAATAGAGATCGCTACCGTACCCATCCACCCTGCGCATTTTTTTTCTCCAGCTTTACTAGGAGCCGAGATCTTAGGAGTGGGAGTCCGCCCCCTCCAGTGCGGGTAATTTTCAGAGGCCCTCCAGGGCGTGTGTTAAGCGAAGCAACTGCAGTTCCATATCTGCTCATGTGATGCGTGGCTACCATTCAGATGCATCGATGAACATACCTGAGAATAAGATGCAGGTATTCCATTTACGCGTTGCTCGCGACATACGCTATCGGTGTTCTTTAACTGAGAAGCAGTAAAAGGAAGCATGTAATCGCGCAAATGTAATTGTTCGCATACTCTGTCTCGGCCAGCTCTGCTCGCCAGCCATAAGTATTTTCGGGCCATCTTCTTGCAAGCTCGACTGCGTATATGAACATCACCAGCCAGGATTTTCGTGCGAATGGGCAACGGAAAAAAAATGGAAGAAAACGGAGGACGTTTTCGGCGGTCTCCAAAAGTTGAAATATCCGGTTTGAACTAGTGTGTTTGTGTTGCTAGGTGGGAGCTGGGCATCCTGACCCCCTTGGTTGCGCCTGGTCTTCAGCTGCAGCTGGCTCGCCGTGCCGTGCTTGGGCCGCTTACGTGGTGCTCAGCTCATCTTCTGCGGCGAAGCCCATAGGCGGTTAACCTGTGGGCTTCACTGCCCATACGGGGGGAGGCACCGTGTCCTCCCTTAACCCGTCCCGTCTCGGGGGGGGTCTTTAACCGCCCCTCCTCAGGTTTTTCGCGGATAGCAGACGAACGACGAACGGCAAATTTAGCATACCTTTTCCCACATCAATTTGACATGCTGATTCAAAATTTTTAGGTCAGGTCATCTAGGGTCAACGAGTTAGTCAAGGTCAAGTAAGGTCACCTCCAAAAAAAGTTCAACCAGTCGTCACGCTTTAACGGATACAGATATTTTAATGAAACTTTCAGCGTTTGCTTATCTTTACGGATGCAACAAAACGTACGAGTTGAATTTTTCATTTTTCCGTTTTTGACTACATATATATTTTGCGTATTTGCCATATTGCAGTTCAAACACAGGTTTTTGGTTAAAGTAAACATTTTTTTATTAGGGCAAGTTAACTTTCAACAACATTTCTCGGTCTGCTCTACCCATTGGAGAAGGAAAATTAAAGAAATCTTGAAAACTCAAAATTTTGAAATTTAAAAAAAATTATTTTTGGGGACCAAAACAAATTATAGCCCTGGTCGATTTCGCTGTCCCTTCCTCATTCCAAATATTATTTTTCTTCATTTATCCCCAAAATGAACTCCCCAGAGTAGAAAAACATAATGCAAGTCGTGAAAAGTCGTGAAAATCTAGCCCCCCTGGTGACGTCACTTTTGGGATAAAAATTTTGGGGGGGTGGACTCGGACCCTACACGTCGAGCGCTTTCCGATGACACCTCTTTCGTTTTCGTGCGATGCTTAGTTTGGATTTTAGAGGGGGTCTTCAACCGCCCCCCCGAGACGGGGTGGGAGGATTTGACAGGAAATGGTTAATACGCGCCCTGGAGGGGGGAGGGAGAAATCCGACCACCCCTCCGGTTTTTCGTAGATAACTCCAGATTTTATCGGCCGATACGCCATTGTTTGTGTACCTGCTAGTAGATGACCGGCGCGTTGTTTAAAGTAAGAAAAATGAAAATCGATAAAAAATTTCTAATTAGGGGTCGCTAAAGGTAAAAAAAAATTATCAGCGCCAGACCACAAATATCGGCGCTGATGCGCTTCCCGTATATTAGCAAAAAGGAGGTGTTCTTGGTAAAACTAGCAATTTGTTTGATGTACATTGCCATGCTACATTGTTTCAAAGTCATGTCAAGTCACCGAGGTCAAGTCAGGTCAAGTTCATGACAGGTTAACACACGACCTGGAGGGGGATGGCAAAATTCGCCAACCCTTCCGATTTTTCGTACATAACTCCATATTGTATCGGCCGATATCAGCCGAATTTTTGCGTACCTGCTTAGAAAGGACAGGCGCATTGTTTAAAGGAAGAAAAATGAAAATCGGCCGAATAGTTTTAAAGTTAGGGGCAGTTAAAGTAAAAACAATTCTCAGCGCCAAAGCACAAAAATCGGCGCTGATGCGCTTCCCGTCTATTGGCAAAAGGGAAGTGTTCTTGAAAACACTAGCGACTTGTTTGATGCATATTGTTATGCTATATAATTTAAAGGTCATGTTAGGTCGCCGAGGTCAAGTCAGGTCAAGTTCATGACAGGCTAATGAAATCAAACTTGGTGAACTGGAATGTGTTATAAATGCAAATGACTATCATGCGATTGATGTCACTTTACATGTTCCCCCTACACATCCCGAAATCTACTGTTTGTCATTGTGTGCCTAAGCGTTTCCATACTTTATTCATGTATTTCACTCCTTTCTTTGCGAAGTCGATTGTGCCGAGCCGTCCAACGGAGCAGTCGGGTTGGGAGCCCGGTTCCGGTAACTTGAGCAGGTAATGACCTAATAAAGTGCTCCTATATAGGTCACCTGAGGTCAAATGGCTGGTTTGACATCTGTATTGCATCATTAGTAATGTCCAAAACATCATTAACGCCAATTTTGGAGCATTTAAACACAATCACAGCGATCCATAACAATGACAAGCCAAGCCACGCAAAACCGGAAAATTTTGTTATTTTGACCTCATTTGACCTTGAAGATATTGACCTAAGGTCACAAACTTTGCATACAATAGAGTTCACTATCGTGCCCATGCACCCTGCGAATTTCGTTGCTCTAGCCTTCATAGGAGCTGAGATCTTAGGGGGGGCGGAATCTGCCCCCTCCAGTGTGCGTTATTTTCAGAGGCTCCAGGTCGCGTGTTAAATTGGCGCCCTATGGCGTTGACTGGACAGAATGGACAGAAATTTGGCTGGTGCCCTTAGATAGTGCTCAGAGGTATTCAGAAGATCTACTAGGAACCGGGAAATGTTCACAAGATCTACTCCGAGGCGGGGAATGTTCACAAGGTCTACTCTCGGGACTGGCCTGTTCAGAAGATCTAACGCTCCGCCACCTATGATACTACCCTCTCGCCCGGAACAGCCGCCTTGCCCGCTCCACCGTCGAAACCCGGCATCCTGCAGTGCATGATTCGTGAGTTGGGGGGTTGTCCGGCGGGCGGGGGGACGGGAAGTCCAGTCGCGCTCGCGTGACGGCCGGCCGCGGCGGCCGGTACTAGTGCCGCCCTGTGGAGCGGTCAGTGCGACAGGTGAGCGACGCCGCTGCACTCCCGCCGACAGCGAACGCGCGCGCGGTGGCCGACGGCTGAACGGGACGCTGTGGTACTCGGCCTGCGGCTGCGAGTCGGAGACCGGCGGGCACAGATCAGACGGGAGTCGGAGCCCGGGTGATACAGATCTGACAGGAGAGGGAGCCCGGCTGTCACACCTTTGACGGGAATCTGAGCCCGGCTACTACACCTCTGATAGGCGTCTGAGCCCGGCTACTACACCTCTGACAGGAGTCTGAACCCGGCTGATACAAATCTGACAGGAGTCTGAACCCGGCTGTTACACCTGGCAGGAGTCTGATCCCGGCCTATCCTCGACAGGGCTACTACACCTCTGACAGGAGTCGAGCCCGGCTCTAACCTTACACCCTGACAGGGATCGGAGCCCGGCTACCACACCTCTGACGGGAGTTTGAGCCCGGCTGTTACACCTCAGACAGGAGTCGGAGCCCAGCTGCTACACCTCTGAAAGGAATCTGAGCCCGGCTACTGCACCTCAGACAGGAGTCGGAGCCCGGCTGCTACACCTCTGGCAGGAGTCGGAGCCCGGCTGCTACACAATCGGCGCCGTCAAGGCCCTGATCACGACGACGCGACCCCGGAGCCGGAATCGATACCGAGCGGCAACTTCCGCGTCAGCTTCCGCGTCAGCGATGCGATTCGCCCGGAGCGCGCTGACCTCAGCGCAGCGTCAGCCGGCCAGGCTCCGTCCAGAGCGGCGGCGAGTCAGCCGCGACCCGCCGTCCGGCCCAGCGCCGCTGATGACGTCTCCGTGTGCGCCGGTGCAGCCCTGGTCCGCCCTGGCGGCCGCGCTGCTCGTGACGGCGGCCGTGACGTCACCGACGGCCGGCCAGCAGTGGCGTCAGCTGGGCCGGGAGGGCCAGCCGTGCACCGACAGCGCCGGCCGCAACGGCACGTGCGGCTTCATCCTCGGCTGCCTGCAGGCGGCGCGCATCGCGTCGGTCGCCGACGTCGGCCGCCGGCTCGGCGGCGTCGTGGACGGGCGCACGTGCGGCAGCAGCTCCGGCCAGCCGCTGGTCTGCTGCTCGGACGGCGGCGGCGCGCCGGCCGCCGGCGCGTCGACGTCTCGGACATCGTCGGCTCGGCCGGCCTGGCCGCGCTGGCGACGCCGCCGTCGCTGCCGCCGTCGCTGCCGGCGCTGTCGAGCGGCCTGTTCACGGTGACGTCGGCCGAGCCGGCGGCGGCCGACGAGCCGGCGGCGCCGGCGGCGCCGCCGGCCGCCGACCACCCCAGCCGCCGGCTGCTGGCCGACGGCGAGCCGTGCGGCGTCAGCCTCGACGACCGCATCTTCGGCGGCCGCGAGTCGCGGCGCGGCCGCTTCCCGTGGCTGGCGGCGCTCGCCTACGTCAACCCGACGCTCGGCGGGCCCGTGTTCCGCTGCGGCGGCGCGCTCATCAGCGCGCGCTACGTGCTGACGGCGGCGCACTGCGCCACCGCGCTGATCGGCGACTACCGGCTCGACGCGGTCCACCTGGGCGAGCAGCGCTTCGACGGCTCGCCGGCGCCGCCGGACGCCGACGGGCCGCCGCCGCAGCGCTTCCGCATCGACGAGGTGGTGGTGCACCCGCGCTACAACCGGCCGCGCGTGCACCGCAACGACATCGCGCTGCTGCGGCTCGACCGCGCCGCCGACGAGGCGGACGAGCGCCAGGTGCGCCGCATCTGCCTGCCGCTGGGCGGGTGGCGCACGCGCGACTGGGCCGGCAGCAGCCTGACGGTGGCCGGCTTCGGGCTGACGCAGAACGACGGCCAGCTGAGCGCCGTGCTGCGCGACGTCGCGCTGCCGGTGGTGGGGCGCGCGCAGTGCCGCGGCCGGCTGGCGCTGCGCGACGCGCTCGGCCGCGGCCAGCTCTGTCTGGGCGGCCAGGCGGGCCTGGACACGTGCAAGGGCGACTCGGGCGGGCCGGCCGTGTTCGCCGAGCCGGGCGGCACCTACCACGCGGTCGCCATCGTCTCGTTCGGCCCGGTGCGCTGCGGCTCCACCAAGCCGGGCGTCTACACCCTGGTTGGCGAGTACCTCGGCTGGGTGCTCGACAACATGCGGCCGTAGGTGGTGCGCTGGAGGACCGCTTCGGTGTCGGGAGCGAAACTTTTTCTGAAGAAAGTTCACCTATAAGTGGAAAGCGGAGGATTGAAGAAGGCGGTGTGCGGGGTTCGGAGCCCGCAGTAGACATTTAGTGTTGTGAATATTTCCAATGCCAATTCTTGGATATATTCGATGTAGGTGTGTATTCTTTTGGCCCTAGTAACAAGACAAGATGAGACTGAAAAAAAAACATTGATGACACTAGAGAGAGGAGTTCAAAACTATTCTGAGCTGGGCGTCATTCCCACCCAATCTGTACAATCTCGGACGCTGCCGGGGCTTTGCCGAAGTTGACCCGCTTATGATGTCCTGAGCTGAACCTAGATGCAATGTCGATCATTTTCGGAAGTTGGCCGTCAGTGTCGGCAGCGAATGTGACGTGAAAACAGTCGCCACTGACGCCCTCTCAAAGCACCGGGAGGAACTTCCGTGCCACTGATGGAAATGGCGGGAAAACAGAATAATGAAATAGTACATTAATACGCTCCAAGTTTAGTTCAACTGAAAAATGAGTGTTGGTTAGGTAGTAATTTTCCCAGCCGTGTATTGCTATGGTATGCCGTATTACCAAAAGCCGTGAGGCCAAACTATCAATCCATGGGCAAAATCCGCGGGAACTTGAAAAATGTTTTCCGTCCAGTACCCTTGTTATGGTTTTGATCTCTTTCACAATTGGACAGAAATTATATTAAACGTACTTCAAAAGTAGCTAGTTCGAATCTAATGTGCTGTCCGCACCACACACAAATTATTAAGCCTCCTCAGCTTGTGCTGGGTGGGGACGGTTCGATTCGTTATGATGGGCGGGGAGGTGGATAGGATACGGGTTTGTATTTATACGGGCTGGATGGGAACGCCACCATAACATCCCCAGTCTTGACGACGTTCATAGAATCCACAACATGTTTGGCATGCAACAAGCTCACAAAAATCCCGTGTTATGCCAGAAAACCTCATATGCGCACAGCACATGAGGATACATTTTCCTTTGGATAGCAGAACTGGAACGAAAATGCGAAGGATCGTATCTGACCGAGCCAAAAATTACAAGACATCACCAGTGACCATTGGTAAATATTTCATGGTACGGGCTTTGAACAGGCGGTAGTGACGCTTACGAAGGTGACAAATGCCATGATATTTATCAATTTCGAAGCTGAAAAGTTGAGATCGGACCACCACCTATCGGGACCAGAGCGACTATATGGCTCAATCCCACCACGGTTAAGATCAAGATGAACGTGATGCCAACGGGCGAACGGAAGCAGAGGTCCGAGCCAGACAAACGACCGTCTTACGCTCCAAATGACAGAATTTATTTAGCAGCTCAAGCCGTGTGTGTGGGTATAATTTCGTGCGGATCCTCCATCGTGGCCATCTACTTGGTCAGAATTCCCAGCATCCAAGCGCATATCATAAGGCTTGTATAATCCGGTCCGATGGGGCAGACTGAGCTCTTGGTGCGAAATACAGCGTCAATGGGTTCGACGGCGTTGTTGATTACCGAGTGTTGTTGACGACCTTCTAATCAACAGGCGCAACCCGCGTCACTCTGTGAGTTGACTTGAAGTAATCCACAATGCTGAATTCGGCTACACGATTACACCTCACGCTTCCACAGCTTAAACATAATTATTTCGCGTCTCATGCACGCCTAAACATGAATAAACATTAGTAGCATGCATTTGCATCACATCACTTAATGCTGAGTTATCTGACTTAAGCACACGACCAACGGCCGATCAGTGACCCGAGCCCGGCTCACATAGGAGTGACGGTCAGGGCAGGCGCAGAACAAACATTCTCCGGACTACGGAGAATCTTGGTGTGAGAATCTGAGATACGAACCTCAGTCATAATTATGCAACAGCAGCAAGTACGACCGCACACTCGGTCAGCTGTTTGTTTGCAGGTCCGTGAATTCACCTCTACCTAAAGCCCCCTTCCTGCACACAGACCGGCACATCATTCCCTGCCTTGCAATTTAATGATCAATCGAAAATCGCGATTTGCGCATGAAACGCTGAACGACGATGCCTGCTTAAGGCCAAGGGAGTAGCTGCACCTGGCTTCTGGGAGGGTGCTTATTCCCACCTCCCGGCACGCAGGCTGCTTTGTCCTCCGAATTTCAGCTTTTAACATGGAACCTTATGTGATGTGCCCCCAATGCATGTGGGCCCACCCATCACCTTCATGCATCGCGCCCTCCCAATAATTTTCAGAAGCCTACACCTGTGCCTGCAGCCACCCCTCACCAATCCTGATTTACGGCGAGCAAAATGTTATCCAGGCTTTGTGTAGGCTTAATATTGTACACAGTGCACTTCGCGGTCGACGGGGGCGGGAAGGTGACACCCACAAGGTCAAAGCGAACTTGGTCAGGACGCCAGGGAAGCCGCGTGAGCAGTCGATACGTCGGCTGAGTCGAAGGGCAGAGCGCCGATGATGGACGCGGAACTGGAAACTGGTTTCACCCAGAATAGCAACCCGAATACGTAATCCGGCGAGTTGCGGCGACCCGTTCGGTGACAAGTGGTGGTGCACACACCGGGCGTCTGCCAGCTGCGTTGTATTAATAAACAGAAAGTCGGACGATTACACAACGTCACGGAAAACAAAGCACGTCGGTTTTACGATGCATTCGTCGCTTCAGTTGCCGAAAGCGTCAGTCCGTGGCGACCGGTGATTCGGTGGTGAGTATGGCCGCTATCGGCCGCGGCCGCCTCCCTGGTACCCTCTGCCGCCCCTGGTCCAGCCGGCGCCCTGCACCCGGCCGCCGCGGCCGCGCGACCCTCCCCTGCCGCCGCCCCGGTACTCGCCGCCGGCCCGACTGCCGCCGCGCCCGTCGCCGGCTCCTCCCCGGCCGCCGCCGCCGCCCGCCTCGCGCGCCTTCCAGCTGGGCATCTCGGGCGGCGGCGCGCGCTGCTCGTTGGGCCGCCCGCCGCGGTCGGGCACCGGCCCGATCAGCACCCGGTTGAGCGCGGTGCGCGTGTGGCGGCGCACCTGCGAGCTGCACGTGCGCTCCTCGACGGCCAGATCCTGGCGCGCGGCCAGCAGGAGCGCCAGCCGCACGGCCGGCTCGCGCGTCATGGCGGCGCGCCGCGAGCTGAACGCGGCCAGCACCTCGTCCTGCCGCTGGCCGGCGCGCGGCGACCAGCGGAAGCTCTGCACGGTCACGTCCAGTCGCTTGAGCAGCATCTCGCGCCGCAGCCGGTACTCGTGCTGCAGCTCGCCGGCCAGCCGCTCCAGCTCCCGCCACTGCTGCGCGCTCAGCTCGCCCGACCAGAGTGGCTGGCCGACCAGCGCCGGCGGCGCGCCGCGCGCCACCTCGGCCACCTTCTGCTCCAGCTTGGCGAACAGCTGCGCCGGCGTGATCTGCGCCGGCGGCTTGGGGAAGTTGAGCGCCATGAGCGTGCGCTTGAGCGTGGCCGCCGTCGGCGTCTCGGCGGACGGCCCGCCGCCGGCGGCGGGCGCGCCGTCGGCGGCCGACATGCGCGCCGCCTGCAGCTCGCCGCAGAGGAAGTCGAGCAGCAGGAGGCGGTCGAGCCGCGTCGCCAGCCGGCGCTGCGTCGGCCCGTCCAGCAGCGGCGCGTGCGGGCAGCGCAGCTCGCGCAGCACGCCGCTCAGCTCCAGCTGGAAGTCCTCGACGCCGCTGTCGGCCGCCAACGTCTCCTCCAGGTCGCAGAGCGGCGTCAGCTGGCCGGTCAGCCAGCCCACCAGCTGCCGGAAGTCGGCCGAGTCGGGGCCCGCTTCGAGCGCGGCGGAGAAGCGGTCCGCCTCGGCGCACGCGCCCGCGTACTGCAGGTCCTCCAGACAATCCAGGATGTCGTTCTCCATAGTGACTGTGGGCGGTTCTGTCTGCTGACTAAACGCGGCGAGCCTTATGACTGGGAGTGGAGACTGGCTACCTGGGGACTGGGAGTGGAGACCTAGGGGATTGGGAAGTGGAGACTTGGGGGACTGGGAGTGGAGACTAGGAGATGGGCGGCACCAAACTCTGGACGAGGTGGCCAAGGCACGAGTTACGCCAGCATCAACGAGTCGGACAGTTCGGCCACGTGCTCGTCCACGGACTTCTCTTCTGGGGTGATCGGGCTCTTCTTCGGCTTCTGCTCGGCTGCCTTGGGCTGGTGGCCGCGACTTGTCCAGCGCTAGCTGCTCCTGTTGCTGTCCCAGCTGCTTGTCGAGCTCCTCAACCAGATCGCGGTTGTGCAGATTAACCTGACAAGGACGACAACGTCGCATGAGCCATCGAACACAAGATGTACAACAGCTATCGTTAGTTAATTAGTTAGTTATTTGGGCTCTAGAGAGCATCGACTACACTGGCCATTTAACACCCAGTATGACAGTCATCGTTCATGTGCGCGGGAGTTCATGTGCGGATGTTCGCTCATGTTCATCACAGCTGACATCCATTTGTTTTGAGACGGCTGATTGCTGTAACACAGTCAACATATATCGCTTACGAGACAAAGCAGCGCCCACCAAGACGCCTTGATGGGATCAGGGTCCATGACAGCTGATTAGCTGGTAATTTTGACCTTAGTTGGAGCACGTTTGCATCGACGCTGAATCATGCACCACATCAGGCTATTCAAATCGCAGGACGAGACTTTAACGAGCCGCTCAGCACACGCGACTAGCCCGCTGACGCAGCCGGTCCCACTGGAGCGCCCAGGCGGCCCCGAGTCCGGAAATACATGCACACACACGTGTGGCGGCCGGAACCCGGGCTGTCCGACAGCGAACCTGGTGAGGCTCGGGGTCTCTACGACGCATTCAACCGCTAGGTTATATAGCGTCGCCAACCTCTCACGCCGATTGGTTGCGGGCGGACTCGGTAAATTCCGTCGGTTGTGAGATTCGAACCCACGATCTTGCAATCAAGAGTTCAACACTATGCCGACTGCGCTACCGCGGCCCCGCGAATCTGGTGAAATCCAAGCAGGCCAGTGCACGGTTGGAATTGCGCTCAGCAATTCTGGATGTGGAGAGGAAAACTGTGTGATAGATGAAGATGTGGAGAATATCGTCTTCAAATGTGTCACCAGAATCTCAGTTTACACTTTCCAACAAGTCTTGAGCACTTCATCACAGAGCAGTCCATCATAAAAACAGCACCACTCAATCTCCAAATATGAAAAATGAGAAAATAATTTGTCATAGATGATAATGCCAATGGATGGGGAAACCCAGAAGCATCCCATTATTCCAATTCTGGCCAGTGTGTTGCTAAACGATCTACTATGGCCGATGCGCCGTAAAACCCCAATTCTGGCCAGCGTTTCGGCGACTAAGCAGTCCGGTGACGGACTGTGCGCAGCCGAGCACACACACAGCCGCTCAGGTGACACGCACAGCTGCACCTCGCCACGACCAGAGCGCGTGGCGTCGTGCAACGAGCCGAAAATGGCAATAGCTGCCGCCATTTGGGCGGCACCGTATGAGCCACGTGTTCTATATTAGTTGGCGCCGTGAATTTCCGCGACGTGCCGACAAGCACGCCCGCCTCGACGACCCATGAGGCACTGCCGCAAACTGGGAATTCCAAATCCGCCCGGCGTCACCGGCCAACAATGGAAGATGGGAATCTGGATAGTGGCCATTGGATGGGCGAAGGTCGGAGGAGTTTTCGGGGCGCACCGACTGCGTCGGTCGTGCAGCGTGGGTGAAGGCCCATGAAGGGCTTGTTGCTGTGCGCGCACAGACGTGCGCCGAGCCGAGGAATGTGTTCGGCGGGGGGAGGGGCAGCGGCGGGGGTCACGCGGGACAATTTTCGCAAGTCATCGCGACTGGCCGCTCACCGATGTGGTGCGGGATTACCTGCGGGCAGAAAATTAGCTCCCGATAGCCGTCAACGATTAGAAAGCATCGGGTGGAGGACGGACTTGTGGGTGATTTACAGTAGCCATTCACCGTCACCCAATCCCAGGCACACGCTGCCCTCAGTGCAGGGTTAAAATAATGGTTTTTCGTCAGGTGTAATATGTCGAAACGAGCACAGCAGTGTCAAATTATTCGTGACATTGGGTGAAATATGCCACTTATTGAACACTCCATCGACATCCTTCTCCAAGAAGTATCGACATCCTGCTCCTTGATGCATGCTCATGAAGTCGTCACGTCTCCTTTCTAACAGTATCTCACTTATCAGTACCATGTCCATGCTCTCGATAAGGTATGATAATACATTAATATTTCGTAACGTAATCTGCGGGAAAGGGATTGTCTCTAATATGATATAGCATACACTGCCAGTTTATAGCATATGATTATTTTCCCTGTCCCGAATGTAGCTCTTCCTAAATTATGGATCTCAAAAACAAATAATAAAGGTGCAGTCATAAGTACTCACACCATTGGCTCAACTATGAGTCTAAAAGACATTACATGCATTTTAAATGACTTATTCCGTGGCAAATTTCTACATCCCATTGTGCTCGTTTCGGCATCTCACACCTAACGAAAAACCATTATTTTAACCCTGGAGCACAGTAGGAGATCGAAATTTGCCATGGAATTACTGTCATTTAAAATACTTTGGACGTATTCAGACTGAAATTTGAGCCAATGGTGCAAGCACTTATGATGGTACCTCTATCATTTGTTTTGATCTTCATAATTTAAGAACTATAGTCGGGATAGGAAGAATAATAACTATGCTATGAACTGGTATTGCATGCTATACCACATTATAGGTAGTTCCTTTACCTGAAATTGCATTGCGGAATATTCGTGTACCGCAATTCCTTATCGAGAACATGCACATGCTACTTATAAATGAGATACTGTCAGAAAGGAGACATGAAGACCGCATAAGCATGCATCAAGGAGCAGGATGTCGTCACGTCTTGGAGAAGGATGTCGATTGAGTGCTCAGAAAGTGGTATATTCCACCCGTATTTCACCAATAATTTATCACTGCCTCAGCGCCGCTCAGTTGGTGTTTGCGGGGCGGGGATGGCCGAGTGGTTAAGGTGTCGGGCTACGGGCACCAAAGGTCCCGGGTTCGACACTAGCGCCGCTCGGAACGTTTCCCAATCCCGCGGCCCACCGGCGAAACAGGGTGGGCGGCGCCATTAGCCGTGAATGTGCATAAAGTGTGTCGTGAACCACCCAATAAACAAACAGTTGGCGTTTGCGAAGCCACGCGAGCAGGCGCAGATCAGCACAGACTGGACCGGCACAAACCGACAACGCGGCAATACCGCACGCGAAAGAAAGCCACAAACATAGCAGCAAATCTTGCGCGCTCTTTGCAAGCTTTTAGAATCTTCCAAAGGAGAAAGGTCACTAGGAGCTGAGACTCACACAATTGCAGCTTCCTGCGCCAGGCCAGAGCAACATTCGGGTCGAAGATCAAATTGTGATTTGAACAAAATCACGATAGAATCAACACAAACGCTCCCAATTTGTACCCGGTTGATAGATGGGTGCCGGTCATTACTTGTGGCATAATGGACTGCTAGGGGACATCCAGTAGCTAGAGTTAGTTAGCTAGTTAGTTAGTTAATTAGTTAGTTAGTTAGTTAGTTGGGCTTTAGGGCGCATCGATCGCATGCAGTAGCTAGAGCAGTAGTGTACAGTACCATACGGTCCGCCGATAAGGTCGGATATTCACGGACGGGAGCCATTTGTAAGTTAACCGGCTCACAAGTATCCCGTTTCATAAGTGCTAAAGTGTGACAGATTTGGTCTCATAGGCGTTACAAGTTCCCAGATAGCTTATAAAATACCACAGGCAGGTTGAGCTCACAAGTATCTGTGCTTGGAAGTGCGCCGTTTCAAGTGCTAAAATAGTTCTGAATTATACCGCTAGATGACACTAAACGCCCAACAGCACCAGAGCTAATCTGCGTACCGACAGATGGCAGGAGCATCTGGTGGCTGGATTGCTCCAAAACTGTTCGGTAATGTTAGATTAAGTTAGCTTTTCATCCTTTTTGGAGCAATACAACCACCACATGCTCCTGCCATCTGTCGGCACATGGGTAAGCCCTGATGCAGTTTGGCGTCTACAGTGCCATTTAGCGGCAAAATTCATAACTACTTTTAGCACTACGAAACGGGGTGCTTGCGAGCCCACACTGCCTCCGGCGATCCTAGAAGCTACCTGGTATTGAGCACCTATGAGACAGCGAACTCGTGAGCTGGGTACTTGTGATGTGGACCGTCGCGGCCTTGTCGACTGCAGTCGCCGTACTGCAAACAGTGTATCAGCGGCCGTGACGGCGTAGCTGGGGATCACTGCCGACCGAGCCGAACGTCCTGGCCAGACGTGGGACTCGCAAAAGGAGTTGGGAGGGAACAATATTATTTAAATACTATAATGTAATTCGAAGTTCGGGATATAAAATGGAGAATTCTGTTTAATTAGTTGGTTATTTGAGTTTTAGGGCGCATCGACCAGGTTTGGCCATTTAGCGCCCATGAATTGTGTTTAGCTACGGATAGATGTGACTACTTATTTATTATGTTCTATCCACAATTCGATCGTGGGAAATTTTCCTACTTCTCATTGTAGGGCAATCCATTGATAAATGTCACGGAAGAACCAGAGAAGTTATTAAAACTTGTATTGAATGCCATCCATACAGCCGCATCCTGACGTTTTCCGAGATAAGCCTAACTGGTTATATAACTATAACTGGTTCGATATGACTGAAATGTAGCGTACCTTCTGACAATTAGTCAACATGTCAAAAACAGAAGTCCAGTATATTAACATGAAGCTAGGACATGGGAAAGACAGATCACACCGTCTCAATGTGATTCTTCAACGCACATCGAAACATATATCATTGACAGGCTGTACAAGGCACGCAGTTCAGCCGTCTACACCAAAGGTAAAAAGACCTTGATTGACCTCGCACGACCTTGTTCGACAAATCAAATGTTCATATATCAGTTCCAAGGAAAGCAACACCGGCGCTTATTTCGCAGTTCTGACCCAAATAAACTCGGTCCGGTTGCAATTGCTGAAACAAAAGATGTTCGAAAACATTTACCTTTGACCTTCCCGGGAGGGGTATTGGTTAATCGAGTCTCAAGATGGGCCACCATTGAACTCGTCACAAAGGTCATCTCAATCCGAGGCTGAATTTCAAGGGGGCGAACAGTACGATTTCTCGCCCCTGTTTCTCTCACCTCTTTCTTAGAGCTCTTAGTCTTGAGCTTGGCACCAACCACACCGTAGATTGGGTTGCCCTTCTTCTGGGCCTTTGGCTTATCCTTCTTGAACGGGTTAATAGAGTTCCGTTTACGTTTTCCCATTATAAGGCAGGCGCCTCAAGCATCATCTGTGGGCAAAGTCGTGATTACCAGCATGAGTTGCGTGCCTAAGCATGACGGATAGAACATTTGAATCCTGGGTCGGGTTGTCTCACATTTGCGCTCAATACGACATAATTTGCATATTCCATGGATACCTGCTAGCCGTATTGACAACAGAGCCGGTTGTTGAATCGGCGACGAACGCGGGACACGGTTCTCTCCTCCCCGCCCCACATACAGCTTTACTACCCACAGCTTCAGACGTACAACACAATTTGGCACCCACGAGACCCGACAATGAAACGTAGATATGTGAAGTGCACATAGCGCATACACAGGGTTAAAATATTGGTTTTTCTTTAGGTGTGAGATGTCGAAATGAGCACAGTAGGATGTCAAATTTGCCATGGAATTAGTGTCCTTTAAAATCCTTTTGATGTCTTCAGATACAAATTTCAGCCAATGGTGTAGGTGTAAATGACATCATGACATCACATTTATCATTTGTTTTGAGATTAATAATGTGAGAAGTGTTGTAGTCAGGATAGGGAGAATAAAAACTATGATATAATCTGATATTACATGCCATATCACATTATAGTTAGTTCCTTTACCTAAAATTGCATGGCAAAATGTTTGTGTACCACCATTCCTTATTGAGAGAATGCACACGAGATAATGCTACTTATGAATGAGATACTGTCAGAAAGGAGACATGGCATACATGGCACATGGCATAAGCATGTATCAAGGAGCAGGATGTCAATACTTCTTGGAGAAGGATGTCGACCGAGTGTTCAGGAAGTGGTATATTCCACCATATTTCATGAATAATTTATCACTGCGCATACATCACGAGGATTTTCAAATTCAAGTTCGCGGCTGAGCTGCGAAGATGCGGAAAGAACTTCGGCTATAACCCCAGCACGCTTACATTTACATCCTCAGTCAACTTCAATTTTACTAAATGTTCTCCTCGTCTGTTTCCTTTTTCTCATCCATCATCATCCCTCCGTCCCTTTTCCTTCTCTTGACTGCTCTTCGGACTGAGTTCCCCGGAAGCACGCCACTAGGCAGCTACAGGACCTGCAACCGCTTGATCGTGTGCTAAATCGGAAAGCAGTATCGGTTTGTAAAAATATGAAGGTAAGTAACTATTCACATATTTCGAACTATTGATTGACATGTTCCAATGGGTTGTCAACATCCTCGGGCTCCCTTCCGTTACTAGTCCACCGGTAGTAGCAGTCGCGTATCGGACAAGAGACACCGTGCTTGATGTTTGGTTATCCACTCTCATGAGATGTCAACAATGTATGTTAATGTTGTTCATCGACTACTGTATTGCATTCACAATGGAATCGAACGCACTGACACCAACCCTCAAAACTCCAAAACAAATAGGGGCAACCAAAGCAGCAGCCAAATAAAACAACTCATAGTCGTTCATTAAAAGTTACAAATACCGCGGTGAAGAACCATATCTCATTTCTAGACATATCGCAATACAAACAGCTGAAGTGCACTTTACTTCCTTTTCAAGTACTTTCATTCTCACACTTCCTAGGATCCCATTCATCCACCAATCAGGATTGGCAGATCGCCGGACATATCCCAGGTCACTCATCCCGCATCTTTCTGCACTTGGCAACTCTCTGGTCGTTTATTGGAGTTTGGGGGCGCGTCGACTTTATTGGAGTTTGGGGTCATGCGGCGCCCATCTTGGCAACTTTCTGAGGTCACTCGTCGGCCAGCTTGACCTTCTTCAGCGCGGGCTCGCCGGTCGCGGCGCACAACACATCGCGCGGCACGTCCCACGACACGCGGTACATCAGCTTGTTGGGCGCCACGTTGCGCACCATGAACACCTCGCGCACGTGCTCGCTGACGTCACGTCCCAGGCTGTCGTTGAGCGCCCGCCTGACGCTGTCCTCCGCCGCCTGCAGCTCCTTGGTGAACGTGTAGACGTGGACGCGCAGCGGCACGCGCTCCACGCCGGCCAGCTCCTCCGCCGCCAGCAGGCCGACGAACGCGTCCACGAACTGCATCGCCAGCGCCGGCAGGTTCAGCACGGCGTGCATGCGCGCCCCGCCGTCGCCGTCGCCGCTCGCCAGGAACTCGCGCACGCCGCGCCGCACCTCCGACCGGATGAACTCGCGCCCGTCCGCGCAGAACGTCTGCACGCGCGCCGCCACCCGGTTGGCGTCCACGTTGTGGCGCAGCCAGCGCGCCGAGTGCGGGTTCAGGTCGTTGGCGAGCACGCGGCAGCCCTTCCTGGCGGCGGGCACGGCGAACGGGCCGACGCCGGCGAACACGTCGAACAGCAGGTCGCCGGGCGCCAGCATGGCCACCAGGCGCTCGTGCTCGGTGCTGAGCCGCGGGTTCCAGTACACCTGCGAGAAGTCCATGCGGAACGAGCAGCCGTTCTCGCGCGCGTCCACCAGGAAGTCGGCGTCGCCGGCCAGCACGTCCATGCCGAAGTTGCGGAACGTGCTGTCGATGGTGTTGACCTTGTTGACGACGCACCGCACGCCGGCGTGTTTGTCGAGCAGGACGGCGCCGATGACGGCCCGGTAGGGCAGCGAGTGCTCCTTCAGGTTCAGGTGGATCAGGTGGCCGATCCTGCTGAAGCCGGCGACGCCGTCCTGGTCCTCGGGCAGCACCGCGCGCAGGATGACGTCGGCGCGGTAGTTGTCGTAGCCCAGTCGGAGCGGCACGCGCGTGAAGTTCGCGGCGGGGGTCAGGCCGAGCTTCTCCAGCGCCGGCCACGGCAGATCGGACTCCTTCGTCACCTGACTCGGGTCCAGCAGAAGGATTTTCGGCAGCTTCTCGGCGCTGTCTTTGGCCACTTCGGCGCTGTCTTTGGTCACGCCTTCGGGCGTTCCGTCGCCACCAGCGCTCTCTTCAGCCACGTCTCCAGACACTGCGTCATCGGCGGCTTTGGCCTTGCGAACGCCTTCCTGCACCCGTTCATCTCCGGGCACGCCTTCCTCCACCCTGTCATCTTTGGCCACACCTTCCTGCACACCGCCAGCAGCGTCACCGTCCTTGTCCACGCCTTCTTGCACCACACCTTCACCAGCGCTCCCTGTGACCACGTCTCCAGACAGTGCGCGATCGGCGGCACCGCCCTCGACCGCGGTATCCGCCGCTCCTCCGTCGACAGTTCCGCCATTGACCGCGCCTCCCGCGCGCGCCCCGCCGCCGAGATCGTCCGCGGCCGCGGCCGCCTCCAGCTGCCGCGCCGGCTGGATGGGCGGCACGTTGGGCACGCGCAGCGTCAGCGGCTTGACCAGCCGCACGACGGCGGCGATGTTGCCGGCCGGCAGGCGCAGCGCGCACACGCGCAGCGCGGCGGCGAACGCGGCGCGGTCGAGCCGCGTCATGCCGCGCACGGCGGCCGGCGGCGCGGCCATCGGGCGGCGGCGGAACCGGCGCGGCGCGCCGCCGGTCGGCTGCGGGCAGAGAGCGGCCGTCACTGGCGCACGTGGCGGCGCCCTCGTCGACGCGCTCCGGCTGGCGGGCTGGACGGGCCGGCTCGAGGAGTGGTTGGTTGGTTATTGATTTTACGACACGTCGACCGTTGAGTCGTGTAGTGTCGTCAATCTCTCACGCCGATTGTTTGCGGGCGAAGAGTGTTATTTATTGGTTTTTACGATACATCGACCGTTGAGTCGTGTAGCGTCGCCAATCTCTCACGCCGATTGGTTGCGGGCGAAGAGTAGCGACAGGGGAGGCTCGAACCGACAACTGTTCGATTGCGAGACGGGCAATTTACCCCTACACTACTCGTCCCCCCCCCCCCCAGCTGGAGGGGAGGTTGGTTCACGAGCTCCGCCTCGGGTGTTGGCGCTCCGGGGTTTGTGCAGTGCAGGAGTGGCACCCCAGGCCGCTCATGTGAACATGTTCACCATAGGTGGCATCGCAGGTATCAGGTTCCTTGATGCCCTAAGGTGATCGTGTACTCTTGGGCCACCTTGGTGGTGGACTTGAGCTTGGTTGGGTGGTTGGTTATTGGGGTTTAAGGGCGCATCGACTGCAGAGGTCATGCAGCGCCCAGATCTTGAGCTTGAGGGTGCGTCGACTGCATTGGTCATTTTGCACCACCTTCATTTCATCATATGCTGCCTACTTAATCCATACATGCATACCTGATTAAGAGCAAGAACCTTGGGTTCTTTTATGACGCATTCTACAGTTGTCATTCTACAAGTGTCGCCTATTACCCAGCTTGATTGGTCGCGGGTGGTCTAGTTCGGTTTGCAGGTTGTAGGAGTCAAAGCCATGACCTTGGAATCACTGTCTGCCTTACCGAATTGGCTACCATGAAGCCCATATCTGACCAGCACTGATCAGATCAGATCCCACTGATTCATGAGATCAGTGGGGATCTCAGGGATCAATGGGGCTAAGCACATCTATCACATCTAAGCACCAATATACCACATCTAAACACTTCTTGCATGCTACTTTGCCTCCCAACTGAAGCATATGCACTTGCAGAGAAAATAAGTGGTTGCATCATGTTAAGCACATTCATAAATAGTGTTGGAAAAAGAACTTCAAAGAAAGCAAAAACTACCATCAACTGCAAATTTTCTCCATCATGTTAGTCACATTCATGAACATTGAATTGGAAGATAGATCAATACCTACCAGTAATTGATCGCACACAAATTAAAAAATGAATCAATCAGGTGCATCTAATCTGACAACTTATCTAGTTCAAAACTTTGCATGCAATGACTGAAATGTGATGATATTTGAATGTTGAAGACAATGGCTGGCTGGTTGGTTGGTTATTGTCTTTACAACACATCAATTGTTGAGTCATTTAGAGTTGCCAATTCTGACAATTTTGGGAACATAAATTGCTTGACATTTTGTAGTTGCACTTTTTTCTTCTCTAAAGGTAAGCTAGGATAGGTTAGTTTAGACTATGGTGCCTAAGTTTGCTAATGGCCAGGACCTGGAATATCTAAAGGAAATGTATGAATTGAACAGAAATGATGCAATTAGAGGTCATCTATTAAAAAATTGAAGTTAATCACAGCAGAACAAGGCTAAGAGTCTTTCTCCACTAACAGAGTAGTAGAACACTGTAACCAGCTACCAGAAACCATTGTCAGTAGCAGCACTTTTGTTTATGTATTTATGTTGCACTTAACACTTCTTTTCTTGTTATTTCCTAACTGAAAGATGCATTTTGACATTTATTCGCAACTTGGAAAGTAAGCATTTGTACCAAAAAAAGGTGGTCCCATGCTTTTAGTGACCTTCGTAAAATCATATTCCAAAGAAAAAAAAATCCACAAAAAACTTTTACTAGGCTATGTCAGGTTATGCTACATTTTTACTTATTTTTAATGCTATTATTCATGCTGCATTACCACATCTAAGTACTTATTGCATGCTACTTGGCCTCCCAACTGAAGCATATGCACTTGCAGAGAAAATAAGTGGTTGCATCATATTAAGCACATTCATAATAAATAGTGTTGGAAAAAGAACTTCCAAGAAAGCAAAAACTACCATCAACTGCAAAGTAGCTGCATCATGTTAGTCACATTCATGAACATTGAATTGGAAAGATAAATACCTACCAGTAATTGATAGAACACAAATTAAAAAAAAAAATATGTTGTGCACAGAGTGGAAACTTACTTTCCAGGTTTGGAGTCAGAGTGCAGACAGATTTCTCCTGGAGTACATTTTCAAAGACATATTATTTTTTATGGATGGAATCTATTTACCGGTAACCGACAAGAAAATCATATGTACCTAGTCAGTACCTAGGTAATATGCAAAAGTAATACACATCATTTTGGCCACATCAAAGCATAGAAACAAAGAAGTGAACAATGGACAGCACAGCAATATGGAGTCATGATGATCAGCTCAGCTTTGTCTCTCATAACTCACAGGAGCAATGTGCTTTTCTTTCACTGTTGGTCTCAGTACAATGCTAGCCAAATGAAAAACAAACACAAATAGTTCACACTTCACCCTCAGCTCAGAGCACACACCAACCTACCTACACAGTCAATTCCCTGCTTGAAGGACTCAACACCACCTCACATGTGGCAATCAGGAGCAATAGTGGTGCACAAAGCAAAGGATCAGTCAAGGTCTTGTGTTTGCAGTATGACACTATTAAACATGTGTTCCAAGTTGCTAATGGTTATGACATAAAAATACCTTGTACCAATTGGTTGAGAGACAGTTTTCAGAACAGACAATGCTAAAGAAAAAAATTATGATTGGTGGCCCAAGGAACTCCAAAAGACATCTCTTAAGACTGCTGTTTTTTCCCACTATAGGGTGGCTCTAAAGCATGCTTCTGGAGATGCATCACCCAAATTTGTAGCAACCAGAGCAGGGTGGGAATTAAGGCACTTCTTAAGAGATTTCATCTCTTAAAACATTTTTGCACTCCAGATTCATACTGGATAGAATGGGCTCCACATGTACTCCGACACAAACATGCCAAAGGAACAAAAATACCACCAAAAATATAATACAAGATTGAAGAAAATATCGACCAAACATGTTAATCTACTTACAGTTACCAAATAACTATACACTTTTTGTACAATCAAGCACACAGACAGCAACCAAACACACACCACACAAAGCAACAACCAGCGGAAATGCTGACAGCCGACGACAATGCACCAAACTTCGTGCTTGCACACTGAATATAGTGGACTCTGGTTGCTACAAAAATTGGCCTTTGCATCTCTAGAAACCTGCTTTTGAGCCACCCTATAGTGGGGAAAAACTGACTGTTTTAAGAGATGCTTCTGGAGTGCCTGAGGCGACCAAGCTGAATTTGCTGTGTTAACATTTTCTGTTATGAAAACTGTTCTTCAACCAATCAATGCAAGGTATTTTTAAATGACGTCATAACCATTAGCAACTTTGAACACATATTTTGAACACTTAACAGTGCCATGCTGCAAACACAAGACCTTGACTGATCCTTTGCACACCGCAGTCACTTCCGACAGCATGTGAGGTGGTGGTGTTTGCATGGATGATGTATGGCATACCTCATCCATGGTGTTAGGCCCGTGTCATGCAGGGAATTGGCTGTGTATGTAGGTAGGTGTGCGCTCTGAGCTGAGGGTGAAGTGTGAATTAATTGTGTTTTTCATTTTGCCTAGCATTGTGCTGAGACCAACAGTGAAAGGAAGGTGCATTGCTCCTGTGAGTTATGAGAGACAAAGCTGAGCTAATCACAACTCCCTGTCTTGCGGTGCCATCCATTGCTCACTTCTTTGTTTCTATGCTTTGATGTGACCAAAAATGATGTGTATTACTTATGCATATTACATAGACACTGACTAGTTACATACTGTTTTTCCTGTTGGTTACCGGAAATAGATTCCATGCATGAAAAATAATATGTGCATGAAAATGCACATTTTATTTTTCTCTTTTTTATCAGGAAGAAATCTGTTTGCACTCTGACTCCAAACTCGGAAAGCAAGTTTCCCACCCTGAACCAGAGGCCACTGTTCAGTGAGCAGGCACAAGGTTTGGCATGTTGTCAGCATTTCTGTTGTTTGTGGTTTGGTGTGGTGTGTGTTGAGATGCTGTCTGTGTGTGTGATATTACAAAAAGTGGTTAGTTTATTTGGTAATTGTATGTGGAATAAAATGTTTGGTGAATGTTTTCTTCAATCTTGTATTAGTTTTTAGTGGTATTTTTGTTCCTTCATCATGTTTCTGTCAGAGTACATTCTATCCAGTATGAACCCAGAGGGCAAAAATGCAAAAAAATGAGATGAAATCTCCTAGTGCCTTAATTCCCACTCTGGTTGTGCAGACTATGACAGACTTGTTATCCTAGATCCGAAGGTTCTCCAAATACCAGAGGCATAAGCCAAAAGTAGTCTGATTACTGTTGAGTTCGCAGCTTTGAACAGTACAACAGTTTTTAACAGTTAATGTCAACACAGAGCACGGCAAAACGTTTTTGCCATGATTTTGCCAACCCTCCACGTAACACCAACAACATAATAATAATACATACCAAGAATGCAACACGAACTATTCGAAGGTAGCGCCCACAAATAGTATGCAGCATCAAAATAAATAAAAACGGAGAAAAAGCACCATACGAATTGAACCCCACATGCGCCTCGAACCTTCACATCACATGGGTGTGTAGCAATAGCGTCTAAACAGAAGCTTCAAAAGTAGCATATCTTCTATTGCCCATATTGTGCCTATGACGTCATTCAGAAGGCACCATTCGAGGCAAAGGAAAGCTATGAATTAAATGCATGCAATTGTATAAGCTACGCAGGTAGTGAGTACAACACGTCATGGGGAAAGTGGAGCCTGTGCTACACCAGTGTTGCTGATATGTTGCATGATGTATATGGGCACTGACGGAAGAGTGCCATACGCATACCATTTTCACACCGATATTCGTCAGGCTAATTTGGATCATGAAATGTATATTTGTCTTAAATAACATTAATAATCAATGCATATTGTAGACATCCGTTAGTTGCATCGTCTGGGTATGCGCAATAGTTAAACACGCCTCTTTGCATGTGTTTTTAAATTGACTATTAGGAGGGGCTGAAAATAGACGGTCTCATTCTTCACGAATGATATGACACGATACGACGCTAGCTCCATCAGGTTTAATTCTACTGTTGAAAGTGTCGGGTTCACGGTCGGCCGGACAAATTTGGTCATTTTATTTCAGTCAGTGCCATACCTCCAATCCTACAATTGATGATCTAGCCTCACTCTCCCCTTTACTCCCAACGATGTTCATAGAATAGCACAACTAACGTCAGTGACATTTGTTCCTTATTTTAATGACATCCATGAGCAGTGCTATAGCATAGTAATGGCTCACACGGTCTATCGGCAGGCCAGCATCACCGAAGCAAGATCACTTTTGCCACCGCTGCCGGACGGCCGAGAGGTTAGTGTGTCGAATGATTGGTGTATTTTTCGGTGTGGCTTTACTTTATGTGGTTCGTCATAAATTCAATTGCAAAGTTGGTGTTAATTATGGAAGCTTGTGACGTCAGATTTGCGTCATTTTCCTTCAGGATAACCTGGATTCCGACAGACAGCGGTAACACCCAATTTGGCTGCGCCGCATCTCGCCACCACGGCGCAAACGTGGACAAACGACATGATCATTTTCAGCTGACAGCACATTTGTGGTTTGCGCTTATGGCGTCATAGATGGATTGTGCGCTGCAGTTGTTCATGCTTCAAGGAAAGTGCCTGTGTATCGTGATGCAAGTATGTCGTCATCAGTTACTCACAAACAAGAGTCAAGCTGGACGCGAATACGGTTTTGATCACAATCGGTCCAGCACCGGAGAGTGATGCCGCAGGCGGAAATTTGTTGGCGACCGTCCCCGACGTTGCGGGTTATGTGGGGTGTGTTTGTGTAGCGAGTGCTATATATACAGGAACATTATTGTGCACTGAATGTGTCTGATTTTCAATTAGTGATAGTGCTGCAGCAATGCGAGGAGAGGCTCGTGTTGGGAGGGGAGGGCGCAGCGAAGGGCGGATAAGCCAGGATGTTGATTGCATCCAATCCTAGGGAAAGGTGAGCATTGATGTGTATTGGTACCTATCTACGTACCTCCTACCTGTCTATGTGCGTTCAAAATTAGCACGTGCATTTAAGTTATTCAGGCGTGGATTCAATTTCGAAGAAATAGTCGCATCCTATCCTTGTCCTTCAAGGACATTTAATCCGGTCTTTGAGCTCTTGTTTGATTAAATATGAATTGTTGCTTAAGCCTACAAATCACATTAGGTTTCATTTTGCTTATAATATTGACTAATTCATACAGGGAGACTGCAATGATATGGTTATTTAACTGTTTTTTTTTTAATACATTTTTGAATGCATGTAAGTTTATCCAGCTTGTAGGTATTTACCTAATAATTTTAACTATGCAGGTAGGTATCTGGGTGCATACCTATCTGAGTAGCTATCTGCTGCCATGCCATTTATCACTAACTGGTTTGGATTGATTCCATGGTATACAATGAACAGTATATTTGTAATAATTGTTTTGTCAAGAGCTAAAATGATCAGCTGGTTAGGTACTTTGCATGCTGCCCTATTGATCCATGCTGCCTATTGTTGTCTTGCTCTCATATATCTGTGTCAGTGTAAGTTCCTTGAAGGAAAGCTAGGTACCTAACTAGATACTCTGCTTTCTATGCAGTGTTAAAATGGTGTTTTCTTGTTAGATGTGAGGTGTTGAGACAAGTGTAGCAGGATGTCCACATCACCATGGAATAATGCTAGTTAAAATACTTAAGTCCTTCAGCCCAGTTTTGAAATAACTGACTTCATATTACCACCTATTTTGTGTGCTTTAAGAGCTACCTAATTTGGGGATGCTGATATCAATGATAATTATTCACATGCACATGTTATAAACTGGCAATCTATAACAACAAATCCTAGATAATCCATTTACCTGGGATTGTGCTGTAGGATTTTCAGAATCATGATCCTGGATCAGTTATTGTGAACATGAGTATAGTACTGATAAATTTGGTAATATATAAACTACAGGGGTGGGGTGACAGGGTGGGATAGGCATGCATATACAGACATACTACACAGATGCATGCATACACTTACACCAACACACTAATGCAAGCACACATACACAAGCACAGCAGACTTGGACATACACAACACACACACATACATACACAAACACATCTATGGTATGCAAGCTAATAACATTCTATAGGAATGTTATGCTGATGCCATATGCACATTTGCCTTGTCTAGAAACCAGATGGTGATTACCCACAACTTATCAATACTTTTACCTTTGTGTGCATGTGCTTTCAGATATTTTGTCTAGGTGTCTTGCCAGCCTGTAGTTGGTGGTGGATGTGTGCCATGTGTCGATTGAAGACTTAAACCCTCTGTTTGGTATGTTTTTTAGTGTCATACTTGTCACCCTGATAAGGCATGAAGTTGAAATGTTGGTGTATATTCCTGGAATATCTTATCTTGTGCCATTGCAGTCTGTATTTTACTTGTCCAATTACCTAATAACAAATGAGGATGCTGTTTTAGGCAAGGCATCTTTGGGAAAGATGTACATTGCTTGTTCAGTAAGTGGTATATTCCATCCTATTTCATGAATAATTTATCACTGTTTCTATAGGTTATTGCACATAGGTAGGTACCTAGGTACCTACCTATGTATATCTACCAAGGTGCATGGTTTCAGTTTAAGGTATCTACTAGATGGAGTTTACACATATTTTACCTCCATGAAGCAAATGAGGGGGTTGAGCTTGACTAGTTTAGGTATTTGTTGTAAGGTAGATTTTTTAAATTCTGGTTTTGAGATAATTTTTACAAGTTTTTTTTCAATTAAAATGTATTTATTTTTGCAGCGAAGGTTAGGCTGGGCTGGGTTAGGTTTTGTTACATTTTGTCTTTATTTTGAGCATTACTTTGTATGTTATGTACCCAACTCCAAGCTGCTTTTTGGATGTTACTTCTGAAAACTATGCATTTGCAAAGTTAATGAGTGGTCACACCATGTTATGTGCATTGATAAACATTGGTTGGGAAAAAAGAAATTCTGAGAAATTAAAAATAGCATAAAGCTTAAAGGGAATTATATCTTGATGTTATGTGCATGATTTGGAAATACCCTACTGCATGCATACTTTGTTATGATATACTCATACTTAATCATCAGTTTCCATGTACCAAGTGGACAAGACATGTAGCCTGTGTTGTTTTGTATTATTTAAGAGGCACATGCTTGTCAAATGCTAGATTGTAGCACCTGATGGTGAGTCAGGACAAAATAGGCTTGCACCCTACCCCATACCTGTTCAGTCTTGACAAGTTTCAGTTGGAGAA
Source organism: Imbricaverruca yamaguchii (assembly GCA_034440575.1). Classification (NCBI taxonomy): domain Eukaryota; kingdom Metazoa; phylum Arthropoda; class Thecostraca; family Neoverrucidae; genus Imbricaverruca; species Imbricaverruca yamaguchii. The sequence continues at coordinate 1,264,168 of JAOTOL010001572.1, forward strand.
GTAATGGTCTCATTTTTGACTTTTGAAAGCTCCATTTTAAAAACTAATCTCCCTAATTGGGAAGGCTCTTTTCTAGTGGTTCCACTCAGTAGCTGAGTGGTTTAGCTAGGCATCTAGGAGACCAGTGGTACAGGGTTCAATTTCTTGCAGTGTCCGTCCTCCATGCCAGGGTGAGAGGTAACTGACACCATTTGGTCTTAGCTGCCTGGTGTGATGTAAAGCCTCGAGCAATATCAGAGGTCTGATCCGGAGTTTGAGCACACCTTAGCATTTATCCAGCTGGTGCAGTGTTGTTTGTCAGTTGTAAAATAAGATTATTAATCAACATTGCATTCTGGTCAGCTGACTTAGCCTGGTCATTTAATTTTTCCATAAGCAACTTGACTGAACCAAGTAGCCACCTTGACACTTCCTATGCTACCAATCATGCTCATCACCTTTTTGAAGAAAAGATCAATAATTGCTCATTTGTAGGTTCTTCTCATTTGTAAAACTTTGCTCCTTGGGTTGACAGGAGATGTGACTGCTGTTATAAACTATACAATATGGACAGCCTGCTATTTTTTTAGTGGTACAGCAAGGTATGGTGCCAAACAATGTCAGCTTGCTTGTTATGTTCAAGGAATGCTCGGTGGATTGAGAGGGTGGTAGGAAGACTAGGTAGAAATAATGGAACAAGTAAACATTGTGACTTTAAGCTTCGTTGGTTGGTTATTGGTTTTACGACGCATCGATCGCTGAGTTATGTAGCGTCGCCAATATCTTACGCCGACCGGCCCCGGGCGAAGAGTATCGACAGGTGAGACTCGATGCTAGTGGTTGGGACTTCACGACACACCCAGCAGCTGAGGCCATATGGCGCCGCCTGCCTCTCACACTAGCACGAAGGGCGGGCGCCGCGAGGAATCGAACCCCGTACCAGACGCTCAGCTTAACCACTGAGCTACCAACGCTCCAGGTGAGACTCGAAACCACAATGTTTTGCTCGTGAGATGGGAAACTTACCCCTAGATTACTCGTCTCTTGACTGTAAGCTTCAGTTGTAGACTTTAAAATGTTTTTATGATGCTGAAGTCTGCATTTTTAGTTTGAAAGTTGTGCTGTTTGAGAGGCCCTTCTGATAGATGGGAGGTCCTTCTGATATAATAATTGATGGAAGAGCGTCAGAAGTTGATAGAACTGTATACAGAATGATGCCCTTTGTCAAAGAGATACATTTGTCATATAGCATTTCGCTCCATCATGCTTCACACATCAATCACCCCACAACACTATTTATGTTCATCAATTTCTACAGTTCCGGCTCTTTGTCAAGGAGATGACACATCTGTGTTAATTTGCGGCATTAATATCAATTTTTCATATCACCCACAACTTTTTGTAAAGCAACACAACTTTTTGTAGCATCTTCACCGGTGTAGTGTCACTGATGTGGCGCCACTGAAACATGGAAGCATGAGGCAGATTTTCCGAACTTGGACCATTTTGCTCCACAGGGCTTTCGTATCTTGTCCATCAATTGCGTCTCCTACATCGGTGCTTATGTTCTTTCCAAGGTAGTCGAATCCGTGTTGTTGCTTTGAAGTTGATCACATGTTGTTCCCTGTAAAAAAAAAACATCTTTTTGGTACGTCGTGCTCTTTTCTATGGGCAAAATAGCATTTCACAGCAAGTAGCTTTAACCCTTCGCATTCCTGATAACGCACATTCATATCTATGGGTACATAGGAGGGCAATTAAGCTGACTGCATGTGTATTTATTCAGTCATTGGAATATATTTGCACGCACATCTATTGTCCAATTGTGTCGTTATATTGTTGTCAGTGACCCATGTACATTGAAACATATTTATGGGCGCTAAATGACCTCGCAGTCGGCGCGCCCTTAAACCAAAATAATAATAATAATAACAATAATAATAATAATAATAAAAATAATAACATTGAAACATATATTCAGAGGTGGAATGAATGGGCGTTAAATGACCAAACCCGGTCGATGTGCCCTAAAACTGAAATATCCAAACAAGAGGTGGATTTATTTCAGATTTGATATGGTCACTTAGTTGTATTACTAAAGGCATGAAGAAAAAGCACAATCTCTCCCTGGGATCGAACCGGAAACCCTGGCGTGCCGATTGGGCGCGTTGCCTGTCCGCCGCCCTGGACGGCCGCCCGAGGGCAGCTGCGGTGGGGCGCGTGTGGTCGGCTGTCCGCGTGTGGCAATCCCTCACCCACACCCCCACCCAATCCATATAACCCCACCCGTAAGGATGGATAGTGAGCTATGATAGCAGCACCGTAGATTGATTACAATTCAGTTATGGGCGCAAAATGACCCTAGATGTCGACGCGCCCTTAAACTCCAATCCACCACCACCACCCACCCAATCCATTCATTTTGGCGAAGATGGAGAGTACTGTAGGATAAATGTGATGACGAAATTTGATAGAAGCGCGCGCTCAAGAGATATCTTGCTCCGAGCGTTTGAGCGAAAATTAGACCTCAACAAACACAATGTGACCTCAAAGCACAATATTACAATGCGAAGCGGCGTTCGATGTTGGAAGTGAATGGAAATGTCGGGGCAAACCTTTCTTTGAACAAGGATCAATAGCATTGTATGAATAATATTTGGATACACATCGGTCAAAACCACACTCAAGGGACGCAGATTCTCAGTGAAGGAAAGTAACCGCGCAAAAGTCACGCCAGAGCAGTTATCGGGGTTGTCAAGAGCGCGGCGGTCGGGCCGGGCCGGGCCGCTCGGGTGACCGTGTGTACCCTGGTAACGGGCCACGGCCTCGCTGCCAAGAAGACCGCGGCTTATCACGCGGCCACGAGAGGCGGCGTGTTTCCACGGCCGCGAAACTCGGCTCAGCCGCCGGGGCGGGGTTTGTTGACGCGCGCACCTCGTACCCGAGTCATAAACGGACATGAGCCGCGTCACCCTACTGCACCGGCGTCGACTTTGACTGGCGGTGGCCGACACGCCCCGGCCGCCAGCTCCGCAACGACGTCTTTGGCAGGAGGGCTGATGAACACTCCCGCTCCGCTCCAGTGAGCCCTCTGACCCCGCAGTCAGCCGGGGCGTGTTGACCTTGTAGTGATGATGTGGCGGGCGGGGGGGGGGCGCACGAGGACGACATTGCGGTGTGATGTCTGCGGTTAGTGTAGTTGATTTTGGAATCGGCCTAGCATGCAGCCTGAATTGCATGTTGGTTGTGAAGCCAAGTCAATAAACGGAAGAATTGCATGTGATTTGTTTTAAGTCACACTATTTGGAATCGCCATGCCAAGCGGTTGCTTGGGCGCAAAATGACCTTGGTAGTCGACGCGTCCCCAAGTTCCAATTTTTCATCATCGTCATCTTCATCATCAGCATCATCATCATCATCATCTTCATCATCATCATCATCATCATCATCATCATCATCATCATCATCATCATCATCACCAAGCGGGCGCTTGTGACCGCAATCTGTGTCGTTTTTGTTTGAGTGCCATTTCCTCATGTTGAAAGTGTATAAAATACATGTCTCTCAGTCCTGGCATCTCCCATCCCTTCACTGATCTGGCGTCTCCTGATATTCGTGTTAAACGCGACAGCTCTGCCTTGTTGCAATCGCTCAGGTCTTGACAGTGTGATTTATGCAAGCCCTGCGTCGGGTCTAACCCGAGCTGACCTAGGCGGTACAGTAATCTTGCTGGGTGGGACTTCTCCCACCAGGGTGGGAATTAAGGCACCTTCGGAGATTCTATCTCTGAAAACATTGTGCACTCCGAGTTCATACTGGATGGGATTGGCTTCACACGTCTCCGACACAAATGTGTGAACAAAGATGTCAATAAAAGCAAACAAAGAACGACACCCACAAAGACGCTGGTTATTCCACTTACGGTTACCACTCAAACTAACCATTTTTCGCAGCAGTCAGCAGCTCGACCACAGCTTCCCACACTTCTCTCAATCTCAACCACCGGAACTGCAGACGACAACGCGCCAGCAGCGCGTGCAAAACGGCGCGCATGCGCACTGAATACAATGTTCTCCGGTTCCGGAGCGGCGCCTCTGAAAACCTGCGTTTTTGCCACCCATATAGTGCTCACATTTTACAGTTTTAAGAGATATCCTCCGGAGTCCTGGAGGCCGCCGATCGGAATTTGCTTCGTTGGAGTTTTCTGTTCTAAAGTATATCAACCAATCGATGCATGGTAGTATATTACGTCATAACCATCAGCAACTTTGAACACATTTTCAACAGTGTCATACTGCAAGCACAAAACCTTAACTGATCCTTTGCTTTACGCACCGCTATCACATCCAACTATGGCGTGTGCGGTAGCGGTGTTAGGTTCGTATTACGTAGGGAATTGGAAGGTGAGTTTCCCACTCTGGCTCCCACGTCTTCCTCACACGTCCCTGACCCAGCCGCCTCGTAATCGGCGCGAGTGATTCTCGTGCAATCATCGCATTTAATTGATCGATGCGTCTTGCATGTAGCCTTAGTCTGTATCACTGTCATCTCTACGATAATTTGAAACCGGTCATGCGCAACAGCCATTGTCCCCACCTTCAAGAAAAAAGCCTCCTGACAAAGCACCAACCTACCGACCTCACGGCTGTGTATCCATGATGACCCACCTCTACCCTATCGTTCCCGTATTATTTTCTGGTTTATAGTTGTGTCAAGCACCTCTGAACTGAACCACTCACTGAACCCGAACTCAATGGGCGCTAAATAGCCTCGTTGTCGGCGCGCCCTTAAACCCAAGTAATCAATCATCAATGAGTCCGAGCTCACCGCTCTACCTCCAGTGGTGGGCTGGTGCACTCTGTGGCCGCCATGTGCCGTGGCCGCCCATGTCCTCGTGGTGGGCTGGTCGGGCTCCGTGGCAGTGTAAAATAATTGACGATGTGACCTGGAAATTCACAGTTAATGGAATTGTGCTATTTCATCCTTGTCTTAGGTTTTTACGAGTTTGCCACATGATATATGGGCAGTCATCATGCACATGCCTGCAAAATACTGTAAAATGCATCTAACTGAAGTGAAAGCCATTCCGCTTTTTAATCCTTAAGTGGCGATCCTTTATTTTCTTCCAATCTTTCACTATTCCGAAGCAACTTCTTTCTTCGTCCACACAGTTAACGGTGAAGTAATTTTAGGACACTGCTCCGTGGCCACGGGACAATCTGACGCCGCCGCCCGTGTTTCCAGCCAGGCGCTACCATGAGCGTGCGCGGCAAGGAGGTGGGCAAGATCGCCGGCCTCTACGACCTGGAGCACACCATCGGCAAGGGCCACTTCGCGGTGGTGCGGCTGGCGCGCCACGTGTTCACCGGCGAGCGCGTGGCCGTCAAGGTGATCGACAAGACCAAGCTGGACCCGGTGTCGCGCGCGCACCTCTTCCAGGAGGTGCGCTGCATGAAGCTGGTGCAGCACCCGCACATCGTCCGACTGTACGAGGTACGGCACGGCACGGCGCGCGCGCGCGCCCCGTCGGTTGCGAGTCGGAGGGTGTGCCGAGACGCCGCTTGTGTCAGAGCGTAGGTGTGCGTGTGCGTGTGTGTGTGTGTGGATGAGGGGTGTATGTGTTTGTGTGTGGATGATGGGGTGTGTGTGTGTGGGTGGGTGGGTGGATGATGGGGTGTATGTGTGTGGGTGAGGGTGGGTGTATGTGGGTGGGTGGGTGTGGGTGGGTGGGTTGGTGGGTGCTTGATGGGATGATGGGGTGTATGTGTGTGTGGATGATGGGGTGTATGTGTGTGTGTGGGTGGGTGGATGATGGGGTGTATGTTTGTGGGTGAGGGTGTATGTGTGTGGGTGGGTCTTGTGTTTGTGCATTGCATTGTATTGGGAAATTTGCGGATAAATTGCTTGCAACAAACGTGGCGATTACATCTCCAGGTATCAGAGGCAAAAGTGAGTCGAGCGTGGACACACGCACACTTTCACAAGTCTGCGTATCTCGGATGTTCGTATTAATAGGTCGAAGAACCCTAGGCGTGTCGCGTTGCTCCCTGTGGTAGGCGCATGCCATGACTAGCAGCCTGGCAAACAAAGCGTCGTCTACCCCCCCCCGAGATCGGCCGGTTGGCGCGATGTGTACGCGCATGGTGTCCGTTTTATTCCGCCTGTTGTGAGGTGAAGGTCGCGAAAATTTATTTTCTCGCGGACTCAGAATAGCAGGGATGCCTGGTGAATCTGGAGATATTTGCTGGTCGGATGCTTGACTTCACTGCCTGGAGGTAAAGTACCCTTCCTGTTTACGAGAAGTTTCAGTTTTTTTTTAAAATAAACAGTCTAGTCCGCCTCTCAGTACCATTACATTCACATATTGCAGTGTTCATGTGTGTCTAAACCACGGGTTTCTACATCGAGCTATGCTATGGGCGCTGTATGACCGAAGCAGTCGATGCGCCCCTAAGCCCGAATAACTACCTACATCGAGCTATGTCTGACCTTCCTGTGAGGTATAACATGCAGACCATTGCCCACTAAGCTACGACAACGTATGACACTTTACCACTGAGCTATTCCAAGAATCCATCGCTTTCTTGGTGAGGTCATTTAGCGTGTCTCTACTTTCTCAGTCAGTTCCACGAGAAAATCTCATTTCCCAGAGAGCTGCCTCTCCCTGCCTCTGGTTTCCTGGTAATCTACACCTGCGTGTAACTGCTGTCTCACTGTACCATGACGCACAACTCTTCCCGCGATCCTCCTCGATATATCGGCACTATTTTCAGCAAACGTTCTCCACGTACACTCGTGACTCCTCCACATGGGCACTTTCACTCATGGGCACTCTTCCGAATAGCGAGATGTCTCCGGCTGGTTAGCGTCGTCACCGGCCGCGTTGCCGGGCGTAGTATTCTGGCACGCCGGGTGAACAGTGTTGTGCCACGCCGGTACACATTATTTTGCCAATAGTGTGTACCCAGCGTTACCCACACTATTGTGGGTACACGTTATTGTGCCACGCTGGGTCCGCTGTGTCGGCAATATTGTGTCACGCTGGGTACGCTGTGTCGGCAATATTGTGTCACGCTGGGTACGCTGTGTCGGCAATATTGTGTCACGCTGGGTACGCTGTGTCGGCAATATTGTGTCACGCTGGGTACGCTGTGTCGGCAATATTGTGCCACGCTGGGTACGCTGTGTCGGCAATATTGTGCCACGCTGGGTACGCTGTGTCGGCAATATTGTGCCACGCTGGGTACGCTTGTCGGCAATATTGTGTCACGCTGGGTACGCTGTGTCGGCAATATTGTGCCACGCTGGGTACGCTGTGTCGGCAATATTGTGTCACGCTGGGTACGCTGTGTCGGCAATATTGTGTCACGCTGGGTACGCTGTGTCGGCAATATTGTGTCACGCTGGGTACGCTGTGTCGGCAATATTGTGTCACGCTGGGTACGCTGTGTCGGCAATATTGTGCCACGCTGGGTACGCTGTGTCGGCAATATTGTGTCACGCTGGGTACGCTGTGTCGGCAATATTGTTCCACGCTGGGTACGCTTTGTCGGCAATATTGTGCCACACTGGGTACGCTGTGTCGGCAATATTGTGTCACGCTGGGTACGCTGTGTCGGCAATATTGTGTCACGCTGGGTACGCTGTGTCGGCAATATTGTGTCACGCTGGGTACGCTGTGTCGGCAATATTGTGCCACGCTGGGTACGTAGTTGTGGCAATATTGTGCCACACTGGGTGTGGTATTGTCTTCTTGTCGGCAATATTGTGCCACGCTGGGTACGCTTTGTCGGCAATATTGTGCCACACTGGGTTAGCAATGTTGTGCCACGGTATTGTGTCGGCATTATTGTGCCACGCTGGGTGTACTGTATTGTGCCACGCTGCGTCGACGGTATTGCGCCACTAAATGGGCGCTAAATGACCACACCTGGTCGATGCGCTCTAAAACTCAAATAACCAAGCAACCACGGTATTGTGCCACGCTGCGTGGTAGTCATAGTCGCCGTCGTCGTCTCTTCCTCTGATGCAACCCCGGTCTGTTGAGACCGGCAGACTGCGACGCCTGACTTTGTGCCGTAGCGACTTGCAGACCCATACTGGACCCTTCCCCCCCCCCCCGGCTGGGTCTTGGCCCCGTTGTTATCCGTGCTGCGGGAGCACGGCGTCGTTGTTGTTGCTGTTGGTGATGAACTGATCATAACCATAACCATAACATCAAGTGCTTTTGTCCTATCTCCCGCCACGGTTGGCTCACGATATACCGGAATGGTGCGGGTTCAATTTCGATCTAACAACTAGGCGCTGCGTAAATTAAGTGAGAGGAACCACTGCATAATAGTGAGTATCACAATAGCAGACATTGGCGTTGATTAAAAGCCAGTACTTGGTTTGCACTTTTTAATCCTGGGTAAGGAGAGGATTCTTGATGAATGATGAAATACGGAGAGGATATTCTTCCTCAAGCATGTGACATCAGAATACCAGTTGGCACTTGCGATGGAATCTTGTGCACTTTATCGCATATCAATTCATTGTCAAAAAGCACCACTCAACCTCCAAAGAAGAAAAATGAGATAGTAATATTATGGGCAGCGTAATGTTCTTCATGCCAGCAATCCACGGGCAGCGTATTTTTCCAACTCTGGTCAAGCCAGGCCGTTTTGGCATAATAATTACAATGGCGCGAGTGTTTCCCGTACCCCCTCATACAAAAATAGTGGTGTAGTGGTGTACTTTGTAGTCCAAATTTAGCAAATTTTAACGTTTGTTCTCCAGGACGATTTGCAGCGAGTCCCGAGTGCACGTGGTATGTCGCAGGCATACCTCGGTATAGAAAACAAACGTTCGTTCTTCTTAAATCATAGTCGTACCGAATTACGTTGAATGCGCCAAGCCGAACTGCCAAACTTTGCAACGCCGGAGGGTTCAGACCACTGCTCTGGAGGGTGTCGAACCTTTTCGAGAGGTGTGGGGAGGCCAGAGCCAAACAGCTCTCGATAACCGAAAAAGTGCAAAAAGCCTAGCTGCTTTTTTCTGAGCGCGAGGAGGCACACACAGAGACGTCCACCTCGATGCGCCCCTCAGAGTCCACCACAGAGCGTTAAGTCCGGCTGTCAGTTGTGGCTGTGTATGGGCGCAATATGACCACAGCAGTCGACGCGCCCTAAAGCCCTAATAACCTAGCTGCTTTTTTTCTGAGCGCGAGGAGGCACACAGAGACGTACACCACAGAGCGTTAAGTCCGGCTGTCAGTTGTGGCTGTGTATGGGCGCAATATGACCACAGCAGTCGACGCGCCCTAAAGCCCTAATAACTAACTAAGTTGTGGGTGGCTGTGTGTGTCGAGGCGGGTGAGGAGCGGCCGTACTCCGCCAGGGCCGCGGTGGCTGGCAGCTCGCAGTGAGCCTCGTGGTGCCGCTCGGCAGTAATGACGCGGTGCCCACCTCCGCCCGCTCAACTATCGCTCATTTGCCGGCTGATGCCAGCTGAAGGCCGCCCCCCCCCCCCCCCAGGCCACGGTGGGAAGTGTGCCGGTGGGAGCAGGGGGGCGCCGTTGTCTGTCGATGTGGCGTGGTGTGGCGCATGTTGCGTGGCGCGGTTTGTTTGTGGGAGTCCAGTGTGGTTTGTTTGTCGGCGGCGGTGTGCGCCGCGAAACGGCGTTCGTATCGAACCGTTTCCGTGTTTTTGTGGCAGATTGGCGGCGTCCGCTCCCGAGCGAAATGTCGATGAGCTGGAGTCGGTTGGTAAAGTTGGTGAAGTTAGCGAAGAAAGTTGCCAGTCTTCACGTGCTCTGGTTTGCCACAGTGCTGTCGGTCGGCGAGAGTGCAGTTGGAAGGTTGTCGTTGCACGCAGTGGGCGCACGTTGCCAATGCGATCGCTGTTGGACTGCGGTACTGCCATGGACTTTGGCAATACTGGGTGCTTGTGGACTTCAGAACTGTGGTGGTTGTGGCGCTACCGAACACAATAGCTATAGGCCAGCTTGTGGACACTGCGAACAGTGCAGTTGATATTGCCCAAAACCATAATAACTCATCAAGAAACTCGGCCAGTCTGTTCAGGGATCGCGGTGTTTGTTTTGAGTGTGCGTACCGTGCTGAACAAATTCGATATCTGGAGAGCGTCTGCCATGTGCAGGCCGTCTGCAGAAGCGTGGCCGTCGCTAATCCGATCAGCCGGCGGAGGGGCCGGCTGTCAGATTTGGCGGCGGGATGACGCACGTCGCTCCCCCCCCCACATACACTCTGCCCACATATGTGGTGGCTTCGCCCCTCCCCCTGCACGGACTACACTCACAGTGGTGTTTCCGACTAGCGCGGGCAGAGCTGGACAAAGTAATGTAGTGCTGAAGTTTTGTCAACCAGGATACAATGTTATCTCCCAAAGATTATCCTCGCTTTTCTTGCCGATAAATTTAATGATGCTCTTTGGAATGACTATCTTATTGCTCGTTGATAGGAATGACAGTCATGGAGGGTACGAAACGGAAGCTTCTGATGTCAGACACACGACGATAATTTTCCTCTCCAAACATGGTGACCATGAAATTTTTATGTCCAACTTCAAGATGCCGATGCATAATTGAACCCTGAGCGAAGCTAGAATGCGGCGCCCCGGGGGCTCCTGGGACGCAATCTCGCCGGATGTTATCCACCACCACGATGACTGCTTCCCGCCCCCACAACGAGAACGTCTCCGCTGCGCCACACCGGCCGCGTGGGCCGGCTGTACACCGTCCGTGTCGAGTGTGTGGGCCGGCTGTACACCGTCCGTGTCGAGTGTGTGGGCCGGCTGTACACCGTGTCGAGTGTGCGGGCCGGCTGTACACCGTCCGTGTCGAGTGTGTGGGCCGGCTGTACACCGTCCGTGTCGAGTGTGTGGGCCGAGCGGCGGTGGGTGGCGCGTCGCCAGCGTCGCGGTTCACTGAAGTCTCCCTTTAAACATTTCCAGTTTTGAGGTGCACCACCTTTCTACAGATTTGCAACTAGAGGATGTGTGTGGGTGGGGCACAGCCCCAGTGTGCGCGCCGGCGGTACACCGGCCGTGTCGAGCGGGCCGGTGACAGTCCGTGGCGCGTCGCCAGCGTCTCTCTGTCCACGCGCGCGTCGTGTCAGTCCGGCTGCGGCCCGGCCGTGCCGCACGTCAGGGGCGTGCCGCGCGGCCGTCTGAGCACGGCTTACAGGCGCGCCGTGCGCCCGGCGTGGTCGGCTGGTGCCTCGCCGCTCGGGCGCACCCAGGACGGGGGCGTGTGATTCATACCACACTCCACATTGGCCACGGCGAACCGGCAGTGTTCTCGATGCGCCCCTGAGCCCAAATAACCAACCGGCAGTGTGCTGTGCTTTTGAAGCACATCTTTCGAGTACGAATGTTTGTAATGCACTTTGAAACTGAATACGCAACTCCAAAAGCCCGTTGTTTTTAGTTCTTGAACCTTTTTGTTCGGTTATCGAGAGCCATTTGGCTCTGCCCCTCCCAATACCTCCCGAGAAGAAAAAGACACGGCACCTCCGTAAGCAGCGGCGCTGATCGCGCCAGCGTCACCTTTCCTCGCCACTCGGCGTTCCACCTCCAGACGGACGGTACGAGCTGGCTTCCTGGCGTGCCTTCTCCGTGCTTATGTTACGACTGCGATACATGACCGCAAGGCAGAGGGAAGTCTGGCGGTGTGTCTGAAGCCTGCGTCTGTCGCAGCTCCGGTTCAGTGCGTGTTGTCCGGCCTGTGTTGGACAGCCGGGCCACACGCCACACGGTGAATTTCTACCGGTGCACCCCGATCCCAGATGGGAGCAAAATGACCTCAGTAGTCGACGTGCCCTTAAGCCCAAATAATCAATCAATCAACCCCATCCCAGAGTAATCCATCAGTGTTTCTCGAGACAGATTGGCTCGGCGTCCCGCGCCGGACCTGTTCCGTTCCACACCTGTGCCCACACACCGATCGGTCCTGTGTCGGCATGCGCCCAGCTCGGCACGCACCCGTGCCGGTCGTGTCCCCCTCCAACATCCACTCCCGTCTCCCATCCTCCCATCCTCCCCTCTTCCCTTCACCCATCCTCACCTCTCCCCTTCGCCCGTCCTGCCCTCTCCCCCTCTCCCTTCTCCCATCATCACCCTCCCCTTTCCCTCCTCCCATTTTCACTCCTCCCATCCTCCCTCCTCCCCTCTTCACTCCTCCCATCCTCCCTCCTCCCCTCCCCTCTCCACTCATGCCCGTCCCATCCCCTCTCCCACCCTACCAGCCTCCCTCCTCCCTCCTCCCTCATCCATCCTCTTCTCTGTTCCATCTCCCCTCTCCCATATATACTCCATTCGCCCTCCTACTCTCCTTCCCTTCCCCTCCTCCTCCCGTCTCCCATTCTCTCTTTCCTCTCCCCTTATCTATCCTCCACTTAAGCCCTCCTACCCCCCCCCATGCTAAATCCATTAACGGGGAGGAGAAAAAAAAAAATTAAAAGCGGAATGCCTTTCGCTTCAGTCACATGCATTTTACATTATTTAGCAGTTGTGTGCATGACTGCGCATACATCATGTGGCAAAAAGGTAAAAAAAAAAAACGAGGATGAAATACCACAGCTCCATTAACTGTGCATTTCAGGCCACATGGTTAATTATTTTACACTGCTCCTCCCATCTCCCAATATCCCTCCTCACCTCATGCCCTCTTGCCCTCCTCCCCTCCCCTCCCCTCTCCCTCCACCCGTCTCCCCTTCTCCCTCCTCCACTTCTCCCTCCTCGCCTTCTTCTTTCCTCTCCCGTATCCCTTATCCCTCCTTTCCCCTTCCCGTCTGCCCTCTTCCCATCTTCCCCTCTCCCGTCTCCTCTTATCCCTTCTCCCCTTATCCCTTCTCCCCTTATCCCCTCTCCCCTTATCCCCTCTCCCCTTATCCCCTCTCCCCTTATCCCCTCTCCCCTTATCCCCTCTCCCCTTATCCCCTCTCCCCTTATCCCCTCTCACCTTATCCCTCTCTCCCCTCCCTCCCCTTATCCCTCTCCCCTTATCCCTTCTCCTTATCCCTCCCCTCCCCCTCTCCCCTTATCCCCTCTCCCCTTATCCCTTCTCCCCGCGCCCCTCGCCCCCCATGTCCTCTCCCCCCTCTCCCCTCCCTCCCCCCCCTCTCCCTCTCTCCTCTCCTCCTTTCCTCTCCCTCCCCTCGCCCCTCCTCTCCTCTCCACTCCTCTCCACCACAGTCTGATTATAATAATGCTGAAATGAACGCAAAACAAACGTATCCGCAAAAGAAAAGGTCGACGCCATTTCTAAACCGACAAACGGCATGGCTACGTTAAGTGATATTACGGAAGTGCGCGTGACGCACCAGCATACCTGTACGTGACAAATTTCGTCGGCATTTGCCATTGTTTCATGTCTTAGTGACCATGTCCTAGTGTCTTAGTGACAACGTTTGCCCTCGTGCTTGTTTATCCTGTGCTCGCCGATCAATGCGTGTTGTCTGAGGCACGGGCGAATATAAAGGGTAGAGGGAGAGCAGACGGCAGGATGGCCTGATGTTTCTTCCCTTTACATGCTTAACACAGATGGCCCCTGTCTCTTTTATTAAGCCTTAGCACTTTACGACCGTATGCCAGAGGTTCAGAGCCTCATACGGATATGCCTCGGGTATTCCCTTTACAAGTTTCACCCAGACGCCTCCTGTCGCTCTTATTAAGTATTAAATGGTGTGACTGAATGGCAGAGGTTCAGAGCCTCAGACGAATATGACTCCGGATTTAGAGTTATGTCGCCAGTGTACGGCTAGTTTACGAGTTGCGTGGCGCAGATTCTGGGCACTCGCCTGTCGATGTTGGCAGCTCGTCAGCCGGCAGGCAGGACAGTTCGGCGACCGGCGTCCGGGAGTTCCACGATTTAGGATTTCCAGGGAGTTCCAGGATTTTCGTGTGTCTGGGAGCTCGCCGACGACTGTCTGAGAGTTCCTGCGACCACTGCACCATGAGGGAGCTCCCTGTCCACCGTATGGGAGCTCCCTGTACACTGTATGGGAGCTCCCTGTCCACTGTATGGGAGCTCCCTGTACACTGTATGGGAGCTCCCTGTCCACTGTATGGGAGCTCCCTGTCCACTGTATGGGAGCTCCCTGTCCACTGTATGGGAGTCCCTGTCCACTGTATGGGAGCTCCCTGTCCACTGTATGGGAGCTCCCTGTCCACTGCATGGCATCTCCCTGTCCACTGTATGGGAGCTCCCTGTCCACTGTATGGGAGCTCCCTGTCCACTGTATGGGAGCTCCCTGTCCACTGTATGGAGCTCCGTGTCCACTGTATGGGAGCTCCCTGTCCACTGTACGGGAGTCCCTGCCCACTGTATGGCATCACCCTGTCCACTGTATGGGAGTTCCTGCTCACTGTATGGGAGCTCCTGTCCACTGTATGGGAGCTCCTGCCCACTGTATGGCATCACCCTGTCCACTGTATGGGAGTTCCCTGTCCACTGTATGGGAGTTCCCCTGTCCACTGTATGGGAGCTCCCTGTTAACTGTATGGGAGCTCCCCCGTCCACTGAGCCCCTTTGTATGGGAGCTCCTGCCCCCTTTGTCCTGCCCACTGTATGGGAGCTCCCCGTCCACTGTATGGCTGTCTCGTTTCCGCTGTCTGGGAAGTCTCCACCCACTTCGGGGTTGCAATCTCCACTGTCTTGAATGCTCCCCCAGCCATTGTCTGGGCGTTCTCCACCCATTGTCCGGGAATTGTCGTGTCTACTGTCTGAGAGTTGCCCACACACTGTCCGGGAGTTTCGGTGACGCCAGAGTATGTCTGGGACTGACGATCGGGCTGACGTACTGTCGGTATCGGCATCCAGCCAGCCCAGCCCGGCCCGGCTCAGCCCAGCCCAGCCCAGCCCAGCCCAGCCCAGCCCAGCCCAGCCCAGCCCACCCCCAGCCCACCCCAGCCCAGCCCAGCCCAGCCCGGCCCGTCCCAGCCCGGCCCGGCCCAGCCCAGCCCAGCCCAGCCCAGCCCAGCCCAGCCCAGCCCAGCCCAGCCCAGCCCAGCCCAGCCCAGCCCAGCCCAGCCCAGCCCAGCCCAGCCCGGCCCGGCTCAGCCCAGCCCAGCCCAGCCCAGCCCAGCCCAGCCCAGCCCAGCCCAGCCCAGCCCAGCCCAGCCCAGCCCAGCCCAGCCCAGCCCAGCCGTACCGGAGCCGGCCGCCGGCGCTACCGTGGGCGGAAGCCTTCGGACCTCGTCCGCTCGCGCCGCTCCGTCTAATCCCAACACAGACACATCCTGTATCACTGCGCCGGTCTGGCGGGACTCCATCTTAAGCCGCGCGTGCAGACGTCTGATGGTCAAGGCTGGGTCCCTTCACGTGTTGGAGGTCCTAAGTCGGGGGTGTACAAATTAAGTGGGATAACAGAACAGCACGTTGTTGCGTGTATTTGTCGTCGGTAGAAGCAGTCATTTGGCGTCGTTATTTTGGATGACCGTCCTGATAATAATGTGTTAAATCGTTACACAGCAGTAGCATTAGCTGATGGCTGGTGTAATTTTCTGGCTTTGATAATTTTAACAGGCTTCTTTTACCACCTCTAGTCAAGGATTACGTTGCTAACAATGGCAGCGTAGCTCAATCCTGTATCATACTGGATTATATGCAATTGGCCGTTTCTCGTTCTCTGATTATGCGCAGTGCCTAGGATTGTATTGCCACTAGCGGCATTACCAACAAGAGCTGGACATGAAAATGTCCTTTAGAACTCATAATATAACATGGGTTTTGTGCGTTCCGTTCCTTTCTCTCGTCGTAGTATCTTCCCTTCATATGCTTAGGATGCAGCATGTAATAGGGGGCTTCTGTTCTCTTCCCTCGCCGTGTGGTGTTTTCCCTTCATGGGCTTAGCCCATATGGAACCATACGCCTATTTTAAGCCAGAACACCGTATGACTTTATCCTGGAGTATTTTTGGCTTGTTTTTGTTTTCGCGTGTTCCTGGTGCAATGCACTTGTCCCGACTGCATGCTGTCAGCCACGGACACATGACCCCTCCCACTCTGTAATCGAGACGTGTAGGCATGCTATAACTATGGGAAGAGCGGGGGACATCTGAACACTCAGACATGGAACGAATGGCTCTATTGCTGCCTCTGTATAGCCGAACCAGTAATTGTGCGGTGTTACAAAATGCAAAAAATGAACAAGCAATCCATATTGAAACAGTTTCTTTCCATGAAAATCCTCTAACCAATCGCAAAGAGCAACTTTAAAACAGGCAATTATTTCCTAGTGATGTGTTGTATTCCGAACGCGAAAATGAGATGTGCTGGATTACGAACGCTAGGTGTGTTTCCCGAACACTGTAACGAATCGAATGTACATATATCTTGCAGAATTGTTTTATTTCATGACCGAAGCCATTTTTAGGTTACTGGATAGTTTTATGGTAAAGCCCTTGCATATTTATTAATGAACGGCTCTATATGAGCTGAGGAGGGGCGGGTGCAGCTTGCATTGGACGGCCGATGGTGTTTATTTAATGTTTAGTTTTTTATTGAAGAAATTGCACCTGATCTGACCGAATCGTCAGTATGGTCGATTAATATGCGCTTGTCACTCAGGCAATACTTGGAACAAGCTCCCTAGTGGAAATTTCCTCGTGTGTGGTTGGAGGGGGAGGTATGGGTGGATCCAGTAATTTCATCGGGGGTGTTCGTCTGGAGGGGTACTGTTTTCTCCGTGGGCGCCACTGTGAATGTCCCTGAAGGTAGTTACATGTTACCGCAGTGTTACTGGAGGTGGGAGTTTGGTTCATCCTACGCTGACCCTGATGACCCCTCACCGCCAATGGACCCAGCTTTCCTGTCATAATTCCCCCGCCGAACCTTGGCGCGAACGAGTATCTTAAATGTTTGCCATTAAACAAAAGAACGAGACCAAACGTCGTAATTGTCAGGCGCGAATCGAGGATTTAGCATGTATAAGGCACATTTTCTCAGTCAAGCATGCCTTCCACTGAAAAAAAGAAAAGATTGGAGCCATGTACTCTCTCAAAAGGGTACCTCTGTCTCTCAAAGAGCGACTTATGAAAAAAAATCCGTTCAGTAGGGTGTGTGTGTGGGGGGGGGGGCACCCCAGTATTCCAGACATGGCCCATCCCGGCCGGGCAACGCCTGACGTCGTCTGGCCGCTATTGGTCTGCCGAACTCTACCCGACATATGTTGATGTTCCAGGTCCGTTCATTCCTACATTGGTAGGCCGATGTGCCTGGGGCGGCCGGATGTTGCCGTGCCGCTTACTAAACGCCGAGCTCGCGCCGACACTTACCGACGGTGGGCCGATATCGGCGCATTTATCGAGTGCCCCCCCCCCCCTCCCCAGGGGTCGTGTTCTTGGCCCCAGCTGGCTGAACATTTGACGCAAATCCGATCTGCGTCTTTCCCGAGTGCTGTGCGCCGGGAGGTGGGCGGGAGCTGCACCAGCACTCGGCAGCCGTCCGACGCTCGGCCGGCTGGGTCCAGCGGCCCCTCTCCGCGACCTCGCTGGCGGCTCGCTGACCTCGCTGGCGCGCCTCCTGCCCCTGCAGCCGCTGCCACTCGACCACGCCGCGGCCTGGTGCCCCCCTCTGCACGCTGCGGCCGCGACCTCTGGCGTGCCTCCTGCCCCTCTCCCCGACCTCGCTGGCGTGCCTCCTGCCCCTCTGCCACTCGACCACGCCACGGCCGCGACCTCGCTGGCGTGCCTCCTGCCCCTCTCCGCGACCTCCGCTCGCACGGCCGCGACCTCGCTGGCGCGCCTCCTGCCCCTCTGCCACTGGACCACGCCACGGCCGCGACCTCGCTGGCGTGCCTCCTGCCCCTCTGCCACTCGACCGACCACGCTGCGGCCGCGACCTCGCTGGCGTGCCTCCTGCCCCTCTGCCACTCGACCACGCCACGGCCGCGACCTCGCTGGCGTGCCTCCTGTCCCTCTGCCACTGGACCACGCCACGAGGCGCTCCCCGGCCGCGACCTCGCTGGCGCGCCTCCTGCCCCTCTGCCACTGGACCACGCCACGGCCGCGACCTCGCTGGCGTGCCTCCTGCCCCTCTGCCACTCGACCTCGCCACGGCCGCGACCTCGCTGGCGTGCCTCTGCCCCTCTCCGCGACCTCGCTGGCGTGCCTCCTGCCCCTCTGCCATGGCCGCGACCTCGCTGGCGTGCCTCCTGTCCCTCTGCTGCTCATTATAGTGAATAAACAAAGTAAACCTCACAATGCTGCACTGTAGCTGTTGCTGTGAAAGTTATTGGTGGCCGCTAAAAATACCGGTATATTTTTTTTTATTAATATCTGTGGATACTTCCTTTCGATTTTCTTGAGCCGACAACCCTCGAAAACCTGAAATCGGCGCCCGTGGACTTTGGTAGATCCGTGCATAAAAAATCGATACCTCTGCGCAATCGGTACTTAGTTTTTAGGCAGAGAAAGGTATATTGTTTACTAATATCGCCACGTTTTTGCTATTTACGCGCCGAACTTGATGCGGGAGACGTGCAGAGGTCGGTGTTCGGGAACCAGAACGTGGTCGGGCACCGCCCCTCCTCTGATCGCGTTGACTACTGTCCTGCCACCCCACGAGTAGGCTCCAGGCAGCCAGTATGCGCCTGGCGGGCGGCTGGGTGCCGTTCTGTACAGTGCGGGTCGAAGTGGGTCCGTGACGGCGTCTTGCACGCGGCGTGGCGCGCACCGTCCGCGGGCTATTTCCGCGCCGTCCCTATTCCCGCGCACCGCGCCTCGGGCTATTTCTGCGCCGTCCCTATTCCCGCGCACCGCACCGCGGGCTATTTCCGGGGACGGCCGGAAAGCGATGCGGGGGCTGAAGTTTGCTTAATTTTGCGTTTCATCAATTTAACAATGCAACTTAGCATAATGTTATGTTAATTTTAGTTAACATAAAATTATGTTAAGTTGCATAGTTATGTTTCTGTGCACACTCATGCTTCGTTTCTAAGCGGTTTCCTCTCATTGATTTAGTCCGTTTTTTTTTTTTTTTTGGGGGGGGGGGGGAGGAGCACACGGTATGAATATAGCGCCAACATTTTGTTCACCCGGACATTTTTCCATCGTCAATGGCATGGGCATGAGACGTCCGCAGTCTTGCAACATTTTCGGATTTTTTTATTTTGCTGACATGTGCGAGACGATAGGCGCATATTATGGGAAACGATACCATAATCACCAGACTACGCTCGATCCGAGGCTAGGTCACGCATCGACCTTAGGCAAGGACATCCTGGCTGGCCACATCCAGCCAATGCTACCAAAGGTCATGTCTAAAAATGATAAACTGAAAGTATCATTGCTGATGATATGATATAGCCTGGTAGATAACAGCAAAAATGTGAGGGCTCCAACCCCATTCCAGAATAGGGAACTATCGGTGTGATGAGGTACCATCTCATGAGTTGTAGCTAAACTAATAAGGTTTTTCGGATTTCCTCCTTTAGGATAGATCTGCCCCAAAATGAAATGTTCGATCCCGTCGCGAATACTCTCCGTGGCGACGAAACCGATCCGAGAGGGTCAATCATTTTGTGTTCAGCCGTGCACAAGTAAGTCACAAGTATCCAATCACGAGTGATGCCATGTTTAGAGTGATTCTGCCGCGCTCTGTAGCCCGCCTGGCGCGACATTCCAGTGCCGCTGGCGGGTCACTGTTATCCGTCAGTGCTGCGTGACCCCTCCCCCATCCCCAGCGGCAACTGCCAGGTCTCGCACGTCACAGGGCACGCCGCCGCCGCGCCGGCACAATTCATGGCATCTAATTTTGGCGTCTGTTTACTGTCACGCCAGCCGCACGCTCGTGGAGGATGCGCCCAGGGGGTCGTGGGGTCGGCGGCCGACACCCCCCGACACGCCGCGGCCGGGATCGGCGCGCGCGCGCCCTAACCTTGTTTTGATTGGCGCGGGTGACGTTCGCGCCGTTTTTGCGCCGCCGCCCGGCCGACCGGCCGGCGCGCTTTTTTGCGCGCGAGGCCGCTTCCTCGCCGCGCCGACGACGGTCGGCGGGTGTTCGTGCGGCTGACTTGCCCGCAGGGCATGTGCAGCTCCACAGGCATCGGTAGTGTTTCTGCCTCGTCACTCGGATTGAGTGCTGTAACGAAGCTAGATGGAAGGCGGTCTGTTGGCGTGCGTGCCTGACTGGCAAATATTTTTCCATGGCCTGCAAATATTTATCCATGGCCTATGCTCTTCGGAGCGGGGTGGAGGGCAGCACTTCTGGTGACTGTCCACTGTCGCTACCTCCACTGTGTCTACCTTCGGCACGGGAATAACTACGCAGGGAAATGGTCCCGACGCATCAGGTGCAGTGTCCTAAATTTACTTCAACATTAACTGTGTGGATGAAGAAAGAAGTTGCTTCGGAATAGTGAAAGATTGGAAGAAAATAAAGGATCGCCACTTAAAGATTAAAAAAGCAGAATGACTTGCACTTCAGTCAGATGCATTTGACAGCATTTAGCAGTCGTGTGCATGATGACTGCCCATACGTCATGTGGCAAACTCGTAAAAACCTAAGACAAGGATGAAATGGCACAATTCCATTAACTGTGAATTTCCAGGTCACATCGTCAATTATTTTACACTGGTCGGATGTTGCGGCACCGTCGACGGGGTGCCGGGTTGAGGGCAGTGCCGATCGCGGCACGTACCGCCCCAGCACTTCTGAAACTTCACGCGACGCCGTGTATGCAAGTTGCCAGGATAAGATGAGCCCAAGACTGATGACCTAGTAGTCGGCGCGGCCTTAAACCCAAATAATCAATCAAAGAGCCCAAGACTGGAGTGCAACCTCCCCTTCAGGCTTTTGCCGTGAAAAATCACAGTGGAGCTGTGATTTTTTCTCAAACCATATGCACTGCAGGGCACCAAGGAGGACTTAATTGTGTTTGTGTTAGTCGTATTGCCAACATGGAAATTCTCCACTTACAGCTGAAGTCACGCACTTAAGATGTCACCAGACTATTTTTGAAGTGCGAAAGCGGGTCGTGTGAAAAATAGAAATACCAACAACATTTCTGAATTCCACCATGTCTGGCTAGTAACAGACACTCGGCCCTTGATGCGGGGTCTCATGAGTTAATAGTGTACCCCGGGAGCACTCTTTTTATGTCTCTTTCACTGCGTTGCGAACAGTCCATTTTTTACTTGTTGGGTGCAAGGTTATTATTTTTGGTGAAACAAGGTCGCATCCGCTGAGTTATGGCTTCGGTCCGGCACAGATCAAGGCCAATCTCAGACAGCAGAGAGTAAAGCTTTGAGGGTGCAGGCTGTTCTTCCTCGCCCCTATTCCCTTTTGATTTCAAATGCTCCCCATTTTATAAGCTTAAGAGATAGTTGTGAACGGTAGAGGGTCTCGCACGCGGCGGAAACTCTGTGGCAGCAGGATTCCGTGGAGAGAAGCATCGAGTGCATAGTTAGCACGTTTATGCCGTTGTTACGTTGCTACGTGGTTGCGATGCTACGAACGCGACGTTGTTTAGCGGGTATAATGTGCGGTGGAGACTGGCTGACTGCAGCAGGCCTTAGACACCTATTGGTTTTAGTTGGCTACACGTGTCATATTTGCACTGTCAGCAACAGTGCTGCAAAATGTTTACCAGAAGGGCTGAGCGAGTCTACTCACTATTTGATGCAGCTTCTATTTAATGAAATATTTCACACGTTCCAGAATGTCTCGGCCCACTAGTATAGAGCGTGCCTATTGGAAGTATTTTCCAGTGGTGCGTTTTTCTTCTTCTTTCGAGCATTCAGCTGGGGTGCAGCAGTTTAATGGCAGACACTTCGCTCGGAAGTTTGTCCGAGTTGGTCGAGCCGCATCAGTTCTGGACGGTCGAAGCCGGCTGCAGCGACAGGCGTGGTCGGGGCTGGTTTTGGCCAGCCCGCCGCCGGCTCTGGCCCAATGTGGACCGGATGTCGCCAGCCGGCGGCGGCGGCTGTCGGTCAGCCGGGGCGAAGCACACAGTGTAAAGCCGCTTCGCACAGTCGGTCCTCGTGGACACGGGGACGAGCAGTCTAGGGTTAAGTTGCCCGTCTCACAGTCGAAAGATTGTGGGTTCGAGTCTCACCTGTCGCTACTCTTCGCCCATGACCGATCGGCGTGAGAGATTGGCGACGCTACATGACTCAAAGGTCGACGTGTCGAAAAAATAACAACCACTCCTTGTGGACGCATGCAGATTCGGGCTTTAGGACGTGAAGATTCAGGCCAACTCACCAACTCCAACTCATCATGGGCGCTGTATAACCTCTGCAGTTGATGCGCCCTAAAACCCAAATAACTAACTAACAAACAACTCACACGTCGATCTTTGTACGTTACGATTGAGAGAGAGAGAGAGAGAGAGGCAGACACAACTGAACGCGACCTAAATCGGATCAGTGCGTATTGCGCAATAGTGCAGACAAAGATGTGCGTCACTGGTGGGATACCGGTACGAATGCAGAACGTAATTTCGCAGATATCGTAGCCGCGCCGCTGCCCGTGGCAGCTGCGAAGCGAGCGCTCCAAATTCACTTTGTTGGAGTTCGTTTGCAGCGCTAACTTTATCGCGCGTGGAAACTCAAACTTGGATTGGCAGCAGATTGTCGCCGGTAGTCTTCCACCTGAGACCAGGATTCTGTTTCGCCAGGGGTCGGGCTCGCAGCTGCCGAGTTCT
This sequence comes from Imbricaverruca yamaguchii, assembly GCA_034440575.1. Taxonomy (NCBI): domain Eukaryota; kingdom Metazoa; phylum Arthropoda; class Thecostraca; family Neoverrucidae; genus Imbricaverruca; species Imbricaverruca yamaguchii. The sequence continues at coordinate 1,286,795 of JAOTOL010001572.1, forward strand.
TTCGGTGAGATGTTCATCTGGTGGTCCCCGTCCAGCTGTTCTGTGGGAACTGTCATGTGGTTGGGTGAAGCTCGAGGATGTGAAGAGGATGATGTCCAAGTGATGTGAAGAATTCCTTTGAAGCTACTTCTGTCTCCGGGCCAGCTCAAGTCCACCCCGGTGTCTTGTTCAAGGATAATCCGAGCGGACCCAGCACCTCCCCTCTCCCTATATCCCTCTGTATGTCCCTCTTCCTCTTTACCTTCATCTACCTCTTCGTATTCGTCTTAATCTTCGTCTTTCTTCATCTTCATCTTCATCTCTCTCCATCTATCCCTCGCTCTCCGTCTGTCCCTCTCTCCCGCTCCCTTTCTTTCTCCATGCCTCTACCTCTCCCTCTCCCCCTAAAGGCCCCAATCACCATCACAATCTCCTCTCCCCTTCTCATTTCCCTTCTCCCCCTCCCCTCCCTTCCCCTCTCCATTCTCCCACTCCTCCATTCTCTCTCTATCCCCTTCCCCTTCTCCCTTTCAGCCTTTCCTCTTCCCTTTTCCCCTCTCCTTTTTTCTCCCCCTCCCCCTTCCACCGTGCTGCGCCGCCAGCCAGTGTCAGCACGTTTTTGTCCGACGGACCTGGTCGGGCAATCTATAAGTGGCTCGAAGCGCTGTTTTCAAGTCGTACGCATAGCCTGCAGGCGCCACCCTCTCCCCCTGTCGCTCCTCCGGGGAAGGAAGATGTCAGTCGCGGCCATGTATGTGGGGCGTGCCAATGTGGTGGACATGCATACAGTGTGCGGTGTCGGCGGCCTGCCGGCTCGTGCGAAGTGCGGCACGTACACCTCCATTGTGACTGACGCCGGCGGCGGCGGCGCTCGCACGCCTGACCCGCACCGTGAGCCGGGTCAGCTGCGCCGTGGAGCGCCCCCCACCACACAGACGGTCATGTCATCCTGTGGGCGCGTAATCGCTCCGCTAAGCCGCCCACCGGCAGTGCCGCCCGGCCGTCCCGCCGCGCCCTGATCTGGCGCCAAATCGCCGCCGCACCGCTGTTACCAGGGATGCGGAGCCGGGGAAATTTTGGACGGCTCCGGCTCCGGTTCCGGCTCCGGGGAAGTATCCTGGCTCCGGCTCCGGCTCCGTACATCCCAAACGTGAGCCGCCCTGCTTTTGACGGCTCCGGGTAAAATGTCCCGGCGGCTCCGGCTCCGGCTCCAGGCAAAATGCTCCGGCGGCTCCGGCTCCGGCTCCGGCTCCGAGTGAAATGTCCCGGCGGCTCCGGCTCCGGCTCCGTCGGCTCCGGCTCCGGCTCCGGCTCCGGCTCCGCATGCCTGGCTATTGCCGCTCTCCGCCGACAGACGGGTCGCGCTGGCTCGGCCGCCGTGGTCTGGCCGACTGATTGTTCTGCGGCTGGCTGGTGTCGAAACATTATTTTACCGTCGAGGTACGCATTCATATTGAGGTTGTTCTGTGTGGCGCACAGGGCAGCATCACGTCACGCAGACCGCAGAATGCGTGCTACGGCCACCGCTGCAGTACAATCGCCGATGTGTGCACGGGTCGTCAGTAGGTCAGTGGTTAGGCTGAGCGTCTGGAAAGTCAGAGGTGCGGGGTTCGATTCCCCGCGGTGCCCGCCCTTCTTGCCAGGGTGAAAGGCAGGCCATATTGTATCAGCTGCTGAATGCGTCGTGAAGCCATAATTTAATCCAACCAATATGTGCGCAACCTTGGCTGTAGGACTGATGGCCTCTGTTGTTTTGGGGTTGATTTTGTGAAGCCTTCACCCGGTGGAGTCCATCGTTAGCGGGAGATTTGATGTTCCTGGACTCTTGGGAAAAGTTTTGTTGGAGTTACGGTTGATAGGAGATGGGGAGGTGTGGTGATTTTGAGATGGGGCGCATGTTCGCTTTGACCGTTGTGTATCTTCTTCGTTTTGCCTGCTTTTCCGCTCGTGTTTTCTTCCATGATATATGTATCCATGATATATGTAGTATGTAATTGTTTAAATGTTGGTTTTTCATTCGTGTATCTTGTCTTGTGTGTCTTGAAAGAGGTCTGCGAGTGAGAGGAGCGACAGACATGTTCGTGACGAGTCGGGTGGGCGCCGTCGAGGAGGGAGGTGACGCTCACTGTCATGTGATGCTGTGACGAGTGGTGGCTGTGTTGGAGAGCTCTGGTGTGGGCGGCACATCGACCGCCGCCTCCAAATTCGCCGAACCGGGGACGGGCTGAAAAACCCTACTTAACTTCCGCGCTACGCAAGCTAGGATGGAATGAAAGCAACGTTAGTCATCTCCTGTTACAAGAGCCCGATGCGTATCTAATTTTGCATGTTGAGCAATGTTATGTTTATCAGTCTCTTTCATGTTTTGATGAGTTTCGCAACGGCTCAGAATAGCGACGCTTAGATTTTGAAACATGACCATTTTGGACCACTTCCTGGTCAATGGCCTTTTACGTCCTGACCTGTACTTTGTACACAATATGTTTTTAAAAAATGTATAGAAGGGTTTGTGCTGTATATATGTATATATGCCAAAAATGTGTATATATATATATATATATATATATATATATATATATATATATATATATATATATATATATATATATATATATATATATATATATATATATATATGTATAGTGTCGTGTCTCTTATTACCCATTCGGACATTTCCGAAAGAAGCCTCAGGTCTCGGGATCCCGACCCGGCGGTGGTTAAGTCATCCGTTCCGTGGTCATCCGTGGTTAAGTCCGTATTGTCGGTGAGCCCGAGTTCCCTCACCTAGGTGGCGGGGCAAGGTCCGTGTAGCAAGCTTTGCTTCGCACAGGACCGTGCTGCGCAAATCTACCGCAGCGAACATTCGTATTATTAAAGTTCGGAGCCGGTTGTTTGTGTGTTGCAGTGTGTGATTACGGGTGTTCTGGCGTGGCTATGGTCGGTGCGGCGCACGAGAACGGCTCTGATGCCGTCGACCACATGCCGGGTTGGTTGGTTGGTTGGTTATTTATTGGTTGGACCACTGACGGCTGTTGGTTGGTTGGTTATTGGTTTTACGGCACATCGACCGTTGAGTCATGTAGCGTCGCCAGTCTCTCACGCCGATTGGTCGCGGGCGAAGAGTAGCGACAGGTGAGACTCGAACTCACAACCTTTCGATTGTGAGACAAGCAACTTACCCTCAGGCTACTCGTCGCCGCCACACATGCCGGGCGGTGGACAGCATGTGCACTGTGCTGCATGGTCTAGCTGGTCTAGTGAAGTGACTGGCCTGGTGTGTGTCAGTGGGTCGGTTGCATGTGATTACGTAAGGTGCAAAGTCGCTCGTTTCCGGTGCGCGGTGTTCCGCAGATTCTGTGCCAGAGTTGCGTTCGTGACCGTGGTAGGTTTTCGTGAAGGAGTGTTCGTGCTATGCCCCAGTGGTGTGTGCGTCTTGGTGGCGTAGTGCGTGGTGACGTAGTGGTCTGGTTGTTGCGCTGTCCGTGGTGGGTTTCGTGGAGTAGTGTTCGTGTTGTTCCCCAGTGTTTGTGCGTGGTAATGTAGTGGTGTGGTTGTTGGACTGTCCGTGGTAGGTTTCGTGGAGTAGTGTTCGTGTTGTTCCCCAGTGTTTGTGCGTGTTGGTGGTGTGGTGCGTGGTAGGGTAGTGGACTGGATGTTGCAATGCCCGTGGTAGGTTTCGTGGAGTAGTGTGTGCTGTGTCCCAGTGGTATGTGCGTGTTGGTGGCGTGGTGCGTATGGTGGCTGCTGCACCCGGTTTGGGTCGCGGTAAAGTCCAGTGGCTGAATTTCCTTCCCTGTTCACATGTTCGTTAACTTATACTCGCATGGACTGCACCTCTGCTGGCTAGAGGACGAGTAGTCTAGCCAGTCGGCGTGAGAGATTGGCGACGCTACATGACTCAACGATCGATGTGTCGTAAAACCAATAACCTCTGCTGGCAATAACCAATAACTATGGACGTCAGTCGCCGCCGGCCGCCGCTGTGGCGGGAGCCCGTTATACATCATCAGGATCGGTGGACGTCAGTCGCCGCCGGCCGCCGCTGTGGCGGGAGCCCGTTACACGTCATCAGGATGCCGGTGGCGTGTCTGCTGATGTTTACACTCGCTGTGTGTGCTGACGCAGTGTCCCGGAGGCGGCTCTGCAGCGTGTCAGCCGGCGGCGGTCGTGCCGTGCGGGCCGTGTCCGGGAATCCTATTTTTCCGTCGAGTGGAGCAGGCGAAGAGCAGAACTCGGGACGATGTCGAAACAATTTGGCGATATGATGGGAGAAGCGCGGGCGAGGGATGCTATTGACAGGCGGACACCGCACCTGCCGGCATTGTTGTGATGGCGCGGATGCAACGAGTCGGGTATGGTGAAGGGTAACGGCTCATGCAGCCGCGTGTGGAGAAGTGCGGCAGAGGATGCTATTGACAGACGGACACCGCGCCGGCCGGCAATATTGTGATGGCACGGATGTAATGAGTCGAGTATGGTGAAGTGCGACAGCCAGCGCAGCCGCGTGTTGTGAAGCTCCACGTGAATCAATTCGGGACGTCAAAACTCTGTCGGCAGGAGGTCGATGCAACTTCCGGACGCGTGTCGTCCTCGTAAATGTCCGAGTTCCCCGGCATTGGGTGCAGACCGCCGCTGACGTGCCCGTTTGCGGTGGCGGGCACTCGGTCGAGCCGTCGGCGTTATGTCATGTTGTTTGGACATTGCGAAACGAATTGCTCAAAAACTTGTGTGATTTTCAGCCCGTGTGCGAGCGTGTGGTGATTGGTTTTCCAGCAGGCAGCGGCGAGGCGGTGGTCGGTGGCCGTGTGTTGCGCAGTTGGGTGCAGTGTGCGGTTGTTTTTCGTTTTGCCGAGCATGGGCGCTGCACGACCGACGCAGTCGATGCGCCCTTAACTCCAATAACTTAGTTTTGTCGACCCATTGAGTCGGTCCGGCACATGGATATTTGATGGGCGCCATTGCAAACGCACACTTCCAGCGCCAGACCAGCAGTGTCATCAAATTACTTCACCATTAACTGTGTGGATGAAGAAAGAAGTTGCTTGGGAATAGTGAAAGATTTGAAGAAAATAAAGGATCGCCACTTAAGGATTAAAAAATCGGAATGCCTCTCACTTCAGTCACATGCATTTTACATTATTTAAGAGTTGTGTGTATAATGACTGCCCACACATGTGGCAAAATGGTAAAAACCTGAGACAAGGATGAAATAGCACAATTCCATTAACTGTGAATTTTCAGTCCACATGGTCAATTATTTTACACTGCAGACCAGTTGGGCCCACTGAGCAAAAACTGGCGCAGAGTATAGCCACGCGTGGAGAGATGCTGGCACGAAACCCGCACATTCAATCAGGTGATTTAATATTATATCACATGCAGTCATACGGTCGTGGTCCGTATGAGTCGGGCTGGGGTCTCCACAGCTGTAACGGCGAAGGGCATCTTCAGACATTTTCGCAAGTTTGTTTATAATCGGATCAGCTGCCAGCATGAAGCAAACGCGAACCAGCCGGGAGAACGTGCACGCTACATTTGGGATCATGCGCGTTGCATTTCACTGGGTACGCATGACACTGTGGCCACTATTGGACTGACAAAATGCCATCGTTCTCTTATTTCTATCCCATCCCGCAAGAAAAAAAAACAATTACGAAGCATCTTTGGAAATGGTGCAACGGAGGTGTACGAACGTGAATTTGTCGTAGTGTGCCTCTGCCCGACCAGTGCCTGCTCGTCCATCGATCGTTGTACCAGGCAGGGTTGTGGCGCTCACCGAGGACCAGGCCCTCCTAACATTTTAACGGGTCGTTACCCCCAACAAACAAACAAAAAACCATTATGGGAGGCCCTGACACAAGCCGTTGTGATATTATTTCTAACGTCTTCGGAAGGAGAAGCCGGTGGAACTTGATACTTCACGTCCAGATATCACCGACGGCTATCGACCCATAGTCAGATATCACCGGCGTGTATCGATGGACATATGGCTGAGAATCGGCTATCGATTCAAAGCCATATGTCGCCGACGTGTATCGATTCACAGCCAGATGTCGCCGGCGGCTATCGACAGCATGCGCGTGACTCCTCCGGCGTCGCTATTTCAGAATTTAATTCGCCGACAGAAAACGGTAGGACGGTATTCGCCGACAGAAAACGGTAAGACGGTATTCGCCGACAGAAAGCGGTAGGACGGTATTCGCCGACAGAAAGCGGTAAGACGGTATTCGCTGACAGAAGACGGTGAGACGGTATTCGCCGACAGAAGACGGTAAGACGGTATTCGCCGACAGGAGACGGTAAGACTGTATTCGCCGACAGGAGACAAGTGGTAAACGATGAATTCGTCGACAGAAAACTACGATATGACAGACCGTTGGCAGCGAATGCTGACATGGCGCCGGCTAGCTCGACCTCGAACGGTTTCATTTTAACTATGGCACCGCAGGAACAATTCCCTGACACACAAGAACGGAAGCAGTCTTTTGGTGGAATTTATCCAGACTAGTACCAATATGCCGTGTGAAAGGCACGTACCGTAACCACGTTGTTGGTCTGCCCTTCAACCCCATGTCGCCATCATGTGAGCATACTCTATAACGAGAATAGCCGTATCCATTGCTGTTATAATTTCTGGCGTCTATCGATTGGGTTCTGATATTGTTTTATTCGTGTAACTTATCGGTTAGGGGTTAGGGAGTATGTCTCACATGAGTTAAGGGATTACCTAGATATTTGTTAAGGGGATATATCGCATGGTGACTGGTTGAAATCCCGACGCCTACATGTAGGTGGATTTTGTATCCAAAGTAATGGCTGACAGATGCCCTATTTCGTCACTAGAATGACAATGTGGTCTGATATATCGTAGTCACCAAACATTCAGCTTCACAGATAAGTTTCCAAGGTGATAAAAGAGGGACATTTCCGAATTTGATCGGAAGAGGGACATTCCTGAAGAGGGACGCGCTTTCCGAACTTGATCAGTGCCTTCACCCTCGCCATAAGCATCGCATATATTCGACGCTCGTATCAGGCTTTTAGTCAAAGCTCTGGCTAATCCCCGTATTTCCCCGGCCCCATTTCGTCACCGACTGAGAGCGGTGCTATACCAATAGCCATTAGCACCAGTGCAAAATTAATCCGCGCGAAGGGCGTGGGAGTGGAGGCCGGGCGGGGGTTGAAGGAGGTTGCTTTGCTTTCTTAACGTGGAGATAATTAGGACAGCAGATCGGTAGGCCCACTAAGTTTGTCTCCTACTCCAGATGTAAAATTGAGATGTGGTAAAGCAGTTGTTATTCTCCCTGAAGTAGTGTCCTGCTCCTTCGCTTCTGCCGGGCAACGAACTTGACAAGATGGCGCCAGAAATTCACGGGCGTTGGTGATCCTAAAACAGTGAGAAAGGCACACCCGAGGTGTGCGGTTGTCAAATATGACCGCAGGACATGTTAAGCACGATACGAGATGCATGCGGCACAGTCTGTGAAGTCGTTTGAACTAGGACTCATGGATGTGATTCTATGAAGTTATCCCCCACCCCCTAGCACCGAGGACTGATGACTTTTTTTTTAAAATAATAAATTTGATCCAAATTGTTGCTGGGGTGGCTTGAGGAACCAGGGTCTTATTGCTAAGCAGAGCTTGTTGCGTGCCGGGATCTGACTCCGTGAACGTGGAATTTAGACCGAAGTACGTGCCGCCAATGCCAACGGCCCGCACCCTGTGTGTACGGGGACCGTGGGCCGCTCTAACGGGGCGACTTCACCTGTCATCATGTCCCAAATGATAGACCCTGTCCGTGCACCGTTTAAGGAGGAATGTTTACTTGGCCATGAACACGTTGCATCCGTCCAACCTCATTCTGCGTTATATTTTTAGCGGTCTGACGAATATGCACAACACGAAACGTCGGGTGCTCTTGTGTTGGATTGCTAGCCGTGTTGGTATTTCCGGCAGCGAGTTGGCGGATGCTGCGGCGAAGCGGGCAGCGCGCGCGCCGTGCACTCGTTCGCCGCCACTCCCTGTCACGGACCATTACCGAGAGGTGTCCACCTTCCTCTTAGACAAGTGGCAGGCGATGTGGGACGTGACACAGGCGAACAAATTGAGAGCCATTAAACAACGTCTGAGACCACGGACCTCGTCCTGTCTTAAGCATAGACGACAAGAAGATGTTGCATTGTGCCGCCTCCGCAGTGGGCGTACTTGTACCGCTCACGGTTATCTGTTGTGCGGCAGCGATAAACCTCGGTGCACAAACAAGATGTCGTGCACCGCTGACAGTTCGCCGTGTCTTGATATCGTGTCCATTTTATGCTGAAGAGCGCAGACGTCACTGGATTTGCACAGGTAGACTCACTTAATGATATTCTGTCTGACAACTCTAGCAATGTTCAGCCAGGACAACTGATCGACTTCCTTTCTGATGTATCGTTCTCGGTGATATATACTCCACACTGATATGCATTACATGTAAAATATATAGCACAATAGCACAACATAGGCGGTACCCACAATGAGAGGCTTAACACTTCCTCTAATCATATCTCGATGAATATCTTAGTTATGGGCGCAATGTAGCCATAGTTGTCAACGCGCCCTAAAGCCCAAATAACTAACTAACTAAAGGGAACGTTCACTTGGTATTTCCTTCAACAAGCAAACTTCTTCGATGTGATATATTAATATTTCGCAGAGTTGCGGCCACGCCCCCTCCCTTATCACCTAAAAATGCATTAGGTTAAAGGATGCATTTTGAGAGTTTGACCACCCAAAATTGTTCCTGCGTTAATTTTTACTTCTGTTTTTGGCCCGCCCTTAAGAACTTCTGGCTGCCCACGTCTTGGGCCGATATTTAACTTCAACCAATATCTAACTAGAGTGCCTGCAGCCATTTTATATTGCCTGTAGCCGAAGTCATTGGCACACAATGGCCTCGTTGTTGACATGTCGTATTTTAACTTGTCTCTCAGATATCACTTAGCGATCACAGGCGCGGCTGCGGTGTTGCTGAGAGGCCAAGGTGACAATTGTACGGAACTATTACTCTGGTTTAACATGTGGACTGATGTGTGTTACCTATGTGTTTAAATGGTTGGATCCGACTGTCGAGAGCAGGTGCCGTTTGTTAGCAGCCAGCCTCAAACCTCGGTCATCAGCCGTCAGCACTGCTTAGCTGCTCAGGTGAAGCTGGCAACAACGCTTGGAAGACAAACAGGCTCTCCGACTTTTATACGGCAAAGCTATACATTAATCGTGTTTTCATGACAACGCTGTTTGATTTGGGACGCGTAGCCTAGGTGTAAGTTGCTCGTCTCACAATCTAAAGGTTGCGGGTTCGAGTCTCGCCTGTCGCTACTCTTCGCCCGCGACCAATCGTCGCGAGAGATTGGTGACGCTGCATGACTCAACGGTCGACGTGTCGTAAAACGAACAGCCAACCAACGCTGTTTAATTGTATCGTTGGATGTGCAATATTTGCCAGCCACTGGGCTGTTTTTGTTCAGTTGTCGATGTGTCATCATCAGTACATAGGATGTTGGTTGGTTAGTTGTTGGCTTTGCGACACATCGGCAGTTGAGCCATGTAGCGTCGCCAATCTCTCACGCCGATTGGTCGCGGGCGAAGAGTAGCGACAGGTGAGATTCAAACCCACAATCTTTCGCTTGTGAGACGGGCAACTTACCCCTAGACTACTCGTCCCCAGTGCATAGGATGGTTGCCACAGCTGGTCGGGTTGGTCGGGTGGGCCCGGCCGTGCTCCGGCCGTGCACCAGCCGGCTGGAGGTCGGTCAGCGCCGCACCGGTGCACCGGTTCCGGCGGCGGCCAGCGGCCCCGTCAGGCGGCCGGCCCGGCCCGTTTTGGCGGTGCGCGCGTGCACCGCGCGCGGCCGTCCCGACGGCGACCGGTCGGCGGCGGCGGAAGTCCGCTTCCGGCGGCGACCGGCCGTGAAGCACCGTCGTGTTCCGTGTGTGAAGACGTGTGCGGTGTGGTGTGGTGCGGGGCAGCGTCGCGACGCGGCCGGCCCGGCCGTCAGGCGACGCTGCACTTCCCGGGCGGTGCTGCCACGCGCTCGCCTTCGGCCGGCACCGCCGCATATATGGGTGTCGGCTGGCGGTGCTGCCGTGCACCGCAGCTGGCGGCCTTGGCGCCGTGCTGGCAGCCGCCGGTCGGACGCGTCTTGTCGAGGGCGCTGCAGCTGGCCGTGGCTGCAGCTGGCCGTGGCTGCGGCTGGCCGTGGCTGCAGCTGGCCGTGGCTGCAGCTGGCCGTGGCTGCAGCTGGCCGTGGCTGCAGCTGGCCGTGGCTGCGGCTTGGTGCTGTGGCTGCAGCTGGCCGTGGCTGCAGCTGGCCGTGGCTGCAGCTGGCCGTGGCTGCGGCTGGCCGTGCTGCAGCTGGCCGTGGCTGCGGCTGTGGTGAGCTGCGTGGCTGCGGTGCCGTGGCTGCAGCTGGCCGTGGCTGGCGGCCGTGGCTGTGGTGGCTGCAGCTGGCCGTGGCTGCAGCTGGCCGTGGCTGCAGCTGGCCGTGGCTGCCGTGGCTGCAGCTGGCCGTGGCTGCAGCTGGGTGGCTGCAGCTGGCCGTGGCTGGCCGTGGCTGGCTGGGTGGCTGCAGCTGGCCGTGGCTGCAGCTGGCCGTGGCTGCAGCTGGCCGTGGCTGCAGCTGGCCGTGGTGCGGCTGGCCGTGGCTGCAGCTGGCCGTGGCTGCGTGGCTGTGGCTGGCTCCCTGCGCTGGCCTGGCTGCGCTGGCCGTGGCTGCAGTGGCCGTGGCTGGGCCGTGGCTGCAGCTGGCCGTGGCTGCGGCTGGCCGTGGCTGCAGCTGGCCGTGGCTGCAGCTGGCCGTGGCTGCAGCTGGCCGTGGCTGCGGCTTGGTGCTGTGGCTGCAGCTGACCGTGACTGCAGCTGGCCGTGGCTGCAGCTGGCCGTGACTGCAGCTGGCCGTGGCTGCAGCTGCTGGCTACGTGGCTGCAGCTGGCCGTGGCTGCAGCTGGCCGTGGCTGCGGCTGGCCGTGGCTGCAGCTGGCCGTGGCTGCAGCTGGCCGTGGCTGCAGCTGGCCGTGGCTGCAGCTGGCCGTGGCTGCAGCTGGCCGTGGCTGCGGCTTGGTGCTGTGGCTGCAGCTGACCGTGGCTGCAGCTGGCCGTGGCTGCAGCTGGCCGTGACTGCAGCTGGCCGTGGCTGCGGCTGGCCGTGGCTGCAGCTGGCCGTGGCTGCAGCTGGCCGTGGCTGCAGCTGGCCGTGGCTGCAGCTGGCCGTGGCTGCAGCTGGCCGTGGCTGCAGCTGGCCGTGGCTGCAGCTGGCCGTGGCTGCAGCTGGCCGTGGCTGCGGCTGGCCGTGGCTGCAGCTGGCCGTGGCTGCAGCTGGCCGTGGCTGCGGCTGGCCGTGGCTGCTGCAGCTGGCGGCCTTGGTGCCGTGCTAACGGTGACCGGTCGGGCGCGTGGCACCGGTCCGTCGGACGCGTCTCGTCGCCGGGGACGCCGCTGGCCCTGGCGGACGCGTCTCGTCGCCGGGGACGCCGCTGGCCCTGGTGGACGCGTCTCGTCGCCGGGGACGCCGCTGGCCCTGGTGGACGCGTCTCGTCGCCGGGGACGCGGCTGGCCCTGGCGGACGCGTCGGCCGGCGGCTGTTACCGTGTCGTGGTGACGACGTCTGTCGGCTGCTGCTCGTGTCGGCTGCGGTGTGCTATGTGCCGGTGGGCGCCGGCCGGCCGCCGCGCCGTCAGGGGCGGTGGCGCTGCTTTGACGGCACGTGGCTGAGGCGCCGCGCCGGGTGCCCCCCCGGGTGTCTGTTGTGACTGGCCGCGGCGGGTGTCTGTTGTGACTGGCCGCCAGGTCCCCCCCCCGGGGTGTCCGTGTTGTGACACGGCCGCGACAGGTGTCCCCCTCCCCGGGGTGTCCGTGTTGTGACCGGCGCCGACCCGGGGTGTCCGTGTTGTGACTGGCCGCGGCAGGTGTCCCCCCTCGGGGTGTCCGTGTTGTGACTGGCCGCGGCAGGTGTCCCCCCCCCCCCGGGGTGTCCGTGTTGTGACTGGCCGATGGCCTTCCCCCTCGGGTGTCCGTGTTTGACGTGACTGGCCGCGCCTGCCCCCCTGGGGTGTCCGTGTTGTGACTGGCCCGCAGCCCCCCCCCCCTGGTGTCCGTGTTGGACGCCGCCGTGTTGGCCGGTGTTGCGGCGTGGCATCGCGCCGTGTTTGTATGTGTGGCTGCGTTTCAGACACGCCGTTCCAGCAAGTGGGCGTTAAGGTGTAGTGATCATGACGTTTGGACGATGTTCAGTGCACGTGCTATGGAGAGGGAAGCAGAACTAATACGAGGGCATATAGCATAATCCCTAACGCTACTTCTGATGTAAACTCAGCACCTGGTATATTGAGGGTCGTACATTTCTGTCTCACGCAATGTCTAAAACCCAGGAGCACTTAAGGGCCATTCTTCGTTGTATTAAACTAATACGAGGGCTGCAATGTTCCAATGAAGACATGGATTGTCAGCGTTCGTTAGTGTCTGAGTGCCTCAGTCACACCCACTATGCTCAAATGGTCAGAGTCGGCATGTAGGAAAGACTCGCGCGACTATGAATTTTTTTTTTGTGCGGTGGAGCGAGGTACATGGTATGCTTGCTCCGTTGTATATTTTTAGATATAAACTCGGGCTGGCTTCATGTTTCGTGCGTTTGATGAATTAAAGAATGCCACAGGGATTCGCGTGTTGAAGGACCGACAGCTGTTTGTATATTCAACGCCGTTCTTGTTCCTTGGTGCTGGCATTTATAATTCAACAAGTATATTTGAAGCGTCATTTGCATAATGTGTGCATAAGTGTAGTAGAATGTATTTCGATCCAGTCGATGTGCCCTTTAAGCCAAAACTGACTAAGTGTATTTCGATCGACACTATCAAGTTTATTTTAAGTTATGTTTGACCAAGAAAAGTAGCACGATTATTTCAAACTCAAAAAGACTGTTGGTAAGGTCAACAATGACTTGGCTTCTTCATGGAACACCTCATTCGACTCCTAGCTTCTTTTTGTGTTCACCTTTAAGAAGGTTCATTTTACGTAGTTCAATGTTTCTGGGGACTAAGGTGCTGCACTAAGGTTAAATAGGTGGTCATGCTTGCATGGACATCAGGTGAAATGGTATTTTTTTGTGTTTTTATGTGCGTGGTACCGGCGTTAAACTAGTGGAGTCGGACTTCATGAGTTAGTCGCTGGTCGCTGGTGCACTTTGAGGAAAATGCCGCGCTACTGTTACATAATGGACCGGTGCCGGCTTGAAAGCCATTGATTCATGCACGATGCGCAAACTTCTATCGTACTGTAGACATTCTCTGTGGAAGACTAAACAACCAATCCATGGGAAGTTATCCACGCATGAAATGGCACACATTTATGTTTTAGTTTGGTCAGTATCCAGCAGGCATTTGAAATACACCACCCGAGCAACATATGCACACTGCGATGTCTAAATATACCGCAATAAGCCATATGATTTATTTACTCTTTCCATCATGGAAGAATCGTTCGAAGCATCTCGGTGATGTGTTTGCCTTCCAAGATCTTCAGATTGATGCACACCTTCATTTTATGGAACTTTGAGCACTTCAGTCTTTAAACGCAGTGGTTCCGATGGTGTTAGCAGCTAATCTCGAGAACGCAACGCTCCCTTTACCAGACTTGTGCGTAGAAAACAGCGGTCCGTCTCCTTAATCCGTCAAATATCCGTATTCAATCGGTGGTTGAGGATCCAGATCCTTCCGGGAAAAGATAATTCGCATTAGGTTAATGAGGTGTAATACACACGCTTGTAGAACGCAACGGTTCAGAACGAACGCAATGGTTTGCATACGCTTGCAGAACCAAACGCAACGTCTCAATCAGACAAATTCGTGCCGGGTTGCGAATGTTGTTTTTTTCTCGTCTGTATTCAGTTCATCACTTCTCCGGATTGGATTGTGGCTTTACGACGCCCTCAGCAGCTGAGGCCATACAGCGTTGCCTGCCTCTCACCCTGGCATGAAGGGCGGGCATCGCTGGGAATCGAACCCGTACCTCAGGCTTGCCAGACGCGCAGCTTAACCACTGAGCTACCGACGCCCCCATCACTTCTCCTGTGTCATCATCGGTTTGTACTGCAGCCACCACCGTGTCGTCCCAGCAGCGGCGTTGTATGTGCTATGTCGCGCTGTCTCTGGGATTGCCGGAGGCCATTGGCCGTGAGAGACGGGGCGCAAACTGGTTGGTTATCGGTTTTACGATACATCGACCGTTGAGTCACGCAGCGTCGCCAATCTCTCACGCCGATCGGTCGCGGGCGAAGAGTAGCGACAGGCGAGACTCGAACCCACAGCCTTTCGATCGTGAGACGAGCAACTCACCCCTAGACTGCTCGTCCCCAGGCCACATCCTGCTAGACTGCAGTAGCTTTGGCTCTAAAAAAGAACAACCACTTAAGGCATTCTGCCGAAGGGAGGGCATCGCCCTATCGCTCCCATCGCTTCTCGGTGACAAACACCCAGAACTCCTCAAATTGCTATTTGAATATATGTATGCCACAAAACTAGCAGAAGCACTGTAGGCACTACATCAACGCTCACATCAACTCACAATGCATGACCGCGAAACACTCGTGGGAAACACGCAAATAGACTGCTCGTGCCCGAGTGGCGCAAACTGAGGCGACGCTCGTCCGGCAGGTGATCGACACGCAGACGAAGCTCTACCTGATCCTGGAGCTGGCCGACGGCGGCGACATGTACGACTACATCATGAAGCACGGCGCCGGGCTCGACGAGCACCTGGGCCGCAAGTACTTCCGCCAGATCGTCCAGGTAGGGCGCGGGTCGGCTGCCGGCGTGCCTAACCTAACCTAACCTAACCTGACCTAACCTAACCTAACCTAACCTAACCTAACCTAACCTAACCTAACCTAAGGAGCGTAGCGCAGTCTGAGTCCGCCGCTCGGGCGTTTCTGTTTGTTTATTGGTCGGTTCACGACACACTTTATGCACATTCACGGCTGCTGGCGCCGCCCGCACTGTTTCGCCGGTGGGCCGCGGGATTGGGAAATGTCCCGAGCGGCGCCAGTGTCGAACCCGGGACCTTCGGTACGTTTCGGTCGCGACGCTCTGAGAATGAGTCGGCGGGGTGCGGTCCATGCTGATCAAGTTGCTGGCGCGCTGGCGATGGCGGGGTTTTCGGTGTTTGTTTTCATGTGTGTATGTGTGTGAGTGATTAGGGTTTAAGGGCGCATCAACCATGGTAGATGATTTAGCGCCCACGGTGTCTGTTTTCAGTGTCGCAGTTGGGGGCAATTCACGGGGATTGGAGTGAGAGGCGATCGGTGGTAGTTCTGCCCAGCCGCGGACGGTAGCATGTCGGGGCCGATGGGGCCGGCGGCACCTGGTCACCGCTCCTCACGTGGGCAGTGGAGCCGGCCAAACACAGGGGGGGGGTCCCCTGCGTGAGCAGGACTGCTGGCAGATTTAGCCATCATCGGGCGGCTGTTTGACTCGAGAGTCCAGGGTTGGATTTGCGCTCTGTGATACTGGACGTGGAAAGGAAAATTTGTTGGTAGTCTAATACGAAGAGGATATTTTTATGCAAACCTGCTGCGTCAACGTCTAGATTTGTTCTTCTCATTGAATCTTGAGCACTTTTTCACAGAGCTTATAATTAAGTAGCACCATCCAGCCTCAAAATGAAGAAAACTAGAGGATGACTTTCTGGACTCGGTAATGTTACAGATGCCGACGAGCGAACAGGCTATTTTCAGCCATGCTCTGGGCCCAGTGTAACTGCGAATATGATCACTGTTCGTCGGATAAGTCTCAAAATCGACGCCGCACGCTGTCTTCGGCGCCCCTTTCGTGACCACCGCACATAGTCTCCGACGGAGAGCCGCCTCGTCCCGCTGGGCCCGTCGCGCTGGCTCAGAGTCGCGTGGCCGCGGTAGCTCAGTTGGTAGGGCGTCGGGCTCTTGATCGCAAGATCGTGGGTTCGAATCTTACAACCAACGCCGTTTACCGACTCCACCCGCGAACAATCGGCGTGAGAGATTGGCGACGCTATATGACTTAGCGGTTGAGTTTGTTACTAGGTGGTTGACTGAGCACTTTATGCACGTTCACGGCTAATGGCGCCACCCACACCGTTTCGTCGGTGGGCCGCGGGATTGGGAAATGTCTGGGAAGTGGGAAACTGACGGAGTGTGGGGCGGGGATGGCCGAGTGGTTAAGGTGTCGGGCTACGGGTTCGACACACGCACCGATCGGGATATTTGGTGCCCAGGGCCCAGCACCTTAACCACTCGGCCATCCCCGCCCCGCCTAGCAGTTGAATGCGTCGTAAAAGAACCCAAGGTTCTTCCACTTCTTAGCCGTTGGGCGCAAAATGACCCTAGATGTCGACGCGCCCCTAAACTCCAATCCACCACCACTACTTCTTAGCCGTAAGCGGTGGGACGCGGCACGTGTCTGACCGTCCGCGCGACGTTCCGCAGGCCATCTCCTACTGCCACAAGCTGCACGTCGTGCACCGCGACCTCAAGCCCGAGAACGTCGTCTTCTTCGAGAAGCTGGGCGTCGTCAAGCTGACCGACTTCGGCTTCAGCAACAAGTTCCTGCCGGGCCAGAAGCTGGACACGTCGTGCGGCAGTCTGGCCTACAGCGCGCCCGAGATCCTGCTCGGCGACTCGTACGACCCCACCTCAGTCGGTGAGTGGGGAGCAGGGTTAAAATAATGGTTTTTCGTTAGGTGTGAGATGTCGAAGCGACCACACTAGGATGTCGAAATTTGTCATGGAATTAGTGTCATTTATAATGCTTTTGATGCCTCAGACTCAAATTCCAGTTGATGGTGTAGGCACTTCGAGCTGATGGTGTAGGTTCCAAGGAGCATGATGTCGATACTTCTTGGGGAAGGATGTCGATGGAGCGTTCAGAAAGTGGTATATTCCACCCTATTTCACGAATAATTTATCACTGGTGGGGAGTGCTCTAAAGCTGGGGTGTCCCGTTGGTTATTTGGGCTTCAGAGCGCTTCGACTGGTCCGGTCGTGCTGCGCCCACCGTGGATGTTCCATCGCAGCAAAAGAGACGGAACCCCAACCATCTGCAAAGTGGTGGCTTCAGGTAGCTGCTCCTCGCGAACGGCTTACCGTCGATACCCTTACTGTACCACATTGAGCATCACATGCAGCACACACAACTATCGCATCAAACGTCGGCGACAGCATCGTCGGCCGCGCGAGACTCGCCGGCAGTCTCGCCGCACCGCTCCGGCGACAGTTCAGTCAGCCATGCGAACGGAGCGACAAAAACAGCCACCAATGTGGCGGTCTGGTGCGCGGCGGCGACGGTGACATGCCGCCCTCCCCCCTCCCTCCTCGGCACATCACCGCACACGCGTCAGCCGCGTCAATCGACGGCTCTCTCGGCTGTAATGAGCTGTAATGTCTAGCAGCCGCCGTGGCGTATTGCATGGATGCTGTACTTTAGAACCGAGCTGTCTCTGCGACCCCACCTCAGCGTCGCACCGCACGGCGAGAGTTTGGACGGGCGGAGGGAGCGTGTGTGACCTCGCCGGACAGGGGTTCGGGCACGTTGATGAGCGTGGAGTGAGTTGGTCAGCTGTAGTGTGCAGGGCAGTTGCGGACTGACGTTCTGTGTGGATCCCGGCGCATGGCGGAAGGAGGAACGATCGTATCGGTGACTTAGTTAGTTATTTGGGCTTAGGGGGCTTCGACTGCTTCGGTCATTCAGCGCATCGTATCGGTGACTTGTGACTCGTCGGCAGAGGGGTGAAATCGTCGGTTGTGCGCTCTCAGGATGGGTCACTGGTTATGTCGGTCAGTTTGGATGAGAGGGGAGCGATGAGCGGTGCTCGCGTACTTGGCCATTTCAGCTGTGTTCAGTGGAGATGACGCATTTATTTTTGATAAAGCATGTCTGGCGGTCTTTCAGCAACCAAAAGTTGTATGCTCTGAATAATAATGTTATCATTTAGTTATTTCTTCAGGCAAGTAATCATATGCCTTTGCGAGCAATGTGACCCAAGGTCGTGAGATCCACATATTTTCAGATACATCATTGTATATTCATCATGCGTTGCGAATTTAATTGTTTTCCGTTCTTTTTGCCAAAATTTCATCCTCCAGCAGGATCAGTCAGATCCGAACGTATAGTCTTGAGCAGACATTGAACAGTGGGTCGGCGTGAGGGCAGGAATTACGACCTAATCCGTCTTATCGCGTAGGGTGAATGTATGAGCTGCTGCCCCTTCCTCCCTCGAGAGGTGAGGTTTACACTGGCTGCGTCGCGGTGCTCCCGGCCCTGCAGGCGCAGTCATCGAGACCTATTTTCCTTCAAACAGTTGAACGCCCACGATGCGGCTCTGCTAGCGTATGCATTACACCGCATGAGCCTAATGCGGTGTAATACATACGCTATATATGTATATTTTTTCCGGAAGGATCTGGATCCTCGATCCCCGCGCCCCTCTCCACGAACACCACACATCAGCGTCGTTCACGAGCGAAGCAAATTATTCATGGTTGTGCCCTGTCAGTTAGTGGAACAACCGTTTTGCTTAGATGTCCAACTCAACCGTCGGTACGTCAGACCGCAGAGATATATTTTCAGAGAACAGTTAAATACGATGTGCCGAATTGGTAGCAGGTCTGCCCGCTGCGTCTACTTAGCGGCGCATCCTGGACAGTGTGCTGCCGCCGGCCGGCCTGCACGCAAACGCGCACGCACGCACGCACGCACATGCACACGCACACGCACAATATCCGGTGGTGGTGCGGCACTGCTCCCGGTACTGGCGATCGTGCTCGCCGTCGCGCAGAGCTTCCAGGAGCCGGCGACACCCGCGCACGCCTAATGAGGTCCTCCAGGTGCGGCTCGCGTCGCACTACCGTCAGGTGACGGGCGGGTCCCGCCCGGCTGTGTCTCGGTACTGGCCGCCTCTGCTGTCCTGTCGCCGCCCCGCTGTGCTGACCTGACGTGTCCCGCCTCTGCTGTCCTGTCGCCGCCCCGCTGTGGTGACTTGACGTGTCCCGCCTCTGCTGTCCTGTCGCCGCCCCGCTGTGGTGACTTGACGTGTCCCGCCTCTGCTGTCCTGTCGCCGCCCCGCTGTGGTGACTGACGTGTCCCGCCTCTGCTGTCTCCTGTCGCCGCTCCGCTGTGGTGACTTGACGTGTCCCGCCTCTGCTGTCCTGTCGCCGCCCCGCTGTGGTGACTTGACGTGTCCCGCCTCTGCTGTCCTGTCGCCGCCCCGCTGTGGTGACTTGACGTGTCCCGCCTCTGCTGTCCTGTCGCCGCCCCGCTGTGGTGACTTGACGTGTCCCGCCTCTGCTGTCCTGTCGCCGCCCCGCTGTGGTGGCGGCTGGTTGTGTGGACGTTCTATCGTTGGGCGAGTGGCGATGCTGACTCGCCATCGACCGCCGGTTGAGACTGTCGACGGGCCACAGAGTCCACCCCGTCCTTAGAACACTGTGATGATCCGTACTGGGCATCGAATTTGCGCAATCGCGGTCAACGGGTGCCAAAGTGTCAGCTTGTGGCAGTTACCAGCGGCTGAAGTCGCAGCCAGTGGTAATTACCGGGGGCTGAGGTTGCTACCAGTGGCAATTACCAGCGGCTGAAGTCGCAGCCAGTGGTAATTACCAGTGGCTGAGGTTGCTACCAGTGGTAATTACCAGCGGCTGAAGTCGCAGCCCGTTCGGTCAACATTGTCGTGGCCATTCAGCCACCATTGTCTTGGCCATTCGTTCACCATTGTCTTGGCCATTTGGTCACCATTGTCGTGGCCGTTTGGTCATCATTGTCGTGGCCGTTCGGTCACCATTGTCGTGGTGTTGTTCGGTCACCATTGTGGTGGTCATTCGATCACCATTGTCTTGGCCATTCGGTCACCATTGTGGTGGTCATTCGGTCTCCATTGTGGTGGTCATTCGGTCACCGTTGTCTTGGCTATTCGGTCACCATTGTCTTGGATATTCGGTCACCATTGTGGTGATCATTCGGTCTCCGTTGTCGTGGCCATTCGGCCTCCACTGTCTTGCGGTTCGGGCAGGTGCCATGTATGCTGTTCGCGAGGCAAAGCACTCGTCCCGCCATTTCCGTCTCCGCGTGGGCATTTGGCGCGCAAATGCGTGGCACCCGACCGTGACTGTCTGAACTTCGGGACCTCAGACCTGCAAACCGCTCCCGGTTGGTCGTCGGCAGCGGGTTGAATGTGGGGCACTTGGTGTGCCCTCCAGACACGGAATTGCCACATGAACGCCTGCTGGTGTGGAGTGTGGGAGAACAGATGTTTGGCCTGTGAATCCGTCGGGTGTCATCATTGACCTGTGAGTGCTTACCCTGTGAGTACTTACCCTGTGAGTACTTACCCTGTGGGTACTCATTGCGACGTCTGGTAATATCTTGCCACGTGCTCGGCTGGCTCTCCGGTCTTGTTCCACGAGGCTAGGGACTGATTTTCATGACGATTCCAAAAGAACGCAGTCAAAATTGTTCAATTTCTACGGCAAAAGTGACGTCACTACGGGCGCTGGTGACGTCATGGACAGTCACTTTATGTCCTGGAAGGTTCACTTCTTCGATAATTTTGACAGTGAAAGATGTTCTTGAACTAGAAAGAAAAGTCCCTTTGAAATGTTTTGTGGAAAATCTAAATCCGGAACTTTCATACTTCCGTTTTTCTGAAAAGCTCTCGAAATGTCCACTTCGAAGTTTCAAGAGGTATTTTTTAGTTGTTTGTTTAAATAATTGCATATTGTTCAAGGGAGCTTGCTTTTAAGCTTTAAATAGTTGCATCACACTGACATTCTGAGTCAGTTTAACCACGTGGAAAATGCTTCGTATTGCCGACATTTGTGTTGATTCTAACAAGCTAATAATGCAGACAAATGACGTCATGAAACCTCTATTCCCACAAAAGAAAACTTGGGCAGTTTTGCCAGTTCGGTTCAGACAAGCTGTTTCTGGACCTAACATGATCTGATGGTTGCATGAAGCTTGACGGTTCCATGTAGTTTTTTGTGTTCGAGACAGCTTTATTCGTTCAGGTGCTGACCTTAGCCGGCCGTAAGTCAGCGAGCGGGTGCGGGGCTGTCAACATGTTCCCATGCACGTGAAACAACAGAGATGACTGACGATGACTGATGACGGCGACGACTGACCGATGAGCACCCCTGGCATCGGTCCTCTGCACGTCAGGGTCTGGGGTGGGGGCGGATGTAGCTTATCCTCAGATGTGCGGGGTTTCCCCGCATGCGAGATTGAGGTGGTGAATGTGACCACCCCTGGCGTGCGGGTTCCTGAGCGTGGATAGTCGGAAAGAGGGCGACTGAACGATGTGAACGATGAGATCGGTGTGAACGATGTGTCCCCAGAGGCGGGGGTCCTCGGTGCGTGAAACTACGTGGCACTGGGGACATGTGCCCCCTCGGCTCCCATTGGAAAGTAACGCCCCTCTGACCGGGAAGGGGCACACATCTAGGAAGTCTTCAGTGCACCCCTCATTCCCAACCCACACAATGGATTGTGCAGTCAAAAGCGCCTGCAATGTGGGAATCCTGGTTCTGTGTAGCCCATGCGGTTGATGCGCCCCAAAACACAAATAACAAGGACAAAATGGCTCCGAGTTTATCCGTCCCGTGCGGCACGAATTTCTCCGCCGAAAGCGACTCTCCTGGTACTTTTGTAGTACCCTCCAGGCGAGTGTCTCTCACCCCCATGGACATGTCTGGATCCGCCCCTGCGTGGCACTGGCACTCCCGTCCGAGTGGATTCTGGACCGGTCGCTAGCGATGTGATAACCCGCAGACCTCTGTACCGTGCATCTGTGGTGAGAAGGCGCCGCCGACGGTGTGGCCGGCACTCCGACAGACGTGATCCTCCGTACAATGCATAGTGGGCGCTGTATGATCGAGGGGCGGGGATGGCCGACTGGTTAAGGTGTCGGGCTATGGGTACCAAAGGTCCCGGGTTCGACTCTAGCGCCACTCAGGACATTTCCCAATGCCGCGGCCCACCGGCGAAACAGTGTGGGCGGCGCCATTAGCCGTGAATGTACATAAAGTGTGTCGTGGACCAACCAATAAACAAAGATCGAAGCAGTCAGTGCGCCCCTGAGCCCGAATAGCCAACCAGCCTGCGCAATGCAGACGTGGTGAGAGAAGGCGCGACTGACGGTGTGGCTGGCGCGACTGACGGTGTGTCTGTCCCCTCGGCAGACGTGTGGTCGCTGGGTGCGGTGCTCTACATGCTGGTGAGCGGCTACCCGCCGTTCCAGGAGGCCAACGACAGCGAGACGCTGACCATGATCATGGACTGCAAATACCGCGTGCCCGATACCGTGTCGAACGGCTGCCGCAGGTGAGCGTGCCCTCTCTCTCTCGCTCTCGCTCTCGCTCTCTCGCTCTCGCTCTCTCTCTCTCTCGCTCTCTCGCTCTCTCGCTCGCTCTCGCTCTCGCTCTCGTCTCTCTCGCTCTCGTCTCTCTCTCTCTCTCTCTCTCTCTCTCTCTCTCTCTCTCTCTCTCTCTCTCTCTCTCTCTCTCTCTCTCTCTCTCTGTCTCTCTGTCTCTCTGTCTCTCTTCTCTGTCTCTGTCTCTGTCTCTTCTCTGTCTCTTCTTCTGTCTCTCTGTCTCTCTTCTTCTCTGTCTCTCTGTCTCTGTCTCTGTCTCTGTCTCTCTCTCTGTCTCTGTCTCTGTCTCTCTCTCTGTCTCTGTCTCTGTCTCTCTGTCTCTCTGTCTCTCTTCTCTCTTCTCTCTTCTCTGTCTCTCTGTCTCTCTGTCTCTCTTCTCTTCTTCTCTCTGTCTCTCTGTCTCTCTGTCTCTCTGTCTCTCTGTCTCTCTGTCTTCTGTCTCTCTGTCTCTCTTCTCTTCTCTGTCTTTCTTCTCTCTGTCTTCTCTCTGTCTCTCTGGCTCTCTGCTCTCTGCTCTCTTCTTGCTCTCTGGCTCTTCTGGCTCTGGCTGTCTCTCTCTCTCCCTCTCCCTCTGTTGTGGATTGAGCCGTTTCAGCTGGCGATGCGGGGGAGCAGTGGAGAACGCTCGTCACAGCCGAGAGTTGTCGGTTGACGCGTGTGAGGTGATGTGCCGAGGAGGAGGTGGGGGAATGGCATGTCACCGACGCCGCCGCGCACCAGACCGCCACATTGGTGGCTGTTTTTGTCGCTCCGCTCGCATGGCTGACTGAACTGTCGCCGGAGCGGTGCGGCGAGACTGCCGGCGAGTCTCGCGCGGCTGATGAAGCTGTCGTGAGGAGCAGCTACCTGAAGCTACCACTTTACAGATAGTTGGGGTTATGTCTCTCTGGTTTGTTTATTGGGCGGTTCACGATGCACTTTGTGCACATTCATGGCTAATGGCACCGCCCACACTTTCGCGGTGGGCCGCGGGATTTGGAAACGTCCGGAGCGGTGCAACACCTTAACCACTCGGCCCCTCCCCACGTCTTTCTGGCTGTGATTGAACGTCCACGGTGGGCGCGGCACGACCGGAGCAGTCGAAGCGCCCTGAAGCCCAGATAGCCAACGGGACACCCCAGCTGTGGAGCGCTCTCTTCAGCTTTGCAGTCTTCCCATTATTCTTGCAGGCGCATGATTGCTCGATCATATTCCCGAATGCTGAAGCGCCGCCTGAACACGCGCTGAATTCTAAAAAGCTCGGTCTTTGGCGCCATCCTGCCACCGTCGTGGATATTGAACCGGCGGTAGCGGATGGGGGATGGGGCTGTTGCCATGCGTGGCTAGTGAGCGTGACACCGGATGTCCAAGTGTTGGTGCCCGCACGCCGTTCCCTCCCGTCCTCCGGGGACGAGTAGTCTAGTGGTAACTTACCCGTCTCACAATCGAAAGGTTGTGGGTTCGAGTCTCACCTGTCGCTACTCTTCGCCCGCGACCAGTCGGCGTAAGAGATTGGCGACGCGACATGACTCAACGGTCGATGTGTCGTAAAACCAATAACCAACCAACCAGCCAGCCCTCCCGCCCTCCCTGGGGCGTTGTCTCAGAATGCACCGCGGCACCTCCGTGACTGGATGCTGCGCCATCTGGCATCTCTGTGGCACTTCAGGAAAACATTCGGCCGATCAATACCCGATATGCCGCAGCCGCTGTCTGTGGAATTAGGCCGCCGTGGATTGATCATCTCCGACATGGGCCGGCCGCCGGCAGTCAATCATTGGAATTATCGTGTTACGAGCGCCGCCACAGCCGCAGCGGCGTCGGGCTTTGAGATGGAGCGCGTTATCTGCGCTTTTGCGACAGGCTGTGTCACGTTGCCGGGTGACACCGGGTGCCGCGCGCCACTGTCGCGATGGTGTCAGCCGCGGCATTGTGACACCGTAGCCGCAAGCTATTGGCTTGTGGCTACGGTGTCTATTGGCTATTGGCTTGTGGCTGTCGAACTATTTTGTCGTGGTGACTTCCGCAAATTGTATCGCCTACTATCAGCCAGGCGTTCAGGAGGTTTTTCGTCCACGCCCCTCATTCCCTGCCCATCCCCCGTCACCCCTACCTGTACGAGGCGTTGTGCGTGCTCCTGGCACTTTGCGCGGCTTAGTGCTCCAAGCTGCGTCCTGTCCGCCGTGATATAGTGTCCTTGCGTTTAACCTTGGGGCTCGTTTTGACGTAAACAACATGAGTAGGTGCCCTCGAGTTCCAGCGGCCTACTTAACTGCATTGCTTTTACTCGGCCGTTTCAAAGGAAACGACCCGGATCCGAAATTGACACGAAATGAAAATTGCCACAAGTGGCCGCTTTGCCGAGCGCTCAATGTGCGGGCCGACGGCGTAAGTGGACATGAAGCCGTTTTGCTCTGCACCAGAGCTGAATGGGGCATTTGCCGACTGGGAGAGCCGGTGTGGGCGGCGCTCCGTCAGCGCTGCGCCGCTCTGCTACGGGCGGTACGCCCAGGTGCTGATCGGCAGTCACAGCAGGTGTACTGACGGACTGCTCCCGCCGTCAGCTGTGTATTGGCACCACAGTCAGCTGTGTATTGGCAGCGTCGTCAGTTGTATTGGCACCACAGTCAGCTGTTGGCAGCGCCGTCAGCTGTGTATTGACAGCATCGTCAGCTGTGTATCGGCACCACAGTCAGCTGTGTATTGGCACCACAGTCAGCTGTGTATTGGCACCACAGTCAGCTGTGTATTGGCACCACAGTCAGCTGTATGACGCCGCACAGTCAGCTGTGTATGGGCACCACAGTCAGCTGTGTATTGGCACCACAGTCAGCTGTGTATTGGCACCACAGTCAGCTGTGTATCGGCACCACAGTCAGCTGTGTATTGGCACCACAGTCAGCTGTGTATTGGCACCACAGTCAGCTGTGTATTGGCAGCGCAGTCAGCTGTGTATTGGCACCACAGTCAGCTGTGTATTGGCACCACAGTCAGCTGTGTATTGGCAGCACAGTCAGCTGTGTATTGGCACCACAGTCAGCTGTGTATCGGCACCACAGTCAGCTGTGTATCGGCACCACAGTCAGCTGTGTATTGGCACCACAGTCAGCTGTGTATTGGCACCACAGTCAGCTGTGTATTGGCACCACAGTCAGCTGTGTATTAGCACCACAGTCAGCTGTGTATTGGCACCACAGTCAGCTGTGTATTGGCACCACA
This sequence comes from Imbricaverruca yamaguchii, assembly GCA_034440575.1. Classification (NCBI taxonomy): domain Eukaryota; kingdom Metazoa; phylum Arthropoda; class Thecostraca; family Neoverrucidae; genus Imbricaverruca; species Imbricaverruca yamaguchii. The sequence goes on from JAOTOL010001572.1 coordinate 1,312,398, forward strand.
GTCAGCTGTGTATTGGCAGCACAGTCAGCTGTGTATTGGCACCACAGTCAGTGTATTAGCGCCGTCAGCTGTGTATTAGCACCACAGTCAGCTGTGTATTGGCACCACAGTCAGCTGTGTATTGGCACCACAGTCAGCTGTGTATTAGCACCACAGTCAGCTGTGTATTAGCACCACAGTCAGCTGTGTATTAGCACCACAGTCAGCTGTGTATTGGCACCACAGTCAGCTGTGTATTAGCACCACAGTCAGCTGTGTATTGACACCACAGTCAGCTGTGTATTGGCACCACAGTCAGCTGTGTATTGGCACCACAGTCAGCTGTGTATTGGCAGCGCCGTCAGCTGTGTATTGGCACCACAGTCAGCTGTGTATTGGCACCACAGTCAGCTGTGTATTGGCAGCGGCGTCAGCTGTGTATTGGCCGCGCCGTCAGCTGTGTATTGGCCGCGGCGTCAGCTGTGTATTGGCGGTTGCGTCAGCTGTGTATTGGCACCACAGTCAGCTGTACTGACAGCGCCGTCAGCTGTGTATTGGCACCAGAGTCAGCTGTGTATTGGCACGCCGTCAGCTGTGTATTGGGACCACAGTCAGCTGTGTATTGGCACGCGTCAGCTGTGTATTGGCACCACAGTCAGCTGTACTGACAGCGCCGTCAGCTGTGTATTGGCACCACAGTCAGCTGTGTATTGGCACCACAGTCAGCTGTGTATTGGCACCACAGTCAGCTGTGTATTGGCACCACAGTCAGCTGTGTATTGGCAGCGCAGTCAGCTGTGTATTGGCACCACAGTCAGCTGTGTATTGGCAGCACAGTCAGCTGTGTATCGGCACCACAGTCACTTGGCACCACAGTCAGCTGTGTATTGGCACCACAGTCAGCTGTGTATTGGCAGCGCCGTCAGCTGTGTATTGGCCGCGGCGTCAGCTGTGTATTGGCACCACAGTCAGCTGTGTATTGGCACCACAGTCAGCTGTGTATTGGCACCACAGTCAGCTGTGTATTGGCACCACAGTCAGCTGTGTATTGGCACCACAGTCAGCTGTGTATTGGCACCACAGTCAGCTGTGTATTGGCACCACAGTCATTGCACAGTCAGCTTGTATTGGCCAGTCAGCTGTGTATTGGCACACAGTCAGCTGTGTATTGGCAGCGCAGTCAGCTGTGTATTGGCCGCGTCGTCAGCTGTGTATTGGCACCACAGTCAGCTGTGTATCGGCACCACAGTCAGCTGTGTATCGGCACCACAGTCAGCTGTGTATTGGCACCACAGTCAGCTGTGTATTGGCACCACAGTCAGCTGTGTATCGGCACCACAGTCAGCTGTGTATTGGCACCACAGTCAGCTGTGTATTGGCAGCGTCGTCAGCTGGCGGCCGGTGGCGCCGGGCCGACTTGTAACTTCTGTCGCCGCCGGCGGCGGCCGGGCCGTCGACAGGACCGCCGCCGGGCGTCGCTGGGCGTGGGGAGCGGGGAGCGCAGCCCTCAGCCGGCGGGCGGGCTCCGTGACGGCCGCCGTACAATTGGAGGTGCGTCCCCGCGTGTCTATCCCACCCCGCCCTGTGTCCACCACGCCCGGGTGTGCACGGGTGGGTGTCTCACCAAGCTAGTGGGCGGGTACGTTTTTTTCAGGTTGAAGAGGGAGAATGGCAAATTAGCATTGGTAGAATACCATACCAGGAGGGTCCGGACCCCACAACCCACCCGGGATTTCTAGTCATGAGGGTATGCAACTGGTGTGATGTGTATAGAGGGTGCGAGGTGTACACAGGGTGCGAGGTGTACAAAAGGTGCAAGGTGTACAACAGGTGCGATCTGTGCAGAGGGTGTGATGTGTACAGAGGGTGCGAGGTGAACAAATGGTGCGAGGTGTACAGAGGGTGCGAGGTGTGCAAATGGTGCGAGGTGTACAGAGGGTGCGAGGTGTGCAAATGGTGCGAGGTGTACAAATGGTGCGAGGTGTACAAAAGGTGCAAGGTGTACAACAGGTTCGATGTGTGCAGAGGGTGCGAAATGTACAAATGGTGCGAGGTGTACAAAGGATGCGAGGTGTACGGAGCGGTTGCTGTCCGTTGTGTTGGTCGAAGCGCTGAAGTCACGCAACACTTACCGGTGGGAAGCTGAACGGGCGCTGGTTATGATAAGAATTTGTCGAGTTTTAGCCGCACTTTTGTCCATGTGTCGCCGCATTTCAGCCGTCTGCAGTGGCCGTGCCAGCAGTGGGTATGTGGCTGTTTCATTTGATATATGCCGTGCCGACGTTTGATGTCACAGGCAACGGCTCCGTGGATGGTACAGTTGACTGTGGAATTGAAGTCGGACCGACTTCAAGGCGAGTTTCGTGGCGACGTGATCACGGCTGAAGTTGTGCTTTGTAGTCCTGGATGTGGCGAGGAGGGTTTTGGGACAGTCGAATGCAAATGGGATGTTTTTCTTCGAACTTGTGGCACACGAATCTCGGTTTGAACCTTTCAGTGGAACTTAAGCACTGTCGCTGAGCACTGTCCTTGATAATCAGCACTAGATCGTTCAATCTCGAAATGAGAAAATGAGAGGATAATTTGATGGAGGGGATAACGTTCTAAACGGCAAAAGATCCAGGAGCAGCCAATTGTTCCGGGGCGCAAAATGACCCTTGATGTCGACGCGCCACTAAACTCCAATCCACCACCAATTGTTCCAATCCTGGTCATGGGCGCTAAATGACCTTGTAGTCGGCGCGCCCTTAAGCCCAAATAATCAATAAAATAATCAATCAATTCCAATCCTGGTCGAGATGCAAGCGACTGAGTAAGCTGTCTGGGAAGTTGTCTGGCCGGCTGAACGTGGTCCGGTTCGGGGTGGGACGGGACGAGTGGCTGTGGCCGGCCCAGAGAGACGCTGACCGTGCGACCAGTGCGACCTCCCGCCGCTGGGAGGGAGCAGTGTTGTGCAGGGAGGCAGTCCTGGACGGTCAGCGTGTCGTCTGTGTACACTTCTTGGCAGCTCGTGTGTGTGGTCTGTGTACACGTCCTGGCGGCGCGACCCGTGACAGGGAATGTGTGCTGCCCCTGGCGGAGCCGAGATGCAACAAATTAACCACATGGGCACTGTATGACCGAAGAAGTCGATGTGGCCCTAAGCCCAAATAACCAACCAGCAAATTAACCACAAACAAAGCACAGCTTTTGCACATTTCACCCTCCTCCAATTCCTCGACCATTCTGAGAACATGCACGTGGAGGGGGCTATGGTGATCTGCACACTACAAATTAGCTGCTGGGTAAATTTGGTAAACTGATGCTTTATACAGCGCCCCAGTTGATCGTGTGGTGGGCGGTAAATCGTCGGTCCAGCTGTCTGTGCTGACCACGGAATATCTGAACCGCACGTCGCAGAGAGGAGGATGCAATGCCAAGGCGTGCTGTGACAGGGTTTTCGGGGTATTATGGCGTACATCGCAAGAGACTGAAAGCGGAATTGTCCACTGTGTTATTGCCTAGGATGCGTGGATGTTGTAGATATTAGATAGGACGGCCGCATAGCGGTGGCTTGAAGGGGAAGATATGTCAAATGATGCATCAGGAAAAGTGGACAAAGATACGTTGACCAAAGTCCGTTGATGAACTCCATTGAACGTCGCAATCGTCGCATGCTCAGTGTTTGAGTGGCTCAGAGTGGTATGCGGTGCATCGGTGGGTTCCCGCCCTCTACTTATCCACTTGGAGCATGACAACTTGCACCTGCACAACTAGGGTGTCGATTGTTCAGCGGTTAAGCTGAGCGTCTGGCAGGTCAGAGATACGGGGTTCGACTCTCCGCGACTCCCGTCATTCCTGCCAGGGTGAGAGTCAGGCGACGCCACATGACCTCAGCTGCTGAGTGCGTCGTGAAGCCACAATCCAATTAAACTTACAGAACTACACAGCAAATTAGCATTGCTTAATCTACACATTACGGGGCGGGGATGGCCGAGTGGTTAAGGCGTCGGGGCTATGGGTACCAAAGATCTCTGGTTCGACTCTAGCGCCACTCAGGACATTTCCCAATCCCGCGGCCCACCGGCGAAACAGTGTGAGCGGCGCCATTCGTGTGCATAAAGTGTGTCATGAACCAACCAATAAACAACAAATCTACACATTACAACACACGAATCCAAATGTAATATTTTCGGTTACAAATTGGCACATAGACTTGCAACCACTTAGATTAGGTTACACACGCATACCTTTGGTTTCCGCCGCACAATTCTGAGGCAACACATTCGACCCACAACTTACCGCTCGGTCACATATCTGAAATATTCAGGAACGCGCATATGAAAGAGTAAAGCTCGTACGAGCACTATCAGACACTACACGGAGACCAGACAGGAATACCGCGAATGGACACAGTGCACCGTGTCCACCCCCGACCGTGACCAATATGCCACACAGTGAACGTGACGCGGACAGGGTGGCACATTCGAAAGGTGCGTGGATGGGAACGAAGTCGATGCGTTTTGTTGCCAGTATGACGAGAGTGAGTGGCGCAAGATCCCCACACCGCCAGGGGGCGCGTTGTCAGCAGTGCTGATCAGCCCGACCTGTCGCCAAGTCCTGACGGGGCACTGGCGGTGGACAGGGGTCAGGGTCGGAAATAGACGGAGCGGCAAGGTCACGGCCAGTAATTGACACTGATCGACCGACGCCGCCGTATCGGCGTCGGATTAACGGGCACGGTCTGTCTCTGAGCAGGTCCCTCGGTCCGGTGGCGTGCCCCGAGGTCACGACCTCGCCTCGTGTCACCGGAACGGTCGTCTGTTCGTCGAGAACGAGAGCTCGGGATAGCCCCGCCGCTGGGGGGGGGGAGCACACACGTGAACAAGGCTGTCCTGCAGGGGTGCCAGAAAGCGGCACAGATGCTGTGTATGTAAGGAGACGTGTTTGTGTGCGTGTGTCCAGTACGAGAAATCCCCGGGTAATAAATGCGAGTGTTCTCTGAAAAGCTCGCAGATCGCATTTCCCCAGACCTTTGCCCTGGCACGAGTTGTAAATGCAATTTTTTCCTCTAAAAAGCTCGCAGATCGCATTTCCCCAGACCTTCACCCAGGCACGAGCTGCATTTGGCATCGCTTCCCGATAGAAAGTGGCCTTAATTTCCCGCCGTGACCTAACCATTGTTCCAACTCTGCGCCAGATCTGCGGCGAGCCTCGGGTCACTTTTACCGGTCACTCGTGTGCCTGGTCACGTACCGTTGCCATTTTCATACGCCGAACGGCCCCCGGGAAATGGAAATGCCGAGTGGCTGACGGGAGCTGTGCCAGGTAAGCCACCATTACCGGGACGTGACGGTTCTCCGCGGCGGTATGGTCAAGACTAATCAAAACTGGCGAGAATGTTGCCCGCACTGGGAACACGTACGGATCGGGTGGTCTGCAGTCAACAATGCATGCAATGCAACAAGGGCGCAGAGAGATAATAGCCACTGCACGTGGAGGGCATGTATTGTTAAATAAATAAATAAATAAGGGCAGTCGTGAAGAAACCACTATTACCTATCTCTTTTCTCTCTCGGTCTCTGTCGTCTGGCCTATATATATATATATATATATATATATATATATATATATATATATATATATATCATATATATATATCCATCCATCCATATCTATCCTGTCCGTTTCTTTGTTTCACGCTCATGCACTCCTTCCTCCCCGCCCCTCCCCTTTTCCACACCGGACGACGCTATCAAATCGGTGCGTGCACACACCTACCGACACGAACGGACGGGCCGACGCGGGCGCCGTGGCCGCCGGTCCCCACCCACCCGCCGGCGCACGGCCGTGTACAGGGCACACCACACTGGTGCTGTGTCACCAGGCCGGTGGCCGACGCCGGCGGCCGGCGCCGCTGCCCCAGAGGTCAGCCGGATGGAGCGGCTGCACCGGCCGGACTCGTGATGGCGGGTTTGTTCTTTGGGCCCATCCACTGGTGGCTGCTTGGTGGCCGCGCTGCGGTGTGTGTATGTGGCGACGCTGGGGTGTGTGTATGTGCCGACGCTGGGGGGGTGTGCGTGCCGACGCTGGGGTGTGTGTGTGTGCCGACGCTGCGGTGTGTGTGTGTGTGTGCCGACGCTGCGGTGTGTGTGTGCCGACGCTGGGGTGTGTGTATGTGCCGACGCTGGGGGGTGTGTGTGTGCCGACGCTGGGGTGTGTGTGTGTGTGCCGACGCTGGGGTGTGTGTGTGTGCCGACGCTGGGGTGTGTGTATGTGCCGACGCTGGGGGTGTGTGTGTGCCGACGACGCGGTGTGTGGGTCGACTGGTGTGTATGTGCCGACGCTGGGGGGTGTGTGTGCCGACGCTGCGGTGTGTGTGTGCCGACGCTGCGGTGTGTATGTGTGCCGACGCTGCGGTGTGTGTGTGTGTTGACGCTGCGGTGTGTATGTGCCGACGCTGCGGTGTGTGTGTGGCGACGCTGGGGTGTGCCGACGCTGCGGTGTGTGTGTGGCGACGCTGCGGTGTGTGTGTGGCGACGCTGGGGTGTGTGTGTGCCGACGCTGCGGTGTGTGTGCCGACGCTGGTGTGTGTGTGTGCCGACGCTGCGGTGTGTGTGCCGACGCTGGGGTGTGTGTGTGTGCCGACGCTGCGGTGTGTGTGCCGACGCTGGGGTGTGTGTGTGGCGACGCTGCGGTGTGTGTGTGGCGATGATGGGGTGTGTGTGCCGACGCTGGGCTTGTGTGTGTGTGTGCCGATGATGGGGTGTGTGTGTGCCGACGCTGCGGTGTGTGTGCCGACGCTGTGTGTGTGTGCCGACGCTGGGGTGTGTGTGTGCCGACGCTGCGGTGTGTATGTGCCGACGCTGGGGTGTGTGTATGTGTGGCGACGCTGCGGTGTGTGTGTGTGCCGACGCTGGGTGTATGTGGCGACGCGGGTGTGTGTGTGTGCCGACGCTGCGGTGTGTGTGTGTGCCGACGCTGCGGTGTGTGTGTGCCGACGCTGGTGTGTGTGTGGCCGACGCTGGGGTGTGTGTGTGCCGACGCTGCGGTGTGTGTGTGTGCCGACGCTGCGGTGTGTGTGTGTGCCGACGCTGGGGTGTGTGTGTGCCGACGCTGGGGTGTGTGTGTGCCGACGCTGGTGTTGTATGTGCCGACGCTGCGGTGTATGTGCCGACGCTGGTGTGTGTGCCGACGCTGCGGTGTATGTGCCGACGCTGGGGTGTGTGTGTGCCGACGCTGACGCTGGGTGTGTGTGTGCCGACGCTGCGGTGTGTGTGTGTGGCGACGCTGGGTGTGTGTGTGTGCCGACGCTGCGGTGTATGTGCCGACGCTGGGGTGTGTGTGTGCCGACGCTGCGGTGTGTGTGTGTGCCGACGCTGGGGTGTGTGTGTGTGCCGACGCTGGGGTGTGTGTGTGTGCCGACGCTGGGGTGTGTGTGTGGCGACGCTGCGGTGTGTGTGTGCCGACGCTCGCCGTCTGACGTCGGTGGTCTCGGGAGAGATGTGCTGCCCCGCCGTCAGTGAGTGACAGATGTGGCTCTGTCTGGCTGGTGGTCGTCAGCGCGCAAGGCTGTGGAATGCTCGTGCCTCAATGGAGAGCAATTCTGGCCGGAAATGTGAATTCAGTGCAGTGACCATGGGCGCTGTATAACCACTGCAGTTGATGCGCCCTAAAACCCCAAGATCTAACAGTGCGGTGACTGTGACCGCCTGAGTGCTGTCCAGTGACGGTGGCGGCGTCGCCGTCGACCCAAATAGGCTCCGCCCAATCAGCTGCCGTCGGCGGCTTCTGTTCGATCGCTGCACACACAACGCAAAGGAGGCTCACGTGTTACGGCGCGAGCTGGGTTCCCTCTCAATTAGCCGCCTGGCGATACATTTCGAGTGGCGGCAGCCGTCTGGCTGCACCAGCCTTCTGACGACGCCGGTGGCATCTCATTGGCCGGGCTGACAATCAATATACCAATCAGCGGCCTCCATAGGCAATGAGCAGGGGTTGGCGGGGCGCCGTCGGCACCACTTCTCCAGCCGTCTGAGTTCGTTTGTTGTTTTGTTTATTGGTTGGTTCACGACACACTTTATGCACATTCACGGCTAATGGCGCCGCCCACACTGTTTCGCCGGTGGGCCGCGGGATTGGGAGATGTCCTGAGTGGCGCTAGAGTCGAACCCTGGACCTTTGGTACCCATAGCCCGACACCTTAACCACTCGGCCATCCCCGCCACCCGTCTGAGTTCAGGGATTAACTCATCTGACGACAATGCTTAGTTTTCGCGACCCGGTGTACTTCATCTCAGGATGAAGGGGTTTTCGTGTGAAGTTTTTGTAGTGTAGACTCGGATGTTATGTGTTTCATGAGGCTGAAGGAGTTCTTTTCAGAACAGTTTCCACAGAGTTTTGCAACATTAAAACTCCAATATTTAGTTACTGGTCTAACCAGCACAGTCAGGCATTCCACCCTGGAATGTGTCCAATCGGATTCGACAAATAGAAAGTTCCTTCCGGAGTTCACGCTTCTCTAGGCTAGTCGTCACGTCCGACATTGTTGTGAGCCACCGGTGGCAAATTCGTGGCATCGATGCACAATATTTCACCCTGACGCAGGTGTACCTCATCATGTGAAATGGATTGACAGCACGCAATGAATTGAATTGGCTCTGAAGATTTCATGATACATTGATATGCCGCCATAGGCAACATGGATGAGGTGAAGTGTCGGTAGAGCTAGGTTGTTAAATGCATCACTTCAAATATGACAAGTTGACGCTACGACGATAGGTTCCTCACATTTGCATCTGAGTGCATTTGTGAAACAGATTTGTCAGAGTAGAATCCAGAGCAGGAGGTATGTTTACGGGAGCATGTCTCCAAGAAGCTGTGCAATTACCGCTTGTTTTGTCTCCAAGAGCTTTACAATTACCGCCTGCTTTTCCTGTAGTGTTCCACTCTCTATTCCTTATATGGTTGCGGTGTCAGCGGCGGTCAATGTAATTTTGATGGTCACATCAATAGCATGGTTAGATGCACATTCGTGTGAGGACTTCCTTCTCACTTCGTTGTTCTATCAGCGTCAGTGGTATCCGTTGGATCAGTACGGACGTCTTCAAATATTCTTACGCATACATTTTTAATCCATCCCGTCCGATTCCCGCGTCTACTTGTCGGACGCAAAATCCACTCATCCATTCATTTCGTGTTTCCGTTCTATCCGTGTTGTTCTTCATCCATTGCTGCGGTAAGTAATTCATTCATTCACTCGCGTATGCATGCGTCGCGCGGCATCGACATTGCGAACTGATCGGGCCGCCGACATCAATGGAACAGGTCGGCGCGGCGCCGGCTCCATTGATCGGCTGCCGTCCCTGGTGGATGGCGACTAGCCTCGCTTCGCACAGCAGTCTCACGAGGCGCGGCTAGCTACCGCCTGACACTGCTCCTGCCCGACACTGCTCATCTCCGACAGTGTTCCTCTCTGACAGTGCTCCTCCCCGACACTGCTCCTCCCCGACACTGCTCCTCTCCGACACTGCTCCTCTCCGACAGTGTTCCTCTCCGACAGTGTTCCTCTCTGACAGTGCTCCTCCCCGACACTGCTCCTCCCCGACACTGCTCCTGTCAGACACTGCTCCTCTCCGACACTGCTCCTCCCCGACACTGCTCCTGTCCGACACTGCTCCTGTCAGACACTGCTCCTCTCCGACACTGCTCCTCCCCGACACTGCTGCTGCATGACCTCTGCAGTCGATGCGCCCTTAAACCCAAATATCCGACACTGCTCCTCTCCGACACTGCTCCTCTCCGACACTGCTCCTCTTTACACTGTTCCTCTCCGACACAGCTGCTATCTGACACTGCTCATCTCCGACACTGCTCCCTCCGACACTGCCCATTCCGACAGTACTCCTGCCCGGTAGTGCTCCTCTCCGACACTGCTCCTCCCCGACACTGCTCCTCTTTACACTGTTCCTCCCCGACACTGCTCCTCTCCGACACTGCTCATCTCCGACACTGCTCCTGCCCGACACTGCTCCTCTCCGACACTGCTCCTCTCCGACACTGCTCCTCTCCGACACTGCTCCTCTCCGACACTGCTCCTCCCCGACACTGCTCCTCTCTACACTGTTCCTCTCCGACACTGCTCCTATCTGACACTGCTCACCCGACACTGCTCCCTCCGACACTGCCCATATCCGACATACTCCTGCCCGACACTGCTCCTCTTTTCCGACACTGCTCCTCTCTGACACTGCTCTGAACGCCCCCCGACAGTGCTCCTTTCCGACAGTGCTCCTCTCCGACACTGCTCCCCGATACTGTTCCCCGACACTGCTCCTCCCCGACACTGCTCCTCTCTACACTGTTCCTCCCCGACACTGCTCCTCTCTACACTGTTCCTCCCCGACACTGCTCCTCTCTACACTGTTCCTCTCCGACACTGCTCCTCTCTGACACTGCTCCTCTCCGACAGTGCTCCTCTCTGACACTGCCCATATCTGACAGTACTCCTGCCCGACAGTGCTCCTCTCTGACACTGCTGGCCCCCGACACTGCTCCTTTCCGACACTCCCCGACAGCGACTACGAGCGACAATTTACCCTGGAGTCAAACACAATGTTGCACTGTCAGATCCGGTCCGGTACGCGACCACGCCCCAGTCCTGCCGCGGCCGAAGGGGCTGTCGGAGTCTATATAGTCCTGGACTGCCGCGGTCGATAGTCTGGGCTGTCGGAGTCTATATAGTCCTGGACTGCCGCGGTCGATAGTCTGGGCTGTCGGAGTCTATATAGTCCTGGACTGCCGCGGTCGATAGTCTGGGCTGTCGGAGTCTATATAGTCCTGGACTGCCGCGGTCGATAGTCTGGGCTGTCGGAGTCTATATAGTCCTGGACTGCCGCGGTCGATAGTCTGGGCTGTCGGAGTCTATATAGTCCTGGACTGCCGCGGTCGATAGTCTGGGCTGTCGGAGTCTATATAGTCCTGGACTGCCGCGGTCGATAGTCTGGGCTGTCGGAGTCTATATAGTCCTGGACTGCCGCGGTCGATAGTCTGGGCTGTCGGAGTCTATATAGTCCTGGACTGCCGCGGCCGATAGTCTGGGCTGTCGGAGTCGATAGTCCTGTCCTGCCCAACTATTGACCCCGCCCGATGATTGACCCAGCCGATAATTTTCCCCGCCCGGCCTTGGGCCGGTCCGGGCGGAGGGTTCACTGCACTCGTGTCCGACTCGGCCGAAGGAGTGACCCTGCCGACACTGGGCCGGCCCTCCCGGCGGATTGACAGGGGAGGAGTAGTCTAGGGTAAGTGCCCATCTCACGATCTAAAGATTGTGGGTCTCACCTGTCGCCACTCTTCGCCCGCGATCGATCGGCGTGAGAGCTCGGCGACGCTACACGACTCGGCGGTCGATGTGTCGTGAAACCAATAACCGACCAGCCCGCCCCTAGTCCGGCCCTGGCCGAGGATTGACCGGCCAAGGCCGGTCAATCGAGGTGATTGCCGAAGTGACCGCTGACCGGGACGGCTGCAGGTGCGGCGGCCGGCGGCCGGCGACGGCTTCCCGGCGACCTTTGGCCGTCGGGCACGTGGGCGGCGGTTCTCCACTGCACCGGCCGGCGCCGCGATACGTGTCCCCCCCCCCCCCGCCAGCCCCGATACCGGCCGCCCCGCCCCGCCCCGCCCCGGTGGTCAGAGGTCGCAAGCACGCACGCAACACCGCCCGGCCGATGCTCGCGGCCGTCCCGCCCGGTCTGCGTCGACTCCGTGCGGTGTTGTCGGGGCAGGTGTGGCGGCGTCGCCAGCTGACTGCGCTGGAGTTGGGTGCTGTTAATTTTCCTCGTTGGCGTTATTTCCCCCTGTTCCCACGTACAACCCACCAAACTACAATGGCTGTCTAGTTGCACCCCTCTTCTCTTCGCCCCCGCCCACTCCTGTTTGGATCTAGCTCTTCCCTCTCGTCTTTCCCCACTCCATGACCCCTTCTCCCATTGTTGTATTTCCTCCTGCTAGATTTCTCCTCTGTTCCTTTCGCACCTTTTCCCGTGTTGTTATTGTTCTTATTCGTTACGTTCAGTTGCATCCTTGGTGTTCGAGTTTACGATCCTTTGCGAAAGTCGCCTTAGCCAGCATCGGCCGCCACACATATGGATTGTCCATCAGATGTCGGTCGAGACAGTTGGGCGCGCTCCAATATTTACCAGAGTATCGTCTGGCAGTGACGGCTGAATTTTTTACGCGCGTGGGCATACTCGATCGACCGGAAAACGTGTGGCATTTGGACGGAGCCAATCCAAGGTTCGTCGGGGGCGGCTGGATTCGCTCTGATCCGGGCTCCACAAACCGAAAGGCGACAATATCGGCGGCGGCGGCGACTTTTCTTTTAAGTCCGGCCGTTGGTGGTGTAGCCGGGATGGGACCACCGCCGCGACTTGTCTGGTGAACCACCAGTCGGGGACGAGCAGTGTAGGGGTGAGTTGCTCGTCTCGCAATCGAACGATTGTGGGTCCGAGTCTCACCTGTCGCTACGCTTCGCCCGCGACCAATCGGCGTGAGAGATTGGCGACGCTGCACGACTCAACGGTCAATGTGTCGTAAAACCAACAACCAACCAACCGGCCACCAGTCGGTCCCCGTGGTCCCGAGACCGCTGCATTGCGTGCCGCCGCGAGACATCAAACACCTGTGAGCGTCTCCCGCAAGCTGTCGGAAAACACTCTTTCGATGGCGATCTCATCAGCCGAATGACAGGAAGCCCTCAATTGGGCAATTTTCTGCGGCCGCGGTATGAAAGCGACTGCGGAGAGCCTGCGCCAGATGCTCGCGGCTACGACAGCGAGGGCGGGACCGCGGTTGCTCACCTGGTAGAGCGTCGGGCTCTTGATCGCAGGCTTGTGGGTTCGAATCTCACGACCGACTGCATTTGCCGAGTCCACCCGCGACCAGTCGGCGTGAGAGGTCGGCGACGCCATATGACCTGGCGGTCGAGTGCGTCGTAAAAGAGCCCAAGGCTCTTCTTCTACGACAGCGAGGGCGACAACTCTGACGTTTGACACTGCCGGGAGCCGGGTCTCCCCGACTTCTGAGCGGCTACAGCTGTGATCCCGGCTGCCGAGAAGCGTGTGGTTTGGACGAGTTTACGTTCTGTCGCCGCCACCACCCCGCCGTCACGGGTCGCACGGGCGGTGAATATTGCCCCGCTGGTAATGTTGTCAGCACCGCCCGTCCCTGAGACAACTTCTATCACGTGAATAGGTGACAGGACTTCATTGCATCAATTGTGGATGGTGGGACGATGCATGCTTGGATGTGTGTGTATGTATGTATGTATGTATGTATGTGTGCATGTATGTATATATGGATATGCGTATGTATGCATGTATCTATGTATGTATAGGTGTATGAGGGTGTGTATGTATGTATGTATAGGTGTATGAGGGTATGTGTGTATGTATGTATAGGTGTATTGTATGTATGTATGTATGTATGTATGTATACGCTGACAGACTGCTTTGATATAGTGATAGACTTCAGTGATGCAGTGGTGACATACCTAAGTGATGCAGGGGCATACTTCAATGATTGACCACAATAAGATGGTATATGTGTGTGCGTGCAAAGAACCCCTGAATTTCACATTTTAGCTTGCGTCAAGGAGCAATGTAGGCCAATGTCATCTGTGTATAACAGTGCCAAATAAAGGAGAAACAAATGAACGTCTGAATGAATGAGTGAATCGATGTATCTGAATATGACCAACGGTCATTGTTGTTTTTATATGTGTATGTCTCCCGAGACGGTACCCGAGGGCGCGGTCCTTAATCAAACAAGCTGAGCATCCATTTCTAATCGCACAAGCTGGATCTATGATTCACTAGGATTGACTGTGTCCTACTGCGTCCGGCAAACATAATCTAGCCTCCGCCATGCAGAAGACATGCTCGTTCCTCTATCAGTCGAAAGGGCTACCTGGAATTATCACCAATATCCTTTTTCTTTAGCGAATTTTACTCGTTTACTTCGCACTTTCCCTATCTGAAGTTACTGTGGCATGTAATTCGTGATGTCTGATGAATAATGTATTGCAAAGCTTGTCGAAGTAAATTTCGCTTGCAAAAGGAACGAACACCAAGCAAGAACGATGACGCGGTTGCAATGTACACGGCATAAAGAGTTACCAGGGATGTTGGGCATGCTACCTGTACTTCCAAATGCTCTCTAAAATAATACTCACAACTTTTTTGCGCTAGCGTACACATGCACTCGGATGATTCCGTGTGGTATATTTAGACGGTGCTCTTACGTTGTGGATTACGATTTTCAAGCATTTTGAAAAGAATATGTCGGTGGTGTTTTGCTCTTGATATTGTCGTGGCACTTCTGCCAGTGCGGAGTGGAAGGTGCGGTAGTCGTCAGGTGGAGTGGATGGCGCTGTGGTCGTTAGGCGAAGTGGAGGGTGCGGTGGTCGTCAGGTGGAGTGGAAGGTGCGGTAGTCGTCAGGTGGAGTGGATGGCGCTGTGGTCGTTAGGCGAAGTGGAGGGTGCGGTGGTCGTCAGGTGGAGTGGAGGGTGCGGTAGTCGTCAGGTGGAGTGGATGGCGCTGTGGTCGTTAGGCGAAGTGGAGGGTGCGGTGGTCGTCAGGTGGAGTGGAGGGTGCGGTGGTCGTCAGGCGGAGTGGAGGGTGCGGTGGTGGTCGTGGTGGAGTGGGGGTGCGGTGGTCGTGGTGGAGGTGGAGGGTGTGGTGGTGGTCGTCAGGCGGAGTGGAGGGTGCGGTGGTCGTCAGGTGAAGTGGAGGGTGTGGTGGTCGTCAGGTGGAGTGGAGGGTGCGGTGGTCGTCAGGTGGAGTGGAGGGTGCGGTGGTCGTCAGGTGGAGTGGAGGGTGCGGTGGTGTGGTGGAGTGGTCGGTGGTGGTCGTCGGGCGGAGTGGAGGGTGCGGTGGTCGTCAGGTGGAGTGGAGGGTGCGGTGGTCGTGGAGTGGATGGCGCTGTGGTCGTCAGGTGGAGTGGAGGGTGCGGTGGATCGTCAGGTGGAGTGGAGGGTGCGGTGGTGGTCGTGGGTGGAGTGGAGGTGCGGTGGTCGTCAGGCGGAGTGGAGGGTGGTGGTGGTCGTCAGGTGGAGTGGAGGGTGCGGTGGTCGTCAGGAGTGGAGGGTGTGTGGTCGTTAGGTGAAGTGGGTGGTGGTGGGTGGGGTGTTGTCGGGCGGAGTGGAGGGTGCGGTGGTCGTCAGGTGGAGTGGAGGGTGCGGTGGTGGTCGTCAGGTGGAGTGGAGGGTGTGGTGGTCGTCAGGTGGAGTGGAGGGTGCGGTGGTCGTCAGGTGGAGTGGAGGGTGCGGTGGTGGTCGTCGGACGGAGTGGAGGGTGCGGTGGTCGACCAACAGCCAGCGGAGACGGTGTGGGGTCGGCTCCGACACTGGCTCGTCCACCGCTCCACAGTCGGCTGTCTGCCGACCGAGTCACCTGTGTGGTCCACCAGAGTGTACACTGCCCTCCTGGGCGTTCCTCCCTGGACCCGTCGTTACCCAACTCTACCCCGAGGTCCACCTGAGGCCACGCTACCTGCCGGAGCCCACCCCACCTCCCGGCACGACCCCACGAGGTCCGCACGCTGGTGTGGCGATGCTGCGCCGTAGCCGCTCCCGTTCTGGATACCACCATTCTTCTCCATATGCAGTGAGACGCTTCTGTTTTGTGTGTTTGGCGTTCACTTGTTGCCGATTGTTTCGATAACCGTGGAGCCACCCTCGGTGGGGCGTCGGCAGCTCAGTGGTTAAACTAAGCGTCTGGCACGATTCCACGCGATGCCCGCCCTTCCTGCCAGGGTGAGAGGCAGCCGACGCCATATGGCCTTAGCTGCTGAGTGCGTCGTAAAGCCACAATCAAATCAAATCCGAACCACCCTTGGCAGCTGCTGCGTTTCGTTGTTAGCGGTCGTGGCGCGCCGTTGACGTTCCCGTGAGCATCGCTAAAACGCCGCCGACGGTCCCGCTGTGTGTTGCTTATCGCGCCGGGATGTGTGTTTATAGGTTTCAACCTTGACAATGCATGTCTTTATCTTTCTGCTGCGATGCCCGTGTTTACGGAAGGTGAGCATCCTGTGTTATTCGGCTCGACAGAGGAAATGCTACGTTTTCTGGCAGTCCAGCTTGGACCCACCACTCCTCCCCTTCTCCCCCTCCCGTCCCTCGCTCCACCTGCCCAATAAATTAGCTAGGTGTGGTTTGTTGGTTGAGTTTGAATCTGTTCGTCTGTTCAGTTATCTGATTGCGGTCACGGCACGTGCCAGGAATTGTGTGCGACTCGCATGGACTTTGATTCCGAAGCTGGTCACGGCTGAGATGAGAGCAAGTGGAGCAGTACCTTCTGGGGATGGGGGGAGGCTTTCGGGCGCATCGACCATGTTGATCATATAATCAGTGCCTTCTGAACCGAGCTTATGGGCGCTGTATAACCACTGCAGTTGATGCGCCCTAAAACCCAAATAACTAACTAACTGAACCGAGCTTGATTGATTGACCATGTTGATCATATAGGCACTGTCTTCTGAACCGAGCTTGATTTGCCCTTCAACCAGCAGATTGTCATCCGTGATATATTTTCGTATTCTTGCGTTTATGTACTTGTTGGTTTTTTCTGGATGTTACACGGACTGTTTTGGCAGCTGACTTGTTCGTAGCTAATGTGTGCGGCCCGGTGATCCAGAAACTGAGCTGCCCTGCCCGGTGGCCGCTGTGTCTGTCCCCGGGGCCGGTCTGTCTGACCCCGGAGTCGATCTGCCTGGCCCTGGAGCTGATCAGTATGGGTCGGGGCCGATCTGTTCTGACCCGAGAGTCGATCTGTTCGGGGCAGAGAGTCTGGGTCTGTGTGGCCTTGGAGCCGATCAGTCTGGCTCGAGAGCCGATCCGTCCGGCCCGGTCCTGTCCCGTCCACTTGGCCGCCATCGATCGACAGACTCCAGCTGGTCGGTGGCAGAGCGGTGCGGTGTCCGCGCTCTGCTGGGGGCGGAAGGGTATTGTGTCCTCTCTGTGTCGGTGACAGGAGGGTACGGTGTCCTCTCTGTGTCGATGGCAGAGGGGTGTCGTGTCCTTGCTCTGTCACGGGCGCTAAATGACCAGACCTGGTCGATACGACCTAAAGCTAAAATAGCCAGCCAATCCTCGCTCTGTCGGTGGCAGAGCGGTGCGGTGTCCTCGCTCTGTTGGTGGCAGAGGGTATTATTTAGTCACGTGCGGCATCCTAGAGGACACGAACGTCTGCTACCCTGGGTATTTTGCGAACCACTTGTTCTATCTTGACTGCTACTCATATGTGTGCAGTGTCACTTTTTTAAACGCAAATTCTTCTGACATATCTAACTGACCCGGAGTTCTGTCTTACATCAATATGCACAACAGATTATCAACAGCTATGCAAAGTTTCAGAGCGATATCTCAAGCAATTTGACCTTAAATATATAAAAATATAACGGGATGGCATCATCCAACCCCTCCCACACCTCGGTCAGAGAGGGCTGCTGGATATTGTGAGGATTAAGCAATAAGTGGCACATAGAGAGAAACTATATTTCCACCACAAAGCACAACATCAACGTTTCGGCCACAGGCCTTCCTCAGGATGACGTAACGTCATCCTGAAGAAGGCCTGTGGCCGAAACGTTGATGTGCTTTGTGGTGGAAATGTAGTTTCTCTCTATGTGCCACTTATTGCTTAATTTGTCCAGATATTATTCAACATTGTGAAGGATGTGTGACTAACCGGTCAACATGTACATTTTTGGTGGAGCGAATTAGTGGCAATTAATGTATTTCCAAGCTGTTCTACTTTATTATTCAGGTCACTTTGTTGTTATTCATGAAGTATAGCGATCTTTACGTCATGTTGCTGGTTTTTGTTTTGGCTTCGTCTCACGAAAACAAGCAGAATGAAGTGCGGCGAGCAGCGGCGCAGCCAAGATTTCCTTAATGGTACCCGACCAAAAAATTATCACGACAGAACGATTTCTGCGTACTTCACTCTCCGAAAATGTGTGGGTTCTAGTGGTGACAATCTAAAAGTTGCTTGTTCCATCTAGTGCGTTTTTTTTTGTTGCTAAAGGGGGTGTGAGCCGGAACCACGCCCCCTTGGCTGCGCCTCTGATTGTGAGTCATTTCTGATCTTTTATGCTTTCCGAATATGGAATTACGTTTTATCCGGTTAGTCAGATCTCATGATGTTTTGACGATTATATCTGTTATCAAACTCGGTGAGCAACTTCCAATACTTGTTTTCTAGTTGATGACGTGATTTCCCAGGATCGGAAAGCGATGAGTTCAGAAGAGGTACGCACATGGTTGTGATTACATCTGACATGGGCCGAGAAGATGCTCTTGCCACCTCTTCAGCCGTTGTGTCACCGTCGCCGGGCCGGGTTTCGTCACCCGCGACAGCCCTGGGCGCACCAGTGTCCCTTCCCAGTTTTTGCGTACGTCATGTAAGTGTGCGCCATATAATACGTGGTTTGCGCGGTCGTTGAAGCGCAACTTGTGCCCAATAGTTTGAAGCATATCTCAATAAAAGATACTTTAGCGAGACAAAAAGATGGCGTACCTATGTAATTTTATTGACACCAATTGCATATCGACACGCGCTCTGGATGGCCTCGGAAAATTACGCGGACTGGAGGGGGCAGATTCCGCCCCCCCCCCACGATTTCGGCTCCTACTGAGGCTAGAGCAACGAAATTCGCAGGGTGGATGGGCACGGTAGTGAACTCTTGTGTGCAAATTTCATGATGCTAGGTCAATATTTTCAAGGTCAAATGAGGTTAAAATAGCCAAATTTTCTGGTTTTGCGTGGATTGGCTTGTCATTGTTATGGATCGCTATGATTGTGTTTAATTGCTCTAAAGTTTGCATTAATGATGTTTTGGACATTACTAATGATGCAATACAGATGTCAGATCCGCCATTTGACCTCAGGTCACCTATATAGGAGCACTTTAGCAGGTTATTACCTGCTCAAATTACCGGAACCGGGCTGCCCACCCGACTGCCCCGTTGGGCGGTTCGGCACAATCGGCTTCCCAGAGAAAGGAGTGAAATACACGAGTAAAGTATGGAAATGTTTAAGCACACAATGACAAACAGTAGATTTCTGGATGTGTGAGTAGCATCGCATGCCAGTCATTTGCATTTTTGACAATATTCCAGTTGACCAAGTTTGGTTCTATTAGCCTGTCATAAACTTGACCTGACTTGACCTCGGCGACCTAACATGACTTTTAAATTGTATGGCATAACAAAATACATCAAGCAAGTCGTTAGAGTTGTCAAGAACAGTTCCCTTTTGCCAATATACTGGAAGCGCATCAGCGCGGATTTTTGTGGTCTGGCGCTGCGAATTGGTTTTACTTTAACGGCCTCTAACTCGAAAAGTTTTCGGCCGATTTTCATTTTTCTCACTTTAAACAATGCGCCGGTTACTTCCAAGCAGGTACGCAAAAAGTGACGTATATCGACCCGGACAAGATGGAGCTATGTATGAAAGATCGGATGCGTGGGTGAATTTCGTCATCCCCTTCCAGGGCGTGTGTTAACCTGTCATAAACTTGACCTGACTTGACCTCGGCGACCTGACATGACTTTGAAACGATATAGCATAACAATGTACACCAAACAAGTCGCTAATTTTGCCAAGAACACTTCCTTTTTGCCAATATACGGGAAGCGCATCAGCGCCGATATTTGTGGTCTTGCGCTGAGAAAATGTTTTTACTTTAGCGGCTCCTAACTCGAAATATTTTCGATCGATTTTCATTTTTCTTTAAACAACGCGCTGGTCATTTATAAGCAGGTACACAGATAATGGCGTATATCGGCCGGTAAAATCTGGAGTTATCTACTAAAAACCGAAGGGGTGGGCGGCTTTCGCCCCCCCGTCCTGGGCGCCGTTAAGCTGGATTGCTAGATCGTGAGGAGCCATATTGGTAAAGTGTGCCAGATCGAACCGGCGAAGTGCATACAAATGTTCAAGGAACCAGTGAGTCAATCTGTACAGGTGAGAAGGACATGAGTATATTTTGAAGAGACAGCGAGTCAATCGATACAGGCGGGAAGCGCGCTTCGGTTGATGTGCAAGTTTATCACGATGCGTATGTACTATCAAATCTTCGTAAAGGCAAGAACACAATTAACGGAGACATCAGTCTACTTAGTTAAATCGTGACGGTGATCGACGGGGACGAGTAGCCTGAGGGTAAGATGCTCGTCTCGCAATGGAAAGGTTGTGGGTTCGAATCTCACCTGCCGCTACTCTTCGCCCGCGACCAATCGGCGTGAGAGATTGGCGACGCTCCATGACTCAACGGTCGATGTGTCGTAAAACCAATAACCAACCAACCAACTGACAGTGATCGTGTAACATTGGTTGCTCCGCCGGTGGGTCTGATTGCTCCAGGTCCAGTTCCTATTGGTCCTGTACTGAAGACAAGGTGATTGCTTGGATGCCAGAGCTTGATTTTTCCAGAGCTTGCCAGTGTAAAGTTGTGTTCAAAGTAATCAGTCAGAATATGGTGAATTAAGTTTTATTTCTTACATACGTGTGGTGCAATAAACAAACATTTTCCACACCAAATGAATTGCATTATCATGCGAAGTGATTTTTTTCCGACCGAAACTTATATGCATCGTTATGCGGGATGTGTGGGACTTGTGGTGCGCACTAAAACTGAAGATCCTTGTTTTCCAAAACTGTTGGATGCTGAACTATGATTGGTTTGCTGACACTTTCCTCGTGCCGACGGTCTGATAGTCCGCATGCTGAACTCTGATTCGCTCGATAGCGCTCCTGTCCGATTTGTCGGATGTTCGACTAGTGACCGGCCCACTGACATGGGCCCCTTCCTGTCATCAGGCTGGCTGGTTGTATGTTGGACTAGTGACCGGCCCACTGACATGGGTCCCTTCCTGCCGGCAGCCTGGTTGTATGTTGGACTAGTGACCGGCCCACTGACATGAGTCCCTTCCTGTCGTCAGGCTGGTTGGTTGTATGTTGGACTAGTGACCGGCCCAGTGACATGGGTCCCTTCCTGTCGTCAGGCTGGCTGGTTGTGTGTTGGACTAGTGACCGGCCCAGTGACATGGGTCCCTTCCTGTCGTCAGGCTGGCTGGTTGTATGTTGGACTAGTGACCGGCCCACTGACATGGGTCCCTTCCTGTCGTCAGGCTGGCTGGTTGTATGTTGGACTAGTGACCGGCCCACTGACATGGGTCCCTTCCTGCCGGCAGGCTGGCTGGTTGTATGTTGGACTAGTGACCGGCCCACTGACATGGGTCCCTTCCTGCCGGCAGGCTGGCTGGTTGTATGTTGGACTGGTGACCGGCCCTCTGACATGGATCCCTCCCTGTCGTCAGGCTGGCTGGTTGTATGTTTGACTAGTGACCGGCCCACTGACATGGGCCCCTTCATGTCGTCAGGCTGGCTGGCTGTATGTTGGACTAGTGACCGGCCCAGTGACACGAGTCCCTCCCTGCCGGCAGGCTGGTTGGCCGTATGTTGGACTAGTGACCGGCCCACTGACATGGGTCCCTTCCTGTCGTCAGGCTGGCTGGTTGTATGTTGGACTGGTGACCGGCCCAGTGACATGAATCCCTTCCTGTCGTCAGGCTGGCTGGTTGTATGTTGGACTAGTGACCGGCCCACTGGCATGGGTCCCTTCCTGTCGTCAGGCTGATCGGCCGTATGTTGGACTAGTGACCGGCCCACTGACATGGATCCCTTCCTGTCGTCAGGCTGGCTGGTTGTGTGTTGGACTGGTGACCAGCCCAGTGACATGAGTCCCTCCCTGCCGGCAGGCTGATCGGCCGGATGCTGCAGCGGGAGCCGGACGTGCGCGCCTGCCTGCAGGAGATCGAGTCGGACCCGTGGCTGAACGAGGCCGAGCTGGCCGAGCCGCTGGCCGCCTACGTGCCGCTGGTGACCCGACAGCACCTCAGCGAGGAGGACCACGCGCTCATCGTGCAGAAGATCGCCAACGGCGGACTCGGCTCGCGCGAGGACATTCTCGAGTCAGTGGCGGGTGCGGGTGTGGGCGCTGGCGCGGGTGTGTGGATGTGTGGATGTGTGGGTATTGGTGTGGGGTGTGTGGGTGTTGGTGTGGGGGTATGGGTGTGGGTGCGAGGTGGCGGGCGAGGGCTTGTGCGCTGGCGCGGGGGTAGCTCAGTCGGTAGAGCGTCGGACTCTTGATCGCAAGATCGTGGGTTCGAATCTGACAGCCGACGGTGTTTACCGAGTCCGCCCGCTACCGATTGGCATGAGAGGTTGGCGACGCTGTATGACCTAGCGGTTGAACGCGTCGTAAAAGAACCAGAGGTTCTTCTTCTTGGTGTGCGGATGTGTGTGGAGGCGGGCTCGTCTGTCGGCGTGCCGGAGCGGCTCCGATACGGCCAGCCGAGGTGCAGCTGCTCTCGACAGACGCCGATTAGCCGGGTGGGCCGAGCTATGCCGATAGGGAGTCGCAGGCCACCTGTCTCGGGTCGAGTACCGATCTCTCGAGTCAGTTGTCTGGTGTCGAGTGCCGACACTCCTTGTCGTCGGTCATGGCCATGTCCGTGATCCTCTTTGTTTGTTTGTTGAGTGGTTCACGACGCACTTTATGCACATTCACGGCTAATGGCGCCGCCCACACTGTTTCGCCGGTGGACTGCGGGATTGGGAAATGTCCTGAGCGCCGCTAGTGTCGAACCCGGGACCTTTTGTACCCGTAGCCCGACACCTTAACCACTCGGCCATCCCCGCCCCACACTCCGTGTCGGCGCCAAATACCGTGAGCGGGTTATGGACTGGCTATGGTGCATTGGTGGGACAGTGGCGACACGGGAGGGTCGTGCGTTGTCGCCGTCGGTCAGCATCGCTGCGATGAGCTCCACGCCGGAGAACACGGGTGTTGTTGATTCTCGGCCACCCGACATCCGCCCAGTTTTGTCCGCTGGGGCTCTTGGGCGTGGCCACCGGCGGCGCTGACCTTTGCGTGGGGTGCGTGCCACGTTCTGTCACGTGGGACGTTGAGCCTCGCTCGCCACGGAGGCTCACTCTCAGGGCACTTGACCCGGACGCCTGGTGACCTTGCGTTCGTCATGTTTGTGGACACGTGACACTGGACCCGAACGGATTCAGCGACGCGTGTGTCGTGTGTTCGCTTTCGCACGCCAGAGAGCCTCGCTCTAAGACCTGCGACGCTGACACACAGACCCGCGGCTTGACGTGCGTCACCTTGTCAGAGGGGACGAGTAGTCTAGGGGTAAGTTGCTCGTCTCACAATCGAACGATTGTGGGCTCGAGCCTCACCTGTCGCTACTCTTCGCCCGCGACCAATCGCTGTGAGAGATTGGCGACGCTACATGACTCAACGGTCGGGGTGTCGTAAGACCAATAACCAACCACCTTGACCGACCTCAGGGCACTGGACCGGGACGAGTACAACTACATCACAGCCACCTATTTCCTGCTGGCTGAGCGTCGCCTCAGGGCAGCCAGAGACCACCACGCGCTGGCGGCGTCCGTCCAGGCGACCCAGCTGTCGCCGCTGGATAATGCCAGGTCAGTTTGGGTCAGGCCTGCACCTCGCCACGCCCGCAGGCTGAGGTGTGACTGGCACAGTCCGGCATGGATCAAAAGGTGTCGTGTCCGTGTCGGCATCGGTGTGGAGTTTTTCGTTCGTTCGTTATTAGGGCTTTAGGACGCATCGACTGCATTGGTCGTGTAGTGCCCGTGTGGAGTTTTTCACTGCACTCGTGTTGTCGCTATGTGGCCAATCCCGTTCTGGGTTTGAATATTTGCTCAGATGATTTTTTTGCAGTCTGACTTTGATGTTGTAGACCGGCGGAGTTTGATTTGTGACGTTCATCTGTTCTCTCCGAGTGCTCAAACGGAGGGAGCAAATGGACTTGTGTGTTTGTGTGTGTGTATGTTTTATGGTTATTCTGTATGACTCTAAGTCTGCGTTTGAGTCCGCAGAACTCCTATGTTCCACCGACTTCTTGCCTGTCGGCTTGGTCCAGCCAGCCTTAATTGGAGAGTTATCTGTGGCTGAATTCAGAGGAGGCTCGGGAATTCAGAGGAGACACACGGTCGCCAACTTCTTAACTTAGAACATCGTGCCAGCCAGTGGTCAAGGAGAATGAAATTATTGCTGCGTTACTGTACCAAGTCCAGTGCTAACTCAGCTTGGCGAAATGTCATGTTTGTCTACAACAGGACAGCGGCAGGTTTATAATTCTGACCCGATTTGACGAGGCATAAATTGTCTGGTGTTTATTATTGGAAAATGCGAATCGGTGTCACCGAGAATATAAGCAAAATTCCGCCGATGAAAGCCACTCATCACCGAAGTTGAATGCTGAATCGCTCATCCTTTTTTCCATGGATGATCTAATGACATTTTGTAACCGGGGCTAATCAGACATAATGCACATTATCGTATCTCATAGTTGCACTCAAAGAGCGGGCGATTATTAGTATGTAGCCAGTAAAGCAATAAGGAGTTGTATTTTAATAACAGTGCCACTGTCAAACAATCATCCATCAGTAGCATTTCGACACTAGCACGTTGAAAGATTTGCTAGTCGTCTTTGCAACACGGACCAGTTGTGTGTCGGTGGTACGCCCGTCTGGTCAGCTGTGTGTCGGTATCACGCACCTATGACCATCTGTGTGTCGGTATAAGGCCCATATGACCATATTTGTGTCGGTATCACGTCCCTATGACCATCTTTGTATCGGTGGTGCGCCCGTTTGTCAGCTGTGTGTCGGTATCACGCCCCTATGACCATATGTGTGTCGGTATCACGCCCCTATGACCATCTGTGTGTCGGTATCACGCCCCTATGCCCATCTGTATCTCGGTAGCACGATCCTATGACCATCTGTGTGTCGGTGGTGCGCCCGTCTGGTCAGCTGTGTGTCGGTATCACGCCCCTATGACCATCTGTGTGTCGGTATCACGCCCCTATGACCATCTGTGTGTCGGTATCACGCCCCTATGCCATATGTGTGTCGGTATCACGCCCCTATGACCATCTGTATGTCGGTATCATGCCCCTATGTCCATTGTATGGCGGTATCACGTCCCTATGTCCATCTGTATGTCGGTATCACGCCCCTATGACCATCTGTATGTCGGTATCACGCCCCTATGACCATCTGTGTGTCGGTGTTGCGCCCCTCTGACCATCTGTGTGTCGGTGAGTGTAAAATAATTGACCATGTGACCTGGAAATTCCAGTTAATGGATTGTGTATTTCTTGCTTAGGTTTTTACAATTTGCTACATGTGTGGGCATATTTACGACTGCAAAAAATGTAAATGCATGTGACTGAAGTGAGGCATTTTTTTAATCTAGTGGCGATCTTTTTTTTTAATTTTCATTCCGAGTTATGGTGTTACATGTGTCGGTGGTACGCCCCTCTGACCAGTTGTGTGGCGGTATTACACCCCTCTGACCAGTTGTGTGTCGGTGGTACGCCCGTCTGGTCAGCTGTGTGTCGGTGTTGCTCCCGTCTGACCACCAGCTGGTGTTACAGCCGACCCGCCCTCACTCCCGGCCAGCGGCCGTCGTCGGGTGTGCACTTCCTGTCGCCGCAGGAGCCCCGACAGTCGACCAGCTCGCCTCGGCCGCTCAGTATGCCGCCGCAGGTGAGACAGCACCGCGCCGCTCCGTCTGCTGCTGGGGCTTGGGGGCGCGTTGACTGCAGAGGTCGTGGAGCGCCCACCATTGCGCCTGTGTCGGACTGGTGGCGGATGTGGAGGGGGCAGGAAATATCGAGTGTCATTTCTCTCTTGTCGTGTCTTCTGATGTCTGAGCATTGCACCCGCGATGCCCACCCACGCGATTCCCCGCGATGCCCGTCCTCCCTGCCAGGGTGAGAGGCAGGCGACGCCATATGGCTTTAGCTGCTGAGTGCGTCGTAAAGCCACGATCCAATCAAATCTGAACATTTCACATTGTTTGGAAGGTCGCACCATGAATAGCGAGGAGCAAACCAATCGCCGCTCACGGGACCGAAGCTGACGATGGGGGATGTGGCATTCACCTGCTGAGCATTAATACTCCTATCCTGGTCCTGCCATGGAAACAATGAATCCAGCCGGTGTCCGAAGCCCATGTCTGTCCTTTCGACACAAGATGGCGGCGGGCCTTCCATAAACAGTGTGTATGTCGGAGCGGAGAGGGGTACAGCGGAGCAGCCGCGCGAGTGATATGTTTCGCCCATCCTCTGTCATTTGTTCTATCTTGGTCATCGACGGTGCAGGAACCTGCATATGGTCATGCGGGAGACGAGCTGAGCTATCCGAAGTGCGCGTGACCGACAGCGAGAGAAAGACGGAGAGAAGATGGATAGAGCGAAAGAGAGCATGGGAAGATAGAGAGCGAAATGAGAGAGAGACAGAGAGGGAGAGAGACAGACAGAGAAAGAGAAGGCATTTAGCAAGTCATGGAGTTGAAGACTTTTTGGTCACAGTGGTGATAGGTGGGCCGATAGACGATTGGAATAACTGGAGAGCAATGCGGACACCTGTAGACTGAGGTATGGTGACGTCACTTTGGGTCGGTTGTGTGGTCATTTTAGGTCTGTGGTGTGATCACGTCGGATCGGTGGTGTGGTCATTTCGGGCCGGTGGTGGGGTCGTAAATGGCAAATAGCTGGGAAGCGGCACGCGCATATCTAAGGAGAGGAACAAGCGCATCGAGGAAGGGTACGGACACGTCTGTGAAGATGGTACAAAGGTGTACGAAGTACTGGAAGTGGTGTGGATGCATCTCAGAATGGGTAGTAGTGTGTCTAGGGAGAGGTACAAGCATGAAAGTCTGCCTGGGCAAAGTCCGGTGTGTTCATGTCTTCGGAAGGGTAGTACAAACGTGTCTGGAAAGGGGTGTGAGCACATATGGTAACCTCGGGTATAAGCGTATCAGGGACAAGGTACGAGCATGTGTGGTCAGCTGGTGCAAAGGTATCGGAGAAGGGGCGTGGGCACATCCTGACAGGGGCACAAGCGTGTCGGCAAATGGCACGGCTATGCCCGGGAGCGTCTACCGATATCCTCGAAGTGGTGGGGCCTGTCTGGTACGGCTATGCCCGGGAGCGTCTACCGATATCCTCGAAGTGGTGGGGCCTGTCTGGAACGGCTATGCCCGGGAGCGTCTACTGATATCCTCGAAGTGGTGGGGCCTGTCTGGTACGGCTATGCCCGGGAGCGTCTACCGATATCCTCGAAGTGGTGGGGCCTGTCTGGAACGGCTATGCCCGGGAGCGTCTACTGATATCCTCGAAGTGGTGGGGGGCCTGTCTGGTACGGCTATGCCCGGGAGCGTCTACCGATATCCTCGAAGTGGTGGGGCCTGTCTGGTACGGCTATGCCCGGGAGCGTCTACCGATATCCTCGAAGTGGTGGGGCCTGTCTGGAACGGCTATGCCCGGGAGCGTCTACTGATATCCTCGAAGTGGAGGGGGCCTGTCTGGTACGGCTATGCCCGGGAGCGTCTACTGATATTCTCGAAGTGGTGGGGCCTGTCCGGGAAGGTCTGCACGTGTCTCCGGGTCGAGTGACAAGTGCCTGGACCCGTGCTCAGCCCGTGTTGACCGTCGGCAGTGGTCGGAGCGGCTGCTGACTCGGCCTGTGCACAGGTGCCGCGTCAGCGCCCGCCGTCGGCAGCCGGCCGGAGACGGGCGAGCCGCCTGCGTGAGGAGCTGACACGGCAGAGTCGGGTGGCAGGTCCGCCCAACGGTGTGGCAGTCACGCTGGTGTGGCAGTCCCGTCCACTGGTGTGGCAGTCCCGTCCACTGGTGTGGCAGTCCCGTCCACTGGTGTGGCAGCCATCCCCACTGGTGTGGCAGTCCTGCCCAATGGTGTGGCAGTCCCGCCCACTGGTGTGGCAGTCCCGCCCACTGGTGTGGCAGTCCCGCCCACTGGTGTGGCAGTCCCGCCCACTGGTGTGGCAGTCCCGCCCACTGGTGTGGCAGTCCCGTCCACTGGTGTGGCAGTCCCGCCCACTGATGTGGCAGTCCCGCCCACTGGTGTGGCAGTCCCGGCCACTGGTGTGGCAGTCCCTCCCACTGGTGTGGCAGTCCCGCCCACTGGTGTGGCAGTCCCGGCCACTGGTGTGGCAGTCCCTCCCACTGGTGTGGCAGTCCCGCCCACTGGTGTGGCAGTCCCTCCCACTGGTGTGGCAGTCCCGCCCACTGGTGTGGCAGTCCCTCCCACTGGTGTGGCAGTCCCGCCCACTGGTGTGGCAGTCCCGCTCGCTGCTGCTCAGCTGCGGGCATGCGTCCAGTTGCTGAGAGCTGTCGTTGTCGTGCCGGTGGTTGTCAGTGGGTGCCGGTAGATGTCAGTGGTTGTCAGTGGGTGTCGGTGGGTTCCGGTGGGTGTCAGTGGGTGTCGGTGGGTGTCAGTGGGTGTCGGTGGATGTCAGTGGGTGTCGGTGGGTGTCAGTGGGTGTCGGTGGGTGTCAGTGGGTGTCGGTGGATGTCAGTGGGTGTCAGTGGGTGTCGGTGGGTGTCGGTGGATGTCAGTAGGTGTCGGTGGGTGTCAGTGGATGCCGGCGTGTCTCGGTGGGTGTCTGGATGTCGGTGGGTTCGATAATCAGTTAGTGGCGTTTGGCAGCAGCTGCCATGTTAAATAAACTGACGCTCCCGACAGTGCTGATCGTTAACTCTGCGAAGTACCAATCTCGTGATTGATTCTTTGGGCAAGTACCAATCGTTATGTTAAATTTGGCTTTTGTTAGTAGAATCTCGCCTGTATGATGGACGCAGTCGATGCGCCCTTGAGCTTTGATATTCGAGAAGCTTAAAAAAAAACAGCTAGTGCTGACAAGTTTTCTAAAAATTCGTATTGAATGTGTGCGAAAGGCCTCCTCCCGTAGTCACGTCCGACCGGTAATGGTAATAGGGACTTAGGATCTCAGTAAGCACTATGGTTTTGCACGTGGTGTGTAGCGATGGTCTTACGCTGGCCACACCGTAAGGCACTCTGGTGAAGAAGCGTCCAGTACTGATTCATCCAGTATGTTCCCATGCAGTATGGGCAGCAACCGTGGTATCACGCTATCCATTATCACGGCATGTTGGTTTAGGATTATCATTATTTGTCACCTGTTCTCGCACGCTGACATTTCCGTATCCTCTATATGGAGACTCCGGCGACGCTTATGACGCCCACTGGTCAACACCTACACTCGCAGACCGACGCTCACACTCGCAGACCGACGCTCACACTCGCAGACCGACGCTCACACTCGCCAACACTCCGCACTCTGACGCCGCACTCTGACAGACACCGCTGACCCGGCACTGGACATTGGTGCGGGTTCCCGCTGTGTGATGATGTCCACGCGTGAGGGTCAGTGCGGGTTCCGGTTGTGTGACGATGTCCCAGTATTGTGAGGGTCAGTGCGGGTTTCCACCGTTTGACGATGTCCGTGTGTTCTGAGGGTCAGTGTGTGTTTTTCCTCCGTGTGACGATGTCTCCGTGTTCTGAGGGTCAGTGCGTGTTTCCTCCGTATGACGATGTCCCCGTTTGTGAGGGTCAGTGTGTTTCCTCCTTGTGGCGATGTCCCCGTATTGTGAGGGTCAGTGTGTGTTTCCCCCGTGTGACGATGTCCCCGTATTGTGAGGGTCAGTGCGGGTTCCCACCGTGTGACGATGTCCCCGTATTGTGAGGGTCAGTGCGTGTTTCCTCCGTGTGACGATGTCCCCGTGTTGTGAGGGTCAGTGTGTTTTCCTCCTTGTGGCATGTCCCTTTGTGGTGTCAGTGCGGGTTCCCACCGTGTACGATGTCCCCGTGTTGTGAGTGACAGTGCGGGTTCCCACCGTGTGACGATGTAGCTGTATTGTGAGGGTCAGCGGTGTTTCCTCCGTGTGACGATGTCCACGTATTGTGAGGGTCATCCGTGTGACGATGTCCCCGTATTGTGAGGGTCAGTGCGTGTTTCCCCCTGTGACGATGTCCCCGTATTGTGAGGGTCAGCGTGTGTTTCCTCCGTGTGACAATGTCCCCGTGTTGTGAGGGTCAGTGTGTGTTTCCTCCTTGTGGCGATGTCCCCGTGTTGTGAGTGTCAGTGCGGGTTCCCACCGTGTCACGATGTCCCCGTGTTGTGAGTGACAGTGCGGGTTCCCACCGTGTGACGATGTAGCTGTATTGTGAGGGTCAGCGTGTGTTTCCTCCGTGTGACGATGTCCACGTATTGTGAGGGTCAGTGGGGGTTCCCACCGTGTGACGATGTCCCCGTATTGTGAGGGTCAGTGCGTGTTTCCCCCGTGTGACGATGTCCCCGTGTTGTGAGTGACAGTGCGGGTTCCCACCGTGTGACGATGTCCCTGTCTTAGGGTCAGTGTGTGTTTCCTCCGTGTGACGATGTCCCCGTATTGTGAGGGTCAGTGCGGGTTCCGGCTGTGTGACGATGTCCCCGTATTGTGAGGGTCAGTGCGGGTTCCCACCGTGTGACGATGTCCCCGTGTTGTGAGGGTCAGTGCGGGTTCCCACCGTGTGACGATGTCCCCGTATTGTGAGGGTCAGTGTGTGTTTCCTCCGTGTGACGATGTCCCCGTATTGTGAGGGTCAGTGTGTGTTTCCTCCGTGTGACGATGTCCCCGTATTGTGAGGGTCAGTGCGGGTTCCCACCGTGTGACGATGTCCCCGTATTGTGAGGGTCAGTGTGTGTTTCCTCCGTGTGACGATGTCCCCGTATTGTGAGGGTCAGTGCGTGTTTCCTCCGTGTGACGATGTCCCCGTATTGTGAGGGTCAGTGCGGGTTCCCACCGTGTGACGATGTCCCTGTATTTGAGGGTCAGTGGTGTTTCCTCCGTGTGACGATGTCCCCGTATTGTGAGGGTCAGTGTGTGTTTCCTCCGTGTGACGATGTCCCCGTATTGTGAGGGTCAGTGTGTGTTTCCTCCGTGTGACGATGTCCCCGTATTGTGAGGGTCAGTGTGTGTTTCCTCCGTGTGACGATGTCCCGTATTGTGAGGGTCAGTGCGGATTCCCACCGTGTGACGATGTCCCCGTATTGTGAGGGTCAGTGCGGGTTCCCACCGTGTGACGATGTCTGCCTCAGGTCTCGTGTGACGATGTCTGCCTGTCCTCAGTCCTCCGTGTGACGATGTCTCCGTATTGTGAGGGTCAGTGTGGGTTCCTCCGTGTGACGATGTAGCCATTTGGTCATGTGTGTTTCCTCCGTGTGACGATGTCTGAGGGTCAGTGCGGGTTCCCACCGTGTGACGATGTCCCCGTATTGTGAGGGTCAGTGTGTGTTTCCTCCGTGTGACGATGTCCCCGTATTGTGAGGGTCAGTGTGTGTTTCCTCCGTGTGACGATGTCCCCGTATTGTGAGGGTCAGTGCGGGTTCCCACCGTGTGGCGATGTCCCCGTATTGTGAGGGTCAGTGCGTGTTTCCTCCGTGTGACGATGTCCCCGTCTTATGAGGGTCAGTGTGTGTTTCCTCCGTGTGACAATGTCCCCGTGTTGTGAGGGTCAGTGTGTGTTTCCTCCTTGTGGCGATGTCCCCGTGTTGTGAGGGTCAGTGCGGGTTCCCACCGTGTGACGATGTCCCCGTGTTGTGAGGGTCAGTGTGTGTTTCCTCCGTGTGACGATGTCCCCGTCTTATGAGGGTCAGTGTGTGTTTCCTCCGTGTGACAATGTCCCCGTGTTGTGAGGGTCAGTGCGGGTTCCCTCCGTGTGACGATGTCTGCCTGTCCTGCAGGTCCTCCGTGTGATGATGTCTGCCTGTCCTGTAGGTCCTCCGTGTGACGATGTCCCCGTATTGTGAGAGTCAGTGTGTGTTTCCCCCGTGTGACGATGTCCCCGTGTTGTGAGGGTCAGTGCGGG
The DNA here is from genome assembly GCA_034440575.1 of Imbricaverruca yamaguchii. Lineage (NCBI taxonomy): Eukaryota > Metazoa > Arthropoda > Thecostraca > Neoverrucidae > Imbricaverruca > Imbricaverruca yamaguchii. The sequence continues at coordinate 1,344,204 of JAOTOL010001572.1, forward strand.
CTCCCACCGTGTGACGATGTCCGCCTGTCCCGCAGGCCGCCGCTGCCGAGTCGGCCGATGCCCGGCCGGCCCGACAGGCGGCAGAGGCGCGTCAGGCGGTGGCCGAGGGTCTGGCGGCGGCCGGCGGCGGCTCGCGCGCCGTGCTGGTGCCGCCGCGCCAGCGCGGCGCCTCGCCCCGGCTGCACCTGCCGCTGGAGCCGCCGGCGCGCGCGGTGCCGCCGGCGCCCTACCCGCTCACGTCCAACCTGGGCCTGCACGGCCACACGCCGCAGTCGTCGCTCAGCTCGTCGCCGGGCAGCCCGTCGTCGTGGCTGGTGTCGCCGCACTCGTCAAACCCGCCGTCGCCGTCGCCGGCCGGGCCGCGGCTGAAGGCGGCCGCCGGGCCGCCGCGCCGGCTGCACGCCGTGCGCAGCTCGCCGCAGCTGCTCGAGATCCACGAGGACGAGGAGGACGAGCAGGAGGAGGAGCTGCCGCCGCCGCTGGCCATGCGCACGCTGGCGTCGCCCGGCCTGCTGCGGCGCATGGAGAGCCGGCGCCGGTCGCGCGCCACGCGCACCGCCAGCGGCTCGTCGTCGGACGCCAGCGACGACGACGAGCGCAAGCGCGAGCGCGAGGCGGCCATCGGGCTGGCCAAGGAGCTGCCGCGGCGCGACTCGCACGACGACTCGAGCGACTCGGCCGAGAGCGGCCCGGTGGGTCGGCTGTCGCGCGGCCTGCAGCGTCGCTTCGTGGCGCGGCCCGCCGACGCTGGCGGCGGCGGAGGCGGCGGCAGCGGCAGTGGCGGTGGGAAAGGCTCACGTGACCGGCACGGCGGCGGCGGCGGCGGCGGGGGTGGGGGCGGCCACGGCCGCAAGTACCGCGCCAAGTCGGCGTCTGGCCGCCTGACGCGCACCGGCGCCACCGGCATGCAGAACAGCCGCTCGCTCAACTGCATCTCCGAGCTGCACGTGCTCGACTTCAGCGCGCTGGGCTCGCCGACGCGCGGCGTCGAGCCGGCGGCGCCGGCCGCGCCGGCGGCGCCGCTGGCCGCCGCGTGCGGCCGCATCTTCTCGACGGCCGACAACATCACCAACATCTACGTGGACAGCTGCGGCGGCGGCGGCGGCGCCAACGTCAGCGTGGTCCGGCTGAACGGCGGCTCGCCGCTCGGCGTGTTCCTCGAGCTGGCCGACGACCGGCAGGGCCGCCTGCTGCTGGCCGGCGGCGAGCAGCGCGTCCACCGCACCGACAGCGGCTCGTCGCTCGACAACGCCCAGTACGTGTGGGCGGCCGGCTGACGCGCGCTGCCCGTCTGAACCGGCCGGCCCAGGCGCCACCCGCCGCCTGCCGCCCGCCGAGCTTAGCTGGATGACCCGGGCGCGCTTTTGGCGGCGAGTTCTCGTACGATGCGCGGCGGCCGTTCTGTACGTGGGCCGGCGAGTCGACCGCCGCTGGCGGGTCGCGACGGTGGAGTCGTCGGCCGATGTGTGCATCCCGACGGACCGCCGGCGAGTGTGAGGGGATGGAGTCGGCCGCCGCCGCCGCCGCCGCCGCCGCCGCCGCCGCGGCAGCGCTCTAGTTTTGTACCCCGTCGCTGTGCCCTGCACCTCACCAATGCATGGCTATGTCCGGTGTGGCGGTGACACCGGTGGCCGTCGCCGGCGACGTGCCCTGCGTTCGGGGCGGGGCGAACCCCTGTGTTGAAGTGTCGGAGCGGTCTGCGTGTGAGCAGCGGCAGGAGGTAGGGTGGGGCCGTGCAGCGCCGCCACGGTCCCGGTCGCTCTGCCCGCAGCCGCGTGTTGTGTGTCGTATTCAGAGTCCGAGGTGTGTTACGACACTGTACAATGGTGTGCGTTGTGGTCGACAGAACGTGTGCGGCGCCCGGGCGCCTGGCCCCGCACGGTGAGGTGGGGAGAGGCAGAGGGGAGCGAACCCGCCGCCACGCCGTGGACGACGCCCGCCACCGCCCACGCTCCCATTACCTGATGACGCGCGCTGTCTGTCGCCCGTGCTTCCCTTGACCCGCCCGTAGTGTGTGACCTCCGTGTCTGCGGAGAGGCCCGTCTGTTACGTCTCGCGCTCGTCAGTGTGTCCCGGGAGCTGTGTTGGCTCGCCGTCGACCACTGTGTGCTGATGAGAGTGCCGATGAGAGTGCTGCCGTCCGGTGCGCTACCGGGCAGCTGCTGAGCTGCCCGCAGGAGGGGTGGGTGGGGACTGTTATCGCTGTCCGCCGCGTGTGTGCGGACTGGTGCTGGCGGGCGCTGAGCTCGGCTCCGATTGTTTATTGTGTCTCGTTACCGATCGGTCCGACGACCGAGCCACTGTATACCCACGAGGACCATAGAGGCATTTCTGCTGCATGAGCTTTGTTATTTATTGCCGGCCGGCGGCGGGCGCCGGCCCTGGTCGCGGCTCGGCCCGTTTGTACAATGTACGCTGTACGCGGTTTGTTTTAGGTGGCGGCGAGCGCGCCAGCGCGTCGGCCGGGTAGTTTTATGTGTGACGTAGGTGCCGCCGTGGTGTCCGCTATGTGCTGGCGCGGCTAGATCGCCGCCGGCGGCCCGCAGCGACCTCCGGTGACCTCTGGCGACCCGTGACAACCTCGCACGTCCTTCGGCGGCCTCTGCCGACCTCTGCTGGTCTGTAGCGACCTCTGGCGGCTGAGGTGGCCCGACGTGACCTCCGGTCGGTCGCCTGTGGCCGCGCGGGGTGTTCTCCCGTGGCCCGTGGTGACCTGAGGTGGCCCGCGGCGCCGTCGAGGCCGGCCTGTTAGTGCGCGCCTCCCACCGCCCCCACGGGGTGGTGACCCGCTGTCCCGACCCAGCATGCTTGTTTTACGGCGTGCAGCCACCTAGCGGCGACCCGAGTAGTACTAATCATGGTGTCTTGCGTTTGGCCCACGAGCGATGCGCTTCGACGAGCCAGTCATATTTGTATCTAGTCAAACCGAACTGTTGGCAATAATATACTCTGCACTAGACGGCGCTGTCATCGCCACTGGTCGGACAGTCCGGAGAAGTCTGGCTGGCGGGGACGAGTAGCCTAGGGGTAAGTTGCTCGTCTCACAATCGAAAGGTTGTGGGTTCGAGTCTCACCTCTCGCTACTCTTCGCCCGCGACCAATCGGCGTGAGAGATTGGCGACGCTGCATGACTCAACGGTCGATGTGTCGTAAAAACCAATGACCAACCAAGTCTGGCTGGCCGCGGTAGCAGTTTTCGCCGGGGAAGAGCGCGATCCTAAGAGATGAGCTGAGCGCAACATCAGCCTGGCGCAACACAGGAAGTTTTCCTTTGGCAGCATCCGTCTCGAATTGACGTGTCTGCTCAGCTTTCGTAGGCCCAGTGCTAACTCAGCTTGGCGAAATGTCATGTTTGTCTACATGACGGCGGCAGGTTTATAATTCTGACCCGAGTTGACGAGGCATAAATTGTCTGGTGTTTATTATCGGAAAATCCGAATCGGTGTCACCGAGAATATAAGCAGAATTCCGCTGATGAAAGCCACTCATCACCGAAGTTGAATGCTGAATAACTCATCCTTTTTTTCTATGGATGATCTAATGACATTTAGGCACCACCTTTACACGGTGGGGGAGATTGAGGGCCCCAATGACCCGGCGATGAGACCAGGAGTGCCTCACTTGTCCTTCCGTCCATACGCTCCCATCCCAATGCCTATTTCATCCCAACATAGATTCGGTAAGGTTATACGATGTGAGAAACTGAAGGACGGCGCCTTGGGAGGTGGAAATTGCACTAGTAGGTGAGACGGAAAACGTTTGTTTTTGTTACAGTGTTTTTTGTTTACAGTGTCCGGAGAGGTCAGGGAAAAATCGGTGTAAGTATAAAGGTTGCCATAGAACCCCACAAGACGAAAACATGTCAAGAGGACTCAAACTGCTACGATCTGAGAGATGTGCCGGAGGGGGAAATTGTGGCTGGCCTGTCCGAGTTTGGGGTGACGGAGGCGAGGAAAATGAAGGTGAGGAAAGGGTCGGAAATGGTTCTGACAACGTAATTTTAACTTTCAGCACCACAGATCTTCCGTCTGAAATCCGTGTGGGCTACATACGTGTGAAGTTCGAGCTTTTATTCAAAATCCCATGAGGTGTCGATGGATTTACCAACCAGTCCTGTCGAAATCGCCCTGTGTGTGTGTGGCAGGTGCGCATCGGATCAGCACACAAGCGAGTCATGTACGTCTGAGATGTATCAATGTGCCAACTGCGGTAGAGAACAGGACCCTCACACCTATGACCGGACATGCCCAATATACGCAAAAGAGAAGGAGACGATGTCAATTAGGTACGCGCAAAAAGTCACGTTTGGTGAGGCAAGAGACATTTATCAACAAACTCACTCAGGAATATCATACGCGTCCAAGGCTAGAAATTCCATGCTGATTTCACAGAACACACAATCTGACAGGTGTTGTATGACCGAAGCAGTCCATGCGCCCCTAAGCCCAAATAATCAACCAACCAATCTGACAGGTCTACTGAGGTGATCGCAAAGTTGTCGGCCCTTCTGCGAGCCTTTGGAGCGCCTCTCGAGGTGCCAGTGGGGTGAGGAGGGCCAGCCCAAGAGGACACAATCGAAACAGAGGTCCCATCTACGAGTGGACGCGCCGTACGCCCGGAGGCCTCCTGGCCAACGTTAGAGGGTGGGGAATGGACTCTGGTCCAACGGTCTAAGAGGCCTTCCCGCAGAGGTGAAAAAATGGTCGCAAATTCCACCAACGAAATTTTCCGCCATAACTTTTCCACCACTCCAAAGATAGTGTCCCGTGGAGTTCTTTGTTTTAGCCCACTTTAGTTCCATGTTTTGCAGTATTTTTGCAGGGTTTTTATTTTAGTCGAAAAACGTTTTTACCACAGTGGAGAACTGATCTCTTCTGCTCGCATTTCTGGAAACAAAGACAAAACATGCTCCAAACCGTATCTTTATATTTGCGACTTCATGAAACACGAGCCGCTACATGGTGTCATAAACTCAGCACCAACTTCGTTGTTGGTCTCAACAACCAACGAGTTAAAACTAAGTTGTTATTGGCCAAAGTTATCGCGTGCGTTTGCTAGTTGGCACTATGCGAGTTCAGAATCCAACCAGGCAATGCGACAAGTCGCGTATTTGCACCCGTTTAACCCGTCGCAGCGGCATACTCAGCCTTGTGTGCCTTGTGATAGTAGCTTTACGCTTAGACGCGGCGAGCCACGGGCGGTGGTGCGCCCCCCTCCTAGTCGTTGACGGCGGGGATTTTGTGATAGTAACCCAGAGGATGCTCAAACTCGGAGAGAACGCGTTGTTTAGAAGCTGATGGCTGGGTATTGTATACATGCATGCGTGACATCTCCTGTGTACCCTGCTGATCTCACATTGTTAACCCGGAGGCAGTAGGGACGATGTCCTTTTCGGTCAGTTTGTTCCTTGTACTCAGTCGTAAAGCGGCGGTCGGCGCTCAGTGAGCACCATTACCGTGCTGTACTGTATCGTACCGTGAATAGTACCGAGTACCCTTATTGTACCTTGTTTTTTGCCAAAATGAAACAAGCTGAAATTTGACAGTAATGTTTGATGAAAGTTCAAATGTAGGTAAGCCATTAGGTTTTGCGAGATAGCTACATGCTACTTTGATATCGTTCAGTGCATATTTGCCTCGAAAATAATAAGTAGTACACCCAAGCAAGCATGCGATATGTGACCTTTTCATTCACTGTTTAACCTGCACTATATAGTTGGCAGTGACTTCTTTAAGAGATGTCCTGTCAGAGTCAGTGGCGTCTTCACCAAGGGTGCCGTGACATCCGTAAAAAGTAATCCTGACCGGATTAGGAGCACAGGATTATCATTGAGCCTTAACACAATATACCCATAAATAGCGCTGATGCGGCATGATTATGAGAGGCCTCGGATATTGGATATGAACGCACCGGCAGAAGGCCTCGCTTGGATACAAGATGCTCGTCTTGTTGTAGGAGGCCCATGGGTAGGAATGGATGCCCCTAAAACATCGAGGGCCCTTGGCCAGTGGTCCACCAGTCAAAATTCCTTAGACGAGGACCTGCACCACGGACAAGCTGAGAACAATTAAACCCTGTATTGGTAAATGGTTATCATCATCAGATGAAGTCAGACGGCACGAAGTGGCACTATGTCGCCTGCGAATTTGCCACACATATGAGACTCACCGCTACCTTCTGACTGGCGGTGACAGTCCGCTGTGCTCAAGGCGCCATGCTGCACTGTCAGTGCGGCACGTGCTGATTTCCTGCAACCGACTTGCCGACGAACGAAGACGTCATTTTGGACGTACCTCTCTCTCCATTAAGGAAGTATAAGGTGACGAATCATCGATTGTTCAATCGGGGCGGCTCTTCCGATTTCTATCGGATATCCGGTTTTCTGTGATTTACGCTCCTCATTAACTCGCTTTTATATCGGAAAAGGTGGATCGTGACACTGCATATCACAGTTGTATTTGACCCTGCGGTATTGCCAATCTGAATGATTTCACTTGTTTTCAATATTTGCCTGATGATGCTGCTGTGAGAATTCTTGGCCAAATGTGCACCTCTCTTTCAAAAGCCCACCTCCAACTGTCAGGCCTTCCTATCCTGCCCGATCATAAATGTGCCATCATTAAGTTGAGCTTCCTTTTGGTGCCGCAAGATGGCAGGAGCATGGTGAATGACGTGAATGTAAACAGGTGATGGGGGTGGGGCGAATTTGGCGGCCATGTGGTCCTTCTTTAACGTTTTCCATTGAAGCAAATCGACTAAGTTTACAAGACGTGAACAGGCTATCAAGAACCGAATCGACTTCTACCTAACTTAAGGTAAGCGAGACTTTTTGATTTGGCACTCCTTGAAATGGACAAAAATCCTCACACAAAAAATTGTAAACTTAGCCAACCTTGATCATGTTCCAAGCCTGTTCCGTTCATTGTGGATATGCATACCCAACCTTGACATAGATATTTATTAAGCCTTATCTGTGCACTCATATCAGGCTATAGTTGGTTACATTGTGACTAGCACTGCATACAGGTGTATCACACATTTGCTCATTTACACTCAGGCCACAATTTGCATTCACAAGGACCCCATACATAGAAAATAGGATGGATGTTGCCATTGGGAAGCTTTCTGGTGAAAATGTGCAAGAATTGAAGGAAAAGCTGAAAACTTTCAAAGTGAAGCAAGGTCAGTTGAAACGTGTAATTACGATCAGTCTGAAAAATATAAAACAAGAAGGCATATCAACACAGAGCTGGTTAGCCAGCAGATAGCCAACATAGAGAAGAAGTTAAAAGAAATCAAGGAGTATGACTTTCAGGTTGTGACTACTCTGAGTGAATATGGAGTAGGAGATGATGACCCAGATGCTTTTGACATTGAAACTGAGGACCAGTTTCAGATCCAAACAACAGTGGCTGAGATCAGGGAAAAGAACAAACAAACAGTGATAGAGCAGCAGACTACTTATACATCCCAGCCACAAGAACACTATCATGGTGCAAGGCTTCAAGAGGTGAAGCTTCCAATCTTCAATGGGAATCAAGCTTATGCCATGGAATTTAATGACTTCTTCAGCCTCCGAAGAGCTGGTGAGGAAAAACCCAACCTACAGTGGGGCTAGCAAGCTGCTTCAACTGAAGGCATACCTGCATAGAAGTGCTCTTGATGTAATCAAACATCTCTCAAATGATAGTGAAAACTATGACCTGGCAGTGAAGTTTCTAAGGAAAGAATTCCTGGATAAGGACATCATTGCAGAGAGACACATACACAACATCTGTGAGCTTTCTGCTCCACGACATGGAGATCTCACAGCACTCCGAGCTTTACTGAATTCTGCTCTGACCTCAGTCTATGAACTGCTGGCATTTGGATTTGATGCACTGGAGGGAGACACACTGGGAAGTCGGATCATCAGTTTCCTCCTATGTGACAAACTCCCAACAAACTTCAAGAACAGACTTAGCATCCAGCTTGGTACTGACACACCAACAACAGAACAGTTGTTAGACAACTACCATGATATCATAAGGTCATTGGAGAAGCTTGGGTATCGAAGACAACATGCAGCAACAATGCCTGTGAAGGACACCAGGGCAAACAGAGTCAGGCCAAAAGCACCACAACATAAACCTCAACATGCTGTCATGAAGTCAGTAACACTCAGCACATTCCAAACAGAAGTCCAACAGAAGGATACCCAACAGAGATACAAACTTTGCAAGCTCTGCCAGGGTAACCACTCCATGGTTAAGTGTACTGTATACCAAGATGCAAAGAAGAGGTGCAACAGATTGACAGAACTCAACCTCTGCACATCATGCAGTGGGCAACACAGTGTGACAGACTGTGCATGCAAGAAGAAGGGTCTAACATACCCCTGCACTATATGCAATGCAAAGACACATATCACTGCACTGTGTGTATCTGACAACAAAACACAGAACCACCTCTGCTTGATGAACAACCAGCAGGGACATCAGTCACTTCTCCCAACAACATCAGTCATCATCTGTTCACCTGAAGAAGTACAACTAACAAGAGCACTCATTGATCATGGGAGTCAGGCCAGCTACATTAGCAAACAGCTGGCAGAAAAGTTGAAGTTGGATGGAAAGGGTGTTGCAGAAACATTCACAGTAAAGACTTGCATAGGAACTCAGGAAAGGGTGTACACAGTCACAACATGTGAAATTGCAGTCACACTGAATTGCATGATCAAAGCTGAGTTCCTAATCAATCCAGACATGGACCTCAGCTACACAGTGCCAGCAATCTCTCATACTGTCAAACAACTGCAGACACAAGGGGTCAGACTTGCTGATTGTTTCTACAGGCAGCAAGAGACAGACTGTATTGACAACATCCAATGTCTGCTGGGTGTAGATATTCTGTCACACTTTGCTCCTCTGCAAACAGTCAACTTGGGGAAAACCATTGCTTACAAGGTTGACAAAGGACTGATCATTTTTGGTGACCTGACCAAGATGACATCTGGGTGGTGTCCAGCCAAAGATGATCACACAGATCAGGTGGGACTGCAGGAGCAGAGGGACTCAACTCAAGCAACTCCCCTGACTCATCGGAAAACCAATGTGCCATCACCACAATGGCAAGATCAACCAACTGCTTCACAGACAAGTAAGCAGAATAATATGGCATCAGTGAAGTCAGCAGGTCTCACCCAATCAATTCGTCAGAAAGGTGAAACAACCTCACAACTGCAAGAGCAGGAAACAGACTCCTATCCACTGAAGCAAAGTGCAACTCAGTGTGATGGTCAAGATCAGGCTGAGCAACCTCAGCCATCAAACTACTGTACACAACAGCAAATATCAGACAACTTGTGTGCACAAACTCATACAAAACTTCAAGAGTGTGCCTTGCAGAAAGACACTCAGCTTCTGCAGACACCATCATGTTTACAACCCGGGGACCTACACGAAGAGAAAAGACCCTAGTCAGAAAACTGTCAACCTCAGGAGACATCATCTGAGTCTCAGCAAACATCAGATCCTCAACAGCCTGTGGAGCGGGAGGACATTTCGACCCCATGGATGGTTATTCAAACTACCCAATCAGAGCAGCCCAAGGCTCAACTTTAAGCATCAGCTGACCAAGCCCAAGTGGTTTGCACAGAGTCTCTGTCACATACTTCACAAAGTGACATGGCAAATGTGGACTACAAATGGCTAAAACCAGGCTCAACAGCTCATAGTGCAGAAATAGTAAGTCTGCTGGAAGAGCAACAAACAAACCAACAGAGGTGAAAGCCTGCCAACTTCAAACTCAGTCAGATGAAGGGTTGTCTCCACAAAGACCTCAAGATGAGGCATCACACATGCTACTATCTTCAATGGGGAAACCTAAGCCTCAAGATGATTCAGTACAAATGTTACAAGCTCAAACATGTGCGCAACATCAAAATGCTCAAGTAAACTCTCCCGAAAATGGATATGTGAAACCTGAAACACAGGAAAACTTCACAAACAGTCCAACTCAGGACAATCAAACTAGGGGTATTCAAACTCTAAACAAACAGACAAACACTCAGACACATTCAACACAAACAACAAACTATGAGAGTGATAATGAAGAAAGGGAACTCTCACCAGCTGATGAACGAGTACTGGAAAACTTCAAAAAGGAAGTGAAACTCCGCGATGGAAGGTACTTTGTAAAAATACCCTTCTACAACATCGATGATGTCCCAGCTAACTTTGATGATGCCATGTACATGGCAGAGAAAGTGCGTCAGTCTCTGAAGAAGAAGAACTTAGCTGACAAATACACAGAAGTGTTTCAGCAGCAACTAGATAACGGGATCATCGAGGAGATAGACCTGACTACATCCAGAAAAGGGTATTCATACCTCACCATCCTGTCATCAGATCGAGTGAGCAAACAACAACGAAGATTCGCCCAGTGTTCAACTGTAGTTACAAGAGGGGAGACAAGCCATCACTCAATGAGGCATGTTTCCCTGGAGTGAATCTTCTCACAAACATGGTCAGCCTGCTTCAAAGATTCCGCACCAACAACTACATGATGATGGCTGATATTGAAAAGGCATTCCTACAGATCTATCTGAAGGATGACACCGATAAGGATCGTTTCTGCTTTCTATGGAAAACAGATGAAGGTGTGAAGGCTTACCGCTTTAGAACCATCCTGTTTGGACTGAATGCAAGCCCATATATCCTGAACCACATTGTTCAACTACATCTTCAGCAATATGCAGAGACAGAAGCAGTGGCTGCTCTTAAGAGGTCACTATTTGTGGACAACTTCTTCTGCACGTCATCCCAGCTGGATAAGCTGAAGGGGGTATATGAGGAGAGTGTCAAGATTCTTCAAGAAGGTGGCTTCAGTCTGAGGAGTTGGCAGTCAAACCACTCCACAATGTTAGATATCATGGACAAAGAGAACACGCTGCATCGCCACTCTGAGCCTACAGAGAAAACTCTAGGTTACCACTACAAGCACTGAGCAGGACACCTTGTCTCTGGCCAAGTTCCAGCTTGATGATACAGCACATGTCACCAAGAGGCAGCTACTGAGTAATATCAGTAAAGTGTTCGACCCCCTCTGTCTCTTCCTGCCAGTCACGATCAAGGGCCTTCTGGTGCAACAGACATGGCTGGAGGGAAAGGACTCGGATGAGAAGGTGTCTCCAGAAGTCCAAAATAAATGGGTCCAACGTAAGTTAGACCTGCTATCTCTACAGACAGTAGCGTTTCCTCGGGAGACAGTCGACATCGAACGAGACGATCCTATCACTCTACACGTCTTCTGCGATGGGAGCAAGACAGGCTATGGCATTGCTTGCTATCTTGCTCAAGGAACTCAGTCGAACCTCATCTACAGTAAGGGTAAACTTGCTCCAAAAAGCAGGAGCATACCACAAATCGAGCTTCTGGCAGCGCAATTGGCATTGGACAGTGCAGATATGATCACCAAATCCTTGGGAATCAAGCCTGCACAAGTACTTATATGGTCTGATGCACAGGTTATTCTGGAATGGCTGTACAGTAGGGTGTGTCACTGCAAGGGTTTTTTTCTTAGATCTGGTGGAAAAACGGTGGAAAACTGGCGCATGGACCTAAAAATATGTTTGAGACAAAAAGAACCGCACAAAAAACGGAATTATGGCTGCGCAACGACTTTTTCCACCGTGAGCGAGAAAACTCTAAATCGATGGTGGCGACACCTATAAAATGCATCCAGCGCCGTCTGTTCTAACTCCCTATCCCAGTCCTTTTGTTTTTCCGTCAACTATTTGAAACTAGAATGAAGTTTCAGACTGTTTTTAAAAGGAGAACGAAACAAAAAGTTGGCTTTAAAAAATTGAAATAACTTTTCCCACTATTGAAAGCCATATTTCACACTTAACTAGAGTCGTGCAGCGACTCCAGCGGCGATGAAGGCGATGGAACTGATGTCGATGATGATGAGTTCGAAGAGAGTGCCGTCGAGCGTAGCGAGTCTCACGTAGCGCAAGCGTGGAACTACACGACTCTTAACAACACGGCACTGGCTGCAGATCGGTACCGCATCACGAACCGGGCGGCAGCATCACTGATCAACGCATACCAAACAGACATGGGCTGTCTACGAATAGAAAGTGCCATAGACCCGAAAAAGATATGGCGGGCAAGAAACCGTATGAGGAAGAGAGTGGCACGTGAGAATGACGAGTCGATGCGAGCCATCACGAGTCTCTACTTCGGCGGTCGCAAAGACAAAACCGAGAAAGGCCGTCATACGACCATTGAAACAGAGGAGCACGTGGTGGTTCTGAGTGAGCCTGGCGGCTGTTACATCACACATTTCACGCCCCGGTCCGGAAAAGCCATCCACCTGGCGGCCGAGCTACATGCGATCAGCCAGCAGTACGGCGGCGGCGGCATCGGGGAAGATGACGGCACTCTCGGCGGTGGCTGTGGCAGCGGCGGCCGTAACGTTCCCGGCGGCGGCGGTCCCGGCCCCAGTGGAGGCGGCGGCGGCGGCGGTCCCGGCCCCAGTGGAGGCGGCGGGGGCGGTCCCGGCCCCAGTGGAGGTGGCGGCGGCGGCGGCGGCGGCGGTCCCGGCCCCAGTGGAGGCGGCGGCGGTCCCGGTCCCAGCAGAGGCGGCGGCGGTCCCGGCCCCAGTGGAGGCGGAGGCGGCGGTCCCGGCCCCAATGCAGGTGGCGGCGGCTCTGGTACCGGTGGAGGCGGCGGTGGTGACGGCAGTGATGGCAGAGGCGGCGACCCTGGCTGCGGTGGCATACGAGTCCTTGGATGCGACGGCACTGCGGTTGATACTGGAGCGACCGGCGGCGCATGTCGGCTGTTTGAGCTGACCTCCGACACTGCAGTCCACTGGTTCGTGTGTCAAATACATGCCAATGAACTAAATCTGATGCACGTTTTCCATGCTCTGGGTGGTACCACCTCCGGTCCCAAATCCTGGACCGGACCACTGGGCAAGAGCTGTCAGACCAAGGTGTGGCAGAAAGACGTGGTCGCATTCACCGCCATCCCTGGATTGGTTGATGAACTTCCTGTCGACGCACTGAAGCAACTCAGCACAGACCAGGAGCTCCTCTACCGGCTGGCGCGGTCTGTCCAGTGCGGCTCGGTGTCTGAAACGATAGCCAAGCGCAAGATAGGCGAGCTCAACAACGCTCGCTGGCTGACGCTGGGATCGCGACTTCTTCGTCTCTACATGTCCACCGAGACGCCGTCCGCCGAGCTGAAGCAGGTGGTGGAGTTCCTACTCCTGCACTACATCCCGATGCGGTTCAGAATTCGTCTGTACAGCAGGTGTGCCTTCGGCGCCAAAAACTTCTTCCACAGCGTGACGCTCCTCCGCCGACTGCCGGAAGAAATCCAAAGAATCGTGCGAACGCTAATGCAGCGAAACGGTTTCTGGGCCCATCCCGAACAGATGCTTCTGGCCATGGTGGCTGACGACGACGCGCCAACGAGGCATGACGCAATTCGCCTCATAACGGGTGCCAGACAGCTGCATATGGTGGGTGTGAGGCCGTTCAGAATTCCAAGGATCAACTTCCGGGCTTCTCACTACGCTCAGCTGATTGACTGGGACAAGAAGATGGTAACGGAGCCGCCTCTCCTGAGACACCTCGGCAGCGAGGGGCTGCAGGCGATCGCGGTGGCCCCGCACAGAGTGCCACCGTACCCGGTACACACGCAGGCCGTCGAGCGTGCCGTACGCACGGTCACCGAGGCGTCGACCGAGGTTTTAGGCGAGGAGGCGCGCCACGGCCTCATCACGGCCCGTCTCCAGCATCGCCGCATGCTGCCCACCTTCAACACCAAGCGGGATGCTATTCCTGCTTACATAGTGTCGTGATCTGGTAAGTGGACGGCGCCGAGCTTCTCGTGGACGGCGCCGGGAATTCGATGGTGGGTTGGGCGACGGGCGCCCGGCTGGGGGGAGACCGGTTGCGCGAGGCGCCGCCACAGTCACCGGTGAATTTAAAGTTTCTGTTCCTGATGCGGTACGGCTTTTTCGCCGCGTTTTTCTCTGGGCTGCTACCGCGCTGCTCTGCTGTCTCTGCGGCTTGTGTTGCCTCCGCTGCCGTTTTCGCCGCTGTCGTTGGTCGTTGATTGCGCCCTGTCGTTGGTCGTTGATTGCGATTGCGATCCGTGCGCCCTGTGTTTTCGAGTCTTTCTCCAGGCACGGCTCCGTCTGGTGGGTTCGCTTCGAGCCTCTCGGCTCTGTGTATTGAGGAATATCGATGATTCATGAAATACGTAAATAAAAAGCACGTTATATTTGTCCCGGGTTGAACCGCATGCACCGTCTTCATCTGGCATGAAAGCAACATAAACGTTCTTTGTATGCGTACAAAATGCAGGCCTATACTTTTATTTAGCGGCAGCCGCCAACGATACAGCTATGCGTTGACTAGGTGGCGCCACCAGCGCTATATTAAGAGATAGGGCAAACACAAAAATGCTCTGCGCTGCCATAAATTTATTGTCTGGCAAAAAATAGTGATGAAGCCTTTCTTTTTAAGCCAGTGTGCCAAATTTCCATACATTTTCCGTAGCTTTTGTTTCAAGTGACACACCCTACAGTGTACAGTGGATGCAAGACTAAGAGCCGTTTCACTATCAGTCGTCTCAAGGCAGCTCGAGAGAAGAAAACAGAGCTGGAACAACAGTTGGAATGCGAAGTGACATACAAGTATGTTCACACAAAAGACAGTGTGGCAGAGATGGTCACAAGAGGTCTCACGTTCAATGAGTTCAAGAAGAACTTGTCGATGTGGCAATCAGGTCCGCACTGGCTGACAGAAAAGTCCTCATGGCCAGCCCACATGCTTGGGTGTTTATCCACAGTTACGAAGAAGACAATGGATCTACACACCTATCAAACAGGCATACAACCAACAGCTGAATCAAACGGCAGTGATCCGGTCATCAATCCATGTGACTTCTCCAGTCTGAAGAGGCTGTATGGGGTTACCGCTCGCCTGTTCCAGTTTATAAACAAGCTCCGGCACAGGGACTCCGACCCCTACAAACAAGCAGAAGATTGCTGGATTCGATTGATGCAAAGATCATCTTTCAAGGACGAATTCGACTACCTGGAGAAAGATCCCGGCAAACGTCAAACCACTGCACCGAAGTTAGTCAGTGACCTCAATCTTTTCATCGACCAGAATGGAATTCTGAGATGCAAGGGAAGACTTTCGAAGACCAACTACTACTCGTATGCGGTTATGAATCCGATTCTGCTGTCAAAAACACATCAACTCACAACTCTGCTCATCAGAGATCAGCATGTAAAATGCAAACATTTAGGCATAGGAACAACACTCACAACACTACGAGAGAAAGGCTTCTGGATTCCCGCGGGTCGGCAAGTGGTGAAACGTGTCATCAAAGACTGCATCACGTGTCGGAAGATGAACAATCTTGCATTTGGGTATCCGAAGCTGACTGACCTTCCAAAGGAGAGGGTATCATTTATCAAACCATTCAGTGACACCGCAATAGATTACACCGGACACATATACGTGCAAGATGAAAATGGAGACATGAAGAAAATGTACATTGTTTTGTACACATGTTTGGCAATTCGCTGCATTCATTTGGACCTAGTTCCGGACTTAACGGTCAAGTCATTCCTGCAATCGTTTAGACGGTTTTGCAACACGTACTGTGTGCCAGAATCCCTTTATACAGACAATGCAAGGTATTTTCTGGCAAGCCAACGAGTGCTGGGGAATGTATTTCTTTCCGACGCATTCAGTAAACACTTGGAAGAGCATAGAATCAAGCACAAGACAATACCTGCCTATGCTAGCTGGGTCTAAGGAATCTACGAAAGGCAGGTGAAAACCAGAAAACATTGTCTTCATAAATCAGTGGGACGTTCAAAAATCGACTACTTCAAGCTCCTGACACACCTGACAGAAATTCAGAATGTGGTATACAGTCGCCCAATCACGTACGTGAGCAGTGAAGTGGATGATGTGGAACCTCTGACACCGAACAAAATACTGAAGGCTCACACGAACCCAAGGCTTCATCTGACGCCCAACGACGAAGACGACCCACTGTGGACGCAGCGTCCTATTGACCTTCACGAGCAACTTAACGAGATGCTGAACAAGCAAGAGAAGATGATTAAAAACTACATCACTATTTGGTACAGCCAATATCTGCTGAGCCTGCGAGATACTACCCGTGATGTGTTTCAAGCAGATTGGGTTGACAGGATCTCTGTGGGAGATATTGTTCTCATTGATACAAAGAACAAACCAAGAGTGTACTGGCAGATGGGCCGTGTCATGCAACTCTTACATGGAAATGATGGTCATATCAGACAGGTTGTTCTGAAGACTGCCAGTGGGCAATCAAGATATTCAATCAAGCTTCTGTGCCCTCTGGAAATTCAGGCCACACACACTGAGTCATCAACTGATAGCAATTCTGCTGCATCTGATCCACAGCCAGATAATCAGATTGCAGCAGCTAACACTGTGACACAGTCAGCACGTCCAAGCAGACAATCTGCTGTCACACAAGACAGACTCATCAAAGACCTCATTCATACAGGATCTCTTTAGAAGGTCCCACATTCGACCCACTTCAGTTCATTCATCAACCATAACACGTTTATGCTTAACTGTGTTAAGCATCTTGAGTCGGGAGTGTTAGAATTATTGGCCAAATGTGCACCTCTCTTTCAAAAGCCCACCTCCAACTGTCAGGCCTTCCTATCCTGCCCGATCATAAATGTGCCAATTCATTAAGTTGAGCTTCCTTTTGGTGCCGCAAGATGGCAGGAGCATGCGTCCAAATGGTGAATGATGACGTGAATGTAAACAGGTGATGGGGGTGGTGCGAATTTGGCGGCCATGTGGTCCTTGGACAGACTCGAATAGAGGGAGATAAGGCGCAGTATCTGGATCGCTTGTGGATATTGAATTCATGCTTCAAACATCAAGACATTGTCAGACTTTCTTCAATAGTTCATCATTCATGCAGCAAACTCAAACATCAAGACATCAAACTAAGAGACAAAGCAAATAACCGCAATCTGTGGAAAGCAAGACTTAACGTTTTCCATTGAAGTAAATCGACTAAGTTTACAAGACGTGAACAGAGTATCAAGAACCGAATCGACTTCTACCTGACTTAAGGTAAGCGAAATGGACAAAAATCCTCACACTGCTTCCATTTCGCTGTTCGATGATGTTGGTTTCATTTCACTGTTTGACTGATGTTGCTATGACATGTCATTCTGACAGCTTTTAGCCCGCCTCCACTGTTTGATGGTGCCTACATTTCACCGTTTGGCCGATGGTGTTTCTTTCATTTTACTGTTTTACTGATGCTGCTGTGACATGTCATTTTGACCGCTTTTCGCTTGTTTCCACTGTTTGACGATGTTGCTTACATTTCACTGTTTGGCCGGTGATGCTTCCTTCATCTCACTGTTTCGCTAACTATGTTGTGCGAAATGACCGATGTATCGATGCGCCTCTAGACTCCAATAACTAACCAATCGTCTGCTCAGCTTCAGCTCAGCTGCTCCGGTTTCGATGGACGGTAGTTTGCAGCGAGGAGGCAGCTGGTCAGGACGGACGGGCGGGTCTGGCGGGTAGATTTACGGGCTGTTGTTGCTGTGCTTCCGGTGGTTGGGTGTATATTTTTTTATCGCTGAGCTACCTGTGGCAATTCAGCGTGGTTCATGTGGCAACTCAGTGTAGCTCATGTGGCAATTCAGCGTGGTTCATGTGGCAATTCAGCTTGGTTTGTGTGGAAACCCAGTGTGGCTCGTGTCACAACTAAACTTGGCTCATGTGGCAGCTCGTGTAGCAATTCAGCTTGGCTCGTGTGGCAACTCGAGTAATAGTTGATGAAAAATTCACATGGAGGTTTCACATAGCATATGTTGCTGCAAACATTAGCAGAAATCTAGGAATAATGCGAAGAACAAAATATTTTATCGCAAGTCGTTAATTGAAATATTGATATAATACTTTTTTCTTTCATATTTAAAGTATTGTGCATATGTATTCATGTATGTGAAGTAGGTTTAGGTTTACGTGTTTCATGTGTGTGCATATGCAGGTTTGTGTGCTTATGCATGTGCACGTACTTTTCCCCCTCATAACACTTTCACTTTGTGGCCCTAGGAGTTCCTTGGAGTTGCTAGCTTGCTACCTAGCTGAGGTTCTCCTGGGGCTACTTCTACTAATAACTGGTGGTAGCCTATCTGCAAACAAAAAGAAAAAAGGATGCAAATAGTTATAATGAACTGTAGGTATGCAGACAAATGACCTATGTATTGGCATCCTGAGGCATTCTTAAGCTGTCTGTCCTAACTTTTGAATAGTTGGCCATAGGAAAGCCCAATATCAATCTAGCCTGTAATAGTGCATGTAGCCGAATAGGATAGGCTGCTGCATACGAACAGGGGTCAACATTTCGGAAAAACTCGGCGTGTCTCATGTTGCAATTAAGTGTGACTCGCGTAGCAACTCACCGCGGTCATGTGCATTGGCATCCTTGTGTAGCAATTCAGCAGTGTCCTAACATTACTTCACCATTAACTGTGTGGATGAAGAAAGAAGTTGCTTGGGAATAGTGAAAGATTGGAAGAAAATAAAGGATCGCCACTTAAGGATTTAAAAAAGCGGAATGGCTTTCACTTCAGTCAGATGCATTTTGCAGTATTTAGCAGTCGTGTGCATCATGACTGCACATACATCATGTGGCAAACTGGTAACCTAAGACAAGGATGAAATAGTGCAATTCCATTAACTGTGAATTTTCAGGTCTCATGGTCAATTATTTTACACTGCAATTCAGCGTGTCTCATTGTTGTGCGTGTGTCGCATGTGCCGAGCGCGGGCCGTGGTTTATGGCACCACGGACGCGCGACCCACTTCCGACTGTTCACCCTGGCAGGGCCCAGTCGCGTCAGGGCAAGGCCAGAGGCAGCAGCGTGTGTAGTCGAGCCGTGGACAATATAGAGACCGTGATAGACCAGTGTATCGCAAGACTGAGGACTGAGCGTGCACCACCACATGGCGCGTCGGTAGTATGAATCCGGACGCTCTCACCGAAACCCTCTCCCGCCTGACGGATCTGCTTACGGAGCAAGCCACAGCATCCGCCAGGAGAGAGGAACGGCTTCTGGCGCTGGCCGAATCGGCCACCCAGACCAGACCGCAGCACAGCACGCTGACCGACTCCGCTGCCGACCGCACCGATGCCGCCGGTGCTGACCCTGGTTCAGCCACCCGCGGCACGAGACGGCTGGGTGCGACAGCCACGCCTGCCCCCAGGCTGATGGAAGGTGCCAGCCTGCGCGAGTTCGCCTCTTGGCGGGACAAATTCGAGGGATACGCCATTCTCACCGGTCTGTATGACCTCCCGCCGGCGAGTCAAACCGCCGCCCTCGTCGCCCTGCTCGACGACCAGTGGACGCGAACCCTCCGTCACGGCCTGGATATTGACGTCTCCACGTCCGACATCCAGACCATCATCCGAGGTATGGAGCGCCATCTGCGTCGGCAGCGTAACGTTATCCTGGACCGGCGGGAGTTCTTCCGCCGTCAGCAAGCGGACGGTGAGACATTTGATGAGTTTCTGATGGCTTTGCGCGAAATCGCCCAGTTTTGCGACTTCTGTCCGCATTGCACGGACTCACAGCTTCGTGATCGCATCGTCACTGGGATCCGAGATGAGGACACCCTGCGTGCGCTTCTGAGCGAAAGTGATCTCACCCTGCAGTCAGCAGTTCACATCTGCCGTGCGCAAGAAAACGCCCGTCAGAACTCGGCTGCCATGACAAACGGCCACGTCCAACCTGTGTCCGCATATCGCCGGACCAGGACTGCCCGTGCCCGTCAGTAAGACTCCAGCCGCCCAGGCACTCGTCGGAGGGATCCCAGCGGCTCAAACACCCGTCGGACAGAATCGCATCCGACGCTGGACAGGTGTCCCGCCTGCGGTCGCTACCCGCACGCCGACGGGCAGCCATGCCCTGCCCGGACGGCCACGTGTCACCTGTGTCACCGTCGCGGCCATTTTCGGACAAGGTGTCGTCAACGTGTCGCGACATCTGGAACAGCTCCAGCACAGCGCAACAGCTCCAGACAAAGGGACTCGGGCCAGTATCGTGCGAACGTGTCCGACATACGAGTTTACGGCCTGTCGTCCCGCCGCTCTCCCAGGATCAGGCTGTTTATGACCCACCATAATGGCGCCGGCTCAACGCTCTGGACACCCGACACCGGAGCGGAAACTTTCTGCATTGGTGTGGCACAGGCGGCGGACATGAACGTGGACATAAGTCGTTTGTCTCCCCCCGCGGACAAGCTGTATGCAGCTGGTGGCCACGAGCTGCAGTGCTTTGGGACTGTGCAGTGTGACCTGACATTGGGTGCAATCACAGCGACAGTGACCGTGCATGTCATACAGGGCCTGGACAGCGCCCTGCTCTCCTGGCACGACTCCATCGCCCTCGGAATTCTGCCACCGGACTTCCCCAGTCAGGTGGCGAGTATCGCCGCCGGTGGAACGGATACGGAAGCCGCGCCGCCTAGCGGCAGCACTGTCAGGCGAGAGGGGCTGTCACGGCCGCTAGATGGCAGCACCTCTACGAGGACGCGAGAGGAGGCGCCGGCGCGACCCCCGCGCCGACGAACAGTCCGCACGAACCAGACACTGGTGCACAAGTCCGATGATCCAGTAACCTGCTCTGTTCGTGGGCCGCTCCCGACCTGGGACCCGGCTTTTGGGGAGCCTTCCCGGCAGCAACGAGCAGCTCACCTGGCGGAGCTCAAAGAAGCATTCCCACGCGTCTTCAGCACGGCCCC
Organism: Imbricaverruca yamaguchii; assembly: GCA_034440575.1. Classification (NCBI taxonomy): domain Eukaryota; kingdom Metazoa; phylum Arthropoda; class Thecostraca; family Neoverrucidae; genus Imbricaverruca; species Imbricaverruca yamaguchii. The sequence goes on from JAOTOL010001572.1 coordinate 1,365,055, forward strand.
GCCTCTTCGTGAAATGACTGGTGGCCCGGCACGCATCGAGCTGATGGACGACGCCCGCCCACATGCTGTCACAGCAGCTCGGCCCATCCCCTTCGCGTGGCAGGATGATATCCGTCAGCAGTTGGACGAGCTTCTGGAGCAAGGTGTTATCGCTCCCGTGGATTATCCCACAGATTGGTGCCACCCCATCGTCCCAGTAGCGAAACACGCAGATCCTGCGGGCAGCCATGGTTCAGCAGTGCGTCTGACTGTCGACCTCACTCGCTTGAACAAGTACGTTCGGCGTGGCGCCCACCCGGTGTGCACACCGCAGGAGGCGGTCTCCACCATCGGTGTCGGGGCGCGTTACTTCACGAAGCTGGACGCCCGATCTGGTTACTTCCAGGTGCCACTAGACCGTCGTGACCAGGACCTCACCTGCTTCATTACGCCGTGGGGCCGGTTCCGCATGCTACGACTGCCTCAAGGTCTCTCCGCGAGCGGAGACGAATATAACCGGCGAGGTGACCAAGCCCTCTCCGGCATCAGTCGTACGTGTAAAATCGTTGACGACGTGCTGGCACACGACTGCCAGTATGCACCGCACCTGCAACACGTGATCCAAATCTTGGAGCGGTGTGACGCAGCCGGCATCACGCTGCACCCCGGTAAACTGGTGTTTGCCGAGCCGTCGGTTAGCTACTGTGGCTACGATGTGACAGCCGACGGCTACACAGTCGACCAGCGGAAGGTAAAGGCTATCGCTGAGTTCCCCACACCTGCCAATCTCACAGATCTGCGCAGTTTCATGGGACTCGTGAACCAACTGGGTGCCTTCTCGTCTGACACTGCGCTGGCAGCCGAGCCGCTGCGTGACCTGCTGCGGCCCCAGAACATATGGGTATGGACCGAGGCTCACACTCAGGCCTTCGAGGCAGTGAAAAGGACGCTCGTGTCACCCCCAGTGCTCGCATACTTTGACCCGCGACGACCCACCGCCCTGCAGACAGACGCCTCTCGGTTGCACGGACTTGGATACGCCCTTCTCCAACGTCACGACGAACAGTGGCGGCTGGTGCAATGCAGCTCACGATTCCTGTCGGCCACGGAATCACGTTACGCCGTCATCGAGCTGGAGCTCCTCGCTGTGACCTGGGCCGTACGCAAGTGCCACCTGTTTTTGGCAGGCCTCCCGTCATTCGACGTTCTCACCGACCACCGCCCGCTGGTGCCCATCCTCAACCAGAAATCTCTGCCGGAGATCAACAATCCCCGACTGCGACGCCTCCGCATGAAGCTCCTGGCGTATAGCTTCACGACCATCTGGCAGTCTGGCAAACATCACTGTATCCCAGATGCTCTCTCCAGAGCCCCCGTGGATGACCCCACACCAGACGACGAGGAAGCCGAAGATGACGTGACTCATCAGCTCCACAGTCTCGTCGTGCGCTCAGTGACCCAGCTGGATCCAGACGGAGCCCGGGTGTCTCCCATCGAGGATGCCACGCTGACCCGCGTCCGCGACGCCGCCCGCGCCGACGCCGAGTACATAGCGTTGTGCGAGGCCGTGACAAACGGCTTCCCTGATCAGAGACGTGACCTGCCCGCTGCCCTGAGGCCATACTGGGGCGTGCGAGATCGCCTGGCCGTTGACGACGGCATCCTGGTATGCGGCCCTCGTCTGGTCATCCCCAGAAGCCTCAGAGCAGATACTCTGCAGCGCCTGCACGACTCGCACCAAGGCATCGAACGCACACAGCGCCGCGCACGCCAGTCTGTATACTGGGCCGGCATCGACCGCGATGTTGCCGACACCGTTGGCTCCTGCCAGGTATGCCGTGAGCGGCTGCCTCGCCAGCAGCGAGAGCCACTGATGTCGGACCCCCCGCCGAGCCGAGTCTTCGAGTCTGTGTCCACAGATTTCTTCAGTCACGCAGGCAAAACCTACATGGTGTACGTTGATCGGCTCTCCGGATGGCCCGCAGTTGTGCACTCCGCCAGCGACGCCACCGCCCGGACTCTGATCCGGCACCTGCGGGAAATCTTCGCCTCCACCGGTGTTCCCTGTGTGCTACGCGGCGACGGTGGCCCGCAGTACACTGCTCATCTCACCAGACTTCCTGCGGCGCTGGGGCGTAACACATCACATGTCTACCCCGCACTACCCCCAGTCAAACGGCCACGCTGAGGCGGCCGTCAAACTAGTGAAGAGACTGGTGCAGAAAGTGACCGTAGCGGGGGACCTTGACTGTGATGCGTTCGCTTGTGGGCTGCTAGAGCTTCGCAACACCCCGCGAGCGGACCACCGGTCACCCGCTCAAATCCTCTACGGCCGTCCTCTGCGCTCAGCGGTCCCCATGCACCACCGTGCCTTCGCACCTGAGTGGCAGCGAGCCGCTGACGCCCGCGCCGACTCACTCCGGCAAGCGGCCCGTGACCGCTATGATCGAGCGGCCATGCCACTGCC